>JBCNJP010000027.1:14767937-14798471 GCA_039602395.1 Deinandra increscens subsp. villosa
CTAATGATGCTTAAATAGGAGTAAGAATAGGGTTATGCCCGACTGGGTTCTTGGCGTATCGCTAAGGAGGGCAGCCAGGAGTGTGGCGTATCGCCAAGGTCACGGCTCCCTTTGTCAGATTCTTCGTTTTGCATGCTCGATTGTTTATTTTTCGATATTTTCGACCATCGTTTTCACCGAATTCACCCATTTCATATTCCTCATCATGTTAACCACATTTAACCCAATCAAATCGAATATAAACATACCATATAACGAAATGCGATTAAACACTTATTTTCACATAACACGTTTTCACGCAAATTGACGTACGTATCACTTTTTGATTAATCACCAATGTTTCGAGACTCAACTTTGTGCGTGATGACTTGAGATGTGATTTAAGATACGAGACTCATAAAATAACCAAATTGATGCACGGGATCCAAATACATGATTTTTTCGATAAACGACAAATCGCGTACCGAAACTGCGTAAATACCGCAAATTGCTTTATTTTCGTTTCGAGGAACCCAATTGTTCCAACAACTTATCAATTAGATATTTTGCTTTGAAAAATGGTTATGGAACACTTAAAAACATCATAAGTTTCGTAAATATTCGAAATCCTTCCGGTTATTGTTGAACCAAAAATCATAAATGCTTAAAACTTCCGCACAGGTCGGGTTTTGCCAAAACGGTTGACACGAGATGTTGCAATCTGTTTGTGGATGGTAAGCCATACTCAAATTCAACCTGGTTCCCATTACTTGCTGAAAGCTCTGCCAGAAGCGAGAAGTAAAACGGATGTCCCTATCTGAAACTATCGACAATGGTACGTCGTGTCGTGTAACAATTTCATCCACGTATAACCTGGCCAACTAGTCTTAGGAATATATTTTCTTAATCGCAAGAAAATGGGCCGACTTAGTCAAGCGGTCCACTATTACCCATATCGCATCGTTGCCACTGCTCGTTCTGGGAAGTTTCTTCACGAAATCCATCGTGATCAACTCTCACTTCCAAACTGAAAGTTCCAGTTGTTGCTATTGTCCTGAAGGTTTCTAATGTCTTGCCTTCACTTGCAAACATGTTGAACACCTTTCTACATATTCTGCAATGGCCTTCTTCGTACTATGCAACCAATAGCTTGCCTTCAAATTATGATACTTTGGTCGCCGCCTGAGTGCATCATGTATTTTGACTTATGAGTTTCGTTAAGGATTACATCGCGTAACCCTCCATCTCTCGGTACTCGAGATCCGGGTTTCCCATCCGTAGGATACCATCTAGCCCAACTGTCAGACCTCACATTGTTGGCATCATCTCTTCCTTGTCCTCATTCGGGTCCTCTAACTGCTTCTTCTGAGCTCTTTGATCTCCTCAATCAAACTCACGAGCACGTTTAGTCTCATAGCCCGTACTCGAAGCGGTTTAGATCTCTCTTTTCATGTGTATGATATGATTTTCGAGGTTCAGGTTCAAGTTTACATCAAATTCTTCATGTTCAGTTCGTGTTGACCCATCAACCAATAAACACGACCCGTTTAACACCCGGACCTCCAAAATTTATACACTACAAAATGAAACACAAAAAAGCCCCAAATTTCGTCGATGATTTGTTTGTAATTTTACTCCCTGCGTATCGAGCAAAAACCCGATAAGGTTCGTAAAACCCCAAGCTTTTCAAGAATCCAGAAATGGCTTACACGTACGGCTTCTGCTCTTCACCTTCCATTTCCTTCAATCAGAGAAGCTTCAATCATCCGATTGTATTTCAATCAAGAACACCCCAGCTCCGAATCACTCAGATTTCTTTACAAGAATCGGTTTCTGAAGTAACCCACAACTTAAACCCCCAAAGTTCAAATGTCTCTCAATTCGCAGCTGAAAAAAAGAAGAGTTACATCTGGGTTAATCCCAAAAGCCCCAAAGCTTCACACTATAAGCAAAAATCATACGATTCGAGGTACAATTCTCTCACCCGAGTAGCAGAAGCTTTAAATTCATGTTTGCCTGTTGAAGAAGATGTGTTTAATATACTAGATAGTAATTTGGGTAGTAAGCTAGTAGAGCAAGATGGTATTAGTGTTCTTAATAAGATGTTGGACCCTCTAAAGGCACGAATTGTGCTTAAATACTTTCAGGATAGATGTGATTTGAATAGGGAGGTTGTACTTTACAATGTGACTTTGAAGGTCTACAGAAAGAACAAAGATTTAGATGGTGCAGAGAAGGTGTTTGATGAAATGCTTCAAAGAGGTGTTACACCGGATAATGTTACGTTTTCGACTATTATCGGGTGTTCTCGATTGAAGTCTTTACCTGGTAAGGCTGTGGAATGGTTTGAGAAAATGCCATCGTTTGGGATCCAACCGGATGATGTTACGTATGCTGTAATGATTGATTGCTATGGAAAGGCTGGGAATGTGGAAATGGCGTTGAAGTTATTTGATCGTTCGAGGACTGAGAAGTGGCGACTTGATGCTGTAACGTTTACAACGATTATAAGAATTTACGGGACTAGTGGGAATTTTGATGGGTGTTTGACTGTTTTTGAAGAAATGAAAGCTCTTGGTGTTAAACCAAACTTAGTTTGTTATAATACTTTGTTGGATGCTATGGGTAGAGCCAAGAGGCCTTGGCAGGTTAAGTCGATTTATCAGCAGCTTCTGAGTAGTGGATTGACACCTGGTTGGGCAACCTATGCTGCACTTATTCGTGCCTATGCTAAAGCTCGCTATGGTGATGATGCAATGAATGTGTACAAAGAGATGATGGCAAAAGGGTTGAGTTTGAGTAATGTTCTTTACAATATCCTTTTGTCTATGTGTGCTGATGTAGGATTTGTCGATGAAGCCGTTGCGATATTTGAGGACATGAAGTCGTCTACGGATTGTAAGCCCGACACTTGGACATATTCGGCCATGATCACAATATTCTCCTGTTGTGGAAAGGTCATGGAGGCGGAGGAAACATTCAAAGAAATGGTGGAGTCGGGTTTCGAGTCAAATATATACGTTTTAACCTCTTTAATTCAATGCTACGGGAAATCCAACCGGACAGATGATGTGGTGAAAACTTTTGACCGCATCATAGATCTTGATATCACTCCAGATGAGCGGACGTGTGGCTGTCTTCTCAATGTGATGACGCAAACTCCTCGTGAAGAACTTGGCAAGCTTACTAGATGTGTTGAGAAACAAAATCCAAAGCTTGGTAATTTGATCAAACTTCTAGTGGAATCCAATATTGAAGACGAAACTTTCAAGAACGAAGCTAGTGAAATACTTCGTGATGTGGGAGAGGATGTAAGGAAAGCATACTGCAATTGCTTAATTGATCTATGTATTAACCTTGATCAGTTGGAGAAAGCTTGTGACTTGTTAGACTTGGGGATTAATCTTGATATATATAGTGATATCCAGTCAAAATCTCCTACAAATTGGTCTTTACATTTGAAGAGTCTTTCATTAGGGGCGGCATTGACCGCATTACATGTATGGATAAATGATTTGACCAAGGCTTTAGAAGAGGGCGAAGAGCTTCCACCATTGCTCGGGATAAACACAGGGCATGGGAAACATAAGTATTCTGATAAAGGATTGGCGGGCGGGGTTGAGACGCATCTCAAGGAGCTGAATGCTCCTTTTCATGAGGCTCCTGAAAAGGCTGGATGGTTTTTAACAACAAATGTTGCTGCCAAGTCGTGGTTGGAAGCTAGACGTGATGACGTGGCGGTTGCCGCTTGAGGGCTGACTAAACCGACACAAGCTTTCGTCTTCTAGTGTATGAACCACTATTCTTTTTCTTAACTAGCTTAAGTTCTTGATATTGTATTGTTGAGTTTTTCTTTATCTAGTGGATGTCATTGAGGTTCAAACTGGTGGTTCTATAATGAGTATAATCTTATGAAGTCGCAATAGTGACTTTTAAATTTTTGGATAAACAATTTTTTTCCCAAACTTTAAGTGTTTCTACTTTCACTAAAAGCATATTATACCTTGATGATAGACCTCATCCTTGGTTTTAAAACCAAAGCTCTCAGGCCATAAAAAAATTGCCTCCTACATGTTTGACTTTAGATATATTCAATACCCCTTAAAAATAGTCAACATGTAGGTTTCTGCATTTAGAATTAGAATGATTGCCTGTTAATTTGACTTTTGATCAAAAAATAGTAATATCTGTTTTTTTATTATTTATTTAAGAGAAACTACAAGTCAACATGTAATTTATTCTGAAATCCCATGTGAGGTCCATATGTCAATAAACTATGACCCATGAAAGTCAAACCTTAGCCTTGAATCCTGTGTAAACACTCACCAAAATGAATGTAATGGCTTTGGAGTCAAATTGAATTTACTAAACAATTTGCAAGATGGCCTGCACGTTAGTTGTCATGAACTTGATCTCTGTACTGTACTATACATACATATATATATATATACACACACATATACAAAGAGCAAGTAAGAGTCTTGAGAATTTTGCATCATGGGTAATTGCATTAACCTTATGCAATCTCCTCAGAAGAAAATCAGTGTTCTTGCGTCTAATGGAGGAGAAGAACATTCTAATCTCGAGGCATACGATGATACGCAATCGAAATCAAGAAAATCAGAAGTTAAAGACGTTGTCTATATGAAACCGCAGAAAGTTAAGGTTGTAGTGACTAGGAAGCAATTAGAATTCTCTTGTAAGAAATGCAAAGGGTTTCGATTTCCACATCAGCAAGATCAATCCTCAATCTTCTTGGCGTAGAGACGGATATCGAAAGTGGCAACCGTTTCTGGCTACTATTCAAGAGTAGAGCTTTATTTTATTATCTAAGATTTTATAAAATGGTTATGTAGAAGCTTTTTGTAATTAATTACAAGTGTAATCCTGTTTTAATGAGGTCTAAGCTTCATCCTCTGTTTCTCCTCTGTTTTTTTTCCTCTGCTTTTCATCCTAAGTTTTATCGTTTTGTCTGATTTGCATAATAAAAAGACCATTGAAACATCATAAAAGTATAAAACACAAAGGATAAAGATAACGCCAAACATCATAAATTAACTCACTCCAAATTACAAGACAACCTCAAAAGGTACTTCCATAAAACATAGATCAATATGCACAAGGGTATAATACAACAAATCTCCAAGCCCCAATGAGTTCAACATCATTCCTTCAAACTATGTTCAAGTGAACCTTCAAGATGCTTTGGCAGCCCTGAAACTAATGTGGGTCATATGGTGATCAGTGAAAACTGCGTTCGCTTAATAAATATTTAAAAAAAAAAGGAAAAAATAGGTTAATTTTCCTTCCACTTCGACGATTCTTGAAACATACCTTTTCGGAGAGTTTATGTTTCTGAGTGGTTTCTGTTCATCTGTTTTTATGGATGTCAAATTCTTATCTCTTGTGGCTGCTTCTCTTTTCCACTTCTTTGACTCTACTTCCTGTGCTTTTATCAAGTTTTCAACTTTCTTCATTAGCACCTGCCAATCAGTTGAGTAGATATGAGCATTTATATGTGCATGATGCGTGTGCCTCGCGCTTTTTAAAACCAAGAGATTGAGAGAGAAAGAAACTACCTTATTTTCCTCATCTTTTGCATTCAAGCTGGTGTCTTTCATCTCACAAAACTTCCTTAAACTAATCACCTCTTTCTGAAGTTTATCATACAAAAACCCTGAAACAACATCATCATCATCTGTGATAGATTTGGTGGTTATCCTATCTTCATCTTTAAACTTATCAAACTTCAAACCACAAGCATTTTCAACAACCATTTCATTATTCTCCTTTTCATCTCTATCAACAATCTTACTCCTTGAAGCCCACAAACCCTTCCTCACCAAATTCTCTCCACAACCATATTTCTTCCTACTGCCAATACTCTGTTTTGTATCAGATTCAACATCCGGTTTTCGTGAGATTATTGATGACCCCCTTGGCTGTGATGCGGATCGCTTCCTTCCACCATTACCTGACAAGATCCCTAACAAATGAGTTGACTTTTCGAGTTTTGGTGATCCACAAGTTGACTGCTTTAATCCATCTTCAAGTGTCTTTAGTCTTAGCTTCACTTTTTCTTTAAGTTGTGCTTCACTCTTGGCGGTTCTCTCCGATATCGTCAGTTTGTCCCTTAACCGTTGCATTTCCGCCTGAAAATTCACATGTTTTGAACAGTTTTTTAATCTCTATAAACTTTTAAATAAACTATTTAAGTTGATGTGAAACAATAGTTTGGTATGTGCCTGCAGAAGCCTCCTTTCTTCCAACCATTGCCTTACAGGCATAACCTTATCATTCTCATCTTTCCATTCATTAGCCACAGTTGTCGCAACACGATTGGCTGAAACATTTGCTCTTGCTAGCTCCCTTTCTAATGTTCTTTTCTCCTCCTAATCAAGACATGAGTTATATTATGAATTTATGATCATATTAAAGTAAGTTTGTTACGCTTTTGATCATGAAGAATAACTATCTTATTACTTGCAGTTCAGAAATCTGACGCCTAAAGTCACGAATAGTGTTTGCAGCAGCTCCACCTGCGAGAATCGCTTCCTCGAGTTCTTTGATTGTGTCACTGAGCTTTTCGACCTCTAAAACTTTTTGCCGGTTTGTTTTCTCTAAGATCTTGTTTTCCTCCTGCATATGCAGATACTCTATTTATTTAAAACCCGAGTAACTTGAACCCGTTAGTGTAGACGATTTTGGTGTTGACCCGTGTCCTGATACACCATCTTTTGTGCATCAAGACACGTGTCAACACTAAAATCCCTTCCTTTCCTTTTACGCTAAAACCTTTTTCTCCTGAACTCACCCTTTACGTGTGTGAGTGGGTCGGATATGGTTTTTTTCTAACGGGTCAAACGAATAAAAAAGAGAAACATGTCATATTTGACGTTATAATGATTTATAAAGGATTAAACTTTTGGACAGAAACTATTCTGATTTTGCCTGACTCAATCCGACCCGACCCATGATATTTAAAATTACATGTTTTGGCCCATTATGTGTGTAGAATTCGTTAAGGAACATCTATAAAAACAAATTAGTGCCTGGAAAATCTCGACTCGTCTTTGCAGCTCCATATTCTGATTTTGAACCTCTTCTACAATCAAAGCTCGTTCTAGCGCACTTCTCAGAATTCTCTCTGCTTCCAGCAACGCTGCTTCTTTCGATTTCGTATGTCTTTCTAGCGTCTTTTTATCCTCTTGCAGTATTGCAATCTGGTATAACAAAGAAAACCATAAATACAAAACAAAACAAACATACCCAGCAAAACCTGTAAATAGAAAACAATAACTAATAACACAACGGCTATATTTATTTGGTTTATATGAGGTAAGTTGTACCTCGTGTTTGTACATTCTAATATCTGCCTCTAGAGGGGCGATAATGGAATCGATTGGTACTGAATCGTCATCCTTTTGATTTGCATACACCCTCCGAAGAGTTGCTTCTGCTGCGAATTGTGCAGCCAATGCTTCTTTCTTTTCGGTTACTAGTTTCTTGATATCCAAATTCTATACATTTCAGAAAGTAACTGAATTTAGTCGATGATTACGGAGATACCGAAGCATCAAACAGAGATGATAATAGTTCACCTTTTGCTGAAGAACATTTTCGGTGTTCCTGATCTTGTTGTCCAGTTTTTCTACCATATTTTCCATCTGCAAAAATACAAGTATTCGGACCATGTCCTTAGGGTGTTTGTTCATAAAACATTAAAACCTAAGCAAGTCAGCTGGTTTTAGATTTATTCGTTTGGTTTACGGTTTAGTTTTAAAGGTTTTACTGAGTGGGTAAATAGAACCGGCCCTTTTACCTTTTTTCTTATTTATTTGTTTCTTTCACTTTTGGAACATGTATTCCTATTATCTTCATTAAAAAGTAAAAGTGTATTATTTTAAAATTTTAATAGAAACCAACATAGATACGTTTATTTCAAAACCAATAAAATTATTGAGAACGTGAATCATATTATTTGTTATTATTATATAAATTGACTATAATCTATGTGAATTTCAATATATTTAAAATTTATTTTACAAAATATAATATTTATAGTATCTTTTCGTTGAAATGCATATAAGCATCGGGAGTAGCACAAATTTTTTAAGGGGCAACATACGTATATAAAAATAAAAAAATCTAAAATATTTTTCACTTTACCCACGAGTTTAAAGGGTAGCACAGACTACCCCTGATTCCATGTCAGTTTCGTCTATGATAAGCATGTAATTGTATACTCATATGTATAAATTTTTATATTCTTCAAAAAAACTCAAAAAGAAAGAACATAAAGTCAAAGAAAGATTGAAAAAGGATAAATAAAGCTTTGTCTTTTTTTTTTTATAAATTTTATCTTCTTTTTCAAAATAATATGTTTACGTTTTATACGGTTCTCACGACTCTCACATCCAGGATATGTATACGTTTTATACGGTTCTCACGGTCTCACTTCCAGGTTATGAAATACGAAACTTAACACACCCCCAAACTAGCAATTATGGAAAGAAAAAGAAACTGATATAAACCACCAAAACCGACTCATGAAACTGCAACCGTTCCGTTTTATGAAAACATAAAAACCGTTTCAAACCATTAAAACCGACTCGTCGAACCGCTAAAACCGGCTGGACTCACCCAACCCAGCCGGTTTAGTAGTTAGCGGTTTGACCAAGAACTTATGTCAAAACTACTCGAACCAAACCGTAAACACCCGAACCGTCACTCAATATGTTGCAAGCAATTATTTATTTGTTCATATTTATTCAACTTATCTCCCACCTCTTCTAGCGATTTTTCTTTCAACACATCAGCAGCTTTCAAGGCTTTGATTTCACTCTGTGCAAACCCCAACTCACGATCTTTTTCTGCAACAAAAATCAACCAAAAAAAAATATCATTTCTTAACCGTTTAACGACCGAATTCTCAACCGAAATAACCAACGAATTACCTTTGATCAAGTTCTGCAACCTGTTGAGTTCCAACACAACAGGGTCAGATTGAGGAACAAATTGCTCAAATCCCGCCATTGTTTGTTTGTTCGAGGATAGGATACTATACATGTTGGTAGTTTGGGCTGAATGTTAAGGACGGTTATGGGGTTTGAAAAGAAAGAGAGGGAGTTTTGTAAGGGAGGGGATGGAAGTTGCCATGGTTTGAAGCGAACGCCATGAAAGGAACAAACCATGAAAGCCGGCCGGTCAGGCCGGCGACTCGATTGATGGTAACCCTTGCCATTCGTCATGTCCATTTGTTTTCTTTTCATGACATCATCAGCATCAATTATTTATTCATTTAAACGATTATATTTCCATTTCCAGGGTGTTATTTTCGCAAATCTAGAAAATGTAATATTCAATATTACTATAACTTAATAACTATACTAAAATAGAAAATATTCTTTGAGAAAACAAATGGTATATTATGAAACTGAATGTATAAATATAAAAATAAATAAATTAATTAATAAACGTGTAAACAACAATAAACAATGGTACCGGTGTTGTTTGGATGTTTGGGGAAACGCCGGGTTCAAACCTCGACTGTTGGCAAGTGATTGATGACCAAGGGCAACCTTGGTTCGAGTCATGATGCCGACCGGTTTTACCCAGACGCGCAAGTTACTCCAAATAGTTCTGCTATTGTGGTAGGTCTTGCAAACTGTCTAATGCTTGGGTTGAAACCTACGGGGTTTCTAACGTAGGTCCCATAAGTGGGCATGCTAGACAGTCGCATGGTTTTCCCGTGGAATCGGCCATATGCCCCACTCGACCCTAGCCTAAAGCACGGTTAGGATACTTAGTGTCTGGCTGTCTTTGGCCGGCTTGGACCGACTCATCTCCTCCTCTGATGGAGGTAGGACCTAGGTGCGCGATGCCAGCCCGCCTAGCCAAAAAGCACTACGGACGATGCCCGCATAACGCTAGGCACCAATTAATCGGCCGCCTAGGCCGCTTTTACAACCCTGGTATAGTCCCGTTATTAGTAATGCTATTAGTAGGGTCTGGGGATGGTAGATGAATGCAAGTATTTCCTCTACCTAACATGATAGAGATGCTGCTTTCAGAGAAACCCTCGACTTCAAAAACCTATGGTGATGCGCGAAAAGTGAAATCGAAAACTTGGAGCTCGACACCTGAAAAAACCAACAAGCTTTAAAAGGAGGGGACAAAATGTTATGGACTAGTATTTTGGGTTGAGTTCTCCTGTTTGGTCTGTAACAATGGGATAAGAGTTAAACTCGTAGTGGTGCCCCACAGAGTGCTGGCCTAGAGAAAGCGAGTTGTGACCAACGTGGCTGTGACCAATGAGGACTTAGAGTGGTGGCTCATGGAAGGGTGGCCTGGAAAAACCAGTCGTGACTAATAAGGACATTAGCCCTTAAGAGGGGGTCGATTGTTATGGATCGAAATCACTGTAAGGTATGAGGTTTGTCCCACATTGGTTGTATGAGCAACTAATGTGGGGTTTATAGGCCAAATGAATTCTCTCATCCATCAGACAGTCTTTTGGATTAAGTTCTCATGGTTGGTCTATAATACAAAACTTAAAAGCTAAGCCCCATAAGCAATAGTACGTAACACATTATAACGAAACATAAAACAGAAAAAAAATGTAACATACATAAGCTACCATACAAAGGGAAAACTAAGTCACTACGAAGGCGCCAAAGAGACAAACAGAAACCCCTTCCCCCTCCCTCGAAGTCACTAATGAAAGAGCCTAGGAGGATCTTACTACGGGTTATATTGATTAAATCGAGGAGAACAAGAAGCTAAATAATGCTTTGCTTTGTAAATTTCACACATAAAGAATTACAAAGAGTTTTTATAGAAAAACACCTAAAAAAACACACTTAAGACTCTGGCTCTCTGTTCGTTATGTGCAAAGCACACACTTACACTTTATATAGTCCCGACTGTCCAACGAACCAGACCATCTCACGAACCTACGTTTCGTGTGTCAGTTCGTTGGCATCTAGACTATGACAAGCTAACTCTAGCTCAACTAACAAGACGTAAACTGATACGACACACGAGACACACTTTTATGCTCTAATAGACTCCCCCTTTACGTGTGGTGCATCTGCTACTATCAACTTCAAATCTTCAAGTATCCGATCTTCAATATTGCGGAATTAGATCTTCAACTCGAAACTTGATGTTAGTTGTAGAGCCTGCATGGCAGGATCAACCTTGAATTATCTTTTAACCCTTAAGATCCACTTTATTGTAGATATGACAATCTCCCCATTTCACCATGCTAGAGTCTTGTCAATATAAAACATGTAACTTTAAAAGACAATCGTACGATTTTCCATTTCGTTTTACCCTTATTAAATTAATCTTGGGCAAAAATCTCCTTCGGAGAACCAAGATGTTTAGTTTTGAAAACATTTCGTATCACGTGTCGATTGGTTGAAAACAAATAAGAAACAAATTTTTTTTGGCTTTTACAAACTTTATATCAAACACACCGATTTTTTTTTCTTTCTAAGTTTATGCTAAAATACACTTAAAATCTTTTTGAATTTTCTAAAATGAAATGCATAAATGCAATACTGAATCAAACACTATTTTCGATATTTTACGAGAAAGATCACAACTTGGGATCATATTGAACATAACACACTGAACTATACTTCAATTTCAACTATTCAAGCACATAAGCCATTTCAACTATTTTTGATATTTTTCAAAAAGTGACATCAACACTTGTGAAATATCGACAGAGGGTGAGAGCGTAACACCGATACTCTTTCTGGATGCGTGCATAACCAAGAGAAACACAATGAATGGCTCAAGGTTCAAGTTTAGCCACACCTGAACGATGATCATGGAGCATATGTAATACACCCAAAACTTTTGGTGGGAGTGGAAAAGGAGTTTTTTTTTATGGGGGGGGGGGGGGGACAAAATAGAAAACGGGGTTCAACCGCTAAGGATAGATGATGGCATACAATTTATCAAGTCAGTAGAAATAAGGGCATTGTCACTCAAAAATGACAAAGGACATGAGTATGTGTTCAACTACACCATTTTGTTGAGGTGTATACACGCATGAAGACTCGTAGATAATGCCATACTTTTTTCAAATAAGATGAAAGTTTAATGGAAAAATACTCTTTCACATTATCAATGCGTAAGGTTTCGATGAACTTGTTGAACTACATTTGTAACATATGAATGAAACTTATAAAACATTGAACTAGCTTCACTACAAGATTTAAATAACTAAACCCAAGTAGCACTAGAATAATCATCAATGAAGATAAAATTTAAAAAACCCAATGGACATTTAGTAGGACAAGGACCACATATATCATAATGAAGAAGTTCATACAATGTACACACTTTACTAGATACTTTTGGGGGATAGAGAAATCGAGAATGTTTAATGAGTTTGCTTCATAACAGCTGCAGACAGATGACCTAATACAAAATTACATATGTTAGCTATTGGAGGCGATAGTGGGGACATATGGTATAGACCTTTGGATTTAAAACCATTTACACTCACATGGTTTGTCCCTAGTTCCTAAATAGACACTTTGAGTAAGATAAACGTTAGAAAACATCTATTTTATTCAGTAATTTGACTAACTGAGCAAGATGGTAGGATATTTAGGAACAATGAGAACAGGAGCAAGGTTTAGGTTTTTTTTAGTTACCGAAGGATCCAATTCTACAAACGTGGTATGAGGATCCATTAGCAATGTGTATTACACATCAGAAAGAATACATTGATTACTAGTCGTGTGATGTGTGGCTCCAGAATCAATTACCCATGATGAGTCAATGGTAGAATACATACCTGAGTGTACCAAGTTTGGTTGGCAGATTGGGAGTCTCCAAGCAATAGACGAAAGCCTATTATACTCCTCTTGAGTGAGTGTGTAAACATATGTAGCATTTATTTCATATCCCATTTCGACAAACAAATTAAATAAAAATTACAAATAGAGGATACTAACCCGGTTAGCAGTGTAGCAATACGAAGTAAAAACACAATTGAGTTCTAGTTAGAGTCATGAGCAGTAGTAAACAATGGCGGGCAGGGCTAAGCAGAAAACAGGCAGTTTCATGGAGATTCTAGCACAAAGCATAAAGTTTCAGCAGGGTTTCGGCAAAATTTCGGCAGCGTTTTGGGTGGCAGAAAGACCAATATAATCGGAATGTTCTGATAAGTTCAGTAGTGCTTACTGTGATGGCAGACGTACTGTGAAAATATGATCAAGGCATCTTCGATTTTCACGATTTTTGACTGAATAGTTTGGCGGCGTTCAGTAAAGAATGTTTGTCGGAGATTGTTGTTGGTGATGGCAGCAACGATGAGATGCAATGCTTTCTCGAAAAAAGATTTCAAGGGTAAACCAAATCGAGAAGGAGAGTTGATAAGAAACTAAATTGATAGAGAAGGGAACAAGAACATGAATGCAGGTTGTGATTGACAACCGAAATGGGTGTTGTGATGACTAGGGTTTTCATTACCGAGAGCCTTAGCTCTAACACCATGTAATGGTGACAAAATACTTGAATACTTAGAAATAAATAGAGAATCCCAGTATATACAGAATTGAACTCTAGAATATCTATGTTAGGTCGGGTTCACGAGCTATAGACTAATATATAAAATATGTACAGGTAACATAAATAAAAAAAGTATTATTCAACTGATAGATAGATATAAGAAATAACACGCGTGAGATTTTAAAATATGATAAATAATTTAAAATATATTTTTTTAAATTAAATTAATTATAAGAACTTGGAATGGAGAACACGATATGAATTCTCTTTACAACACAAGATCAATATTCAAATCCATAGAGTTAGGGGCTGTTTGGATAAATCTGTTTCATTAGGTGCTGGATGAATAAGTGTCTGGACGAATAAGACTTGTGTAAAAGGCTGGATGAATAAGACATTTTTGAAGACAAATCCCTTAGTGATTCCGATATTTTTTTATTAAGAGGTACCAAACAAACAGTTTGTATATGTGCGATTCAGATAATTTACCATTCAGACCTCGTTAAAAAGTAAATCAAACAATCCCTTAGTGCATCTGATCCTTTTAAAAATTCTTTTCTTATAAAGTAAAACAAACCTCATATTTAATTTGATAGAATAAAATTCAGGATTAATAGGGTTGTAATGGGAAAAGGGTGAATTAATTAAGAAGTAAAATCTTTAAAAGCAATTACTTGAACCAATAAAAGTTCCCTTTTTAAGGATTAACAAGTATAGAAATACAAAAAATTGAAATCCCCATTGCCATCAATATCATCAACAACCAACGTTTCCTTTTAGCCTATGCTCTTCGTACGACACGTTGAAAATGTTCTTCCAATACACCGCTCTTTATTGGGTAAATTAATAAAAAAGTTTGACCTTGGCTCGGTTTGATTACATCAATATTAATTTAACACTAAGCAAAGTTCGTACCATTTTGAGTCTTCACTTTATCTTTCTTGCTACACGAACTTGCACTCATCGAGAACACAAAATCCGTGACAGATAAAAGAATCAAGAACTTTGCGGGTCAAAATACAAAGATTATATAAAGAGTTAGGACTTGTGTAAGCTAAGTATCAGAATCGGGCTTATCTAGATCGAATTTGAATCATATCATATTTTTATCGTAAAGTGATGTTCTTCGTATCAACCCAGAAACCAAGTCAAATAATCACAATAACCTGAAAACCGATTACATCAGCTTCATAGATTTAATTAAGATCCCTAATCCAAAATTCACTATTAATTAAAAAAAAATCTATTTAGAGTTTGAGGCTAACTATTAGTTGAATTAATCATGAAATATAATTATGTGTAAAGCGAAATTAAATTATTGTTGATGGAAATTGAAAGCTCTTTTAGTTTGCTTAACCAATAAACTCTCCTAGTGGTAGGAAGTAGGAACCCATCTTTCAAACTAAATAATTACGTGTAAGTAATATAAAAAAATATATATTAAAAAATACATCAATTATGCAAAATAATGAAGTGGCTTGGAAGAACAAAGTTATATTCAAGATAACATTGTGATCACATCTTTGCTTGAAAGCTATGATGAAAATTATGAAAAATATTCAAATAATCATATAATTAGTTAATTTCAAGCCTTGGTTAGATTACTTTCTTGGAATCTTGATTAGTGAGTAATGATGAACAAATACTCCACATCCTTACCAACAACACCAAACACCAAGTCCATACACATGTATCCACTAACTAAACCATCACACTTTTATACTTTGGCTGTATTCTTTGGTTTTGTGATGGTTTAGGAGAGGAGATGATTTGGTTGTCTGGGTAGATTTATCTATAAACATGTGGTTGGATTTTGGTGTTTAGAATACATTATCCTATCATAATAATCAGGGTATCGAAAACTGAAAACTACAGATGCGATTTAGAACTTTGTACAAATCTGATATGAAAATAGTTAGGTTATTAAGTCGACTAGTATATATTCAAACCCGTGATTAAACACAATGGCGAAGCATAGAAGGGACTCCGGGGGGGGGGGGGGGGGGGAGGGCCCCTCGGGTTTTTCGTCCAGGAGTACCTATTTTCACAATTTTTATGTATATACAAATTTATATGTATTGAGTATCGACTCTTCGGTAGAATTTTTTAGCTCCGCCCCCTCAAGGTTTTCTTTCAAACTTCGCCATTGAATAAACAAGTTCTGTTGTAGTTCATACATGTTTAATAAACATATTTTGTGTTGGATTCTACAATAATAAAAAGCACCAACTCGCTTGAAATTATTATAAAAAATAAGAATTATAAATGTAACTAGTTTTAAATGTGAAAACGTTTATGGCTTATGTTACAACCCCTCGGGTTTTTCGTCCAGGAGTACCTATTTTCACAATTTTTATGTATATACAAATTTATATGTATTGAGTATCGACTCTTCGGTAGAATTTTTTAGCCCCGCCCCCTCAAGGTTTTTCTTTCAAACTTCGCCATTGAATAAACAAGTTCTGTTGTAGTTCATACATGTTTAATAAACATATTTTGTGTTGGATTCTACAATAATAAAAGGCACCAACTCGCTTGAAATTATTATAAAAAATAAGAATTATAAATTATAACTAGTTTTAAATGTGAAAACGTTTATGGCTTATGTTACAAGCCGCCTATATATCATGAATAGTAGCTTCGTCTCATTGGTTCATGTGGCTTCTATTATGGATGTCACATGTCGTCCTTTGATAGGTGTCACGTGTTGTAATATTAATTTTTCTATACAAACACAACATATTTTGCATAGGAGTTTGTCGAACGTAAATAATTTTTCACGAGTCAAGCTTCAGCTTTCTTAAGTTAAAATGAGCCAAGCTTGCTTAGACAAGCTCGATATCGACTGTTTTACACCCCTACACACAAGACATCGGCCTGTCATTACGTCCTCGACATTTTATGTCCCTTTGTCTCTCTCTCTCTCTCTCACATATTACCTGATGGTTCAGTTGATGTGCTCTTCTAGTACTAATCAGGTATCAATTAATTAGACCGATTAAGAGCACCCACATCGGTGGGTACGTACCAAAGTACGTTGCATGTGAAGCCATTGGGAGGTACGTACTTCGTTTGTACGTACGTAATCACGTACACCCACGTACGTGGGTTTGTATTTTTTTTTTCTTTTTCTTCTCACAACATCTATATTAGTATTATTTTAATATGGGAATATGTAGGAAGTACGAGTATTTTATTGATGTGAGAAAAAGTAGGTTTTGTGATATGTAGGAAAAAGCTGACGTGACAGACGTATGTACCTCAACCGTTGCGGGTGGTCTAAGAAAACCTATCTATGTTCCTCTGTCAAAATCTTAAACCACAGATGGATTTTGAAATTTGCCTAAAATAATATGCCTGAGAGATTCAGATTCACTTGATCATTATTTTTGAAAATATTTCCCAACAAATACAGTCATGTGATATCTGTAGCTAACTACATTTCAAGCTAATAAGTAAGATTCATGCGCTAAAACACACATACACATACTATTCAGGTTTCGGTTTGATTCGAATTATAACCCTCATGTTCCAAAAATCAAACTAAAAAACGAAACCTTGAAATTACAACCCAAATTTCAATTTTTGAAATAGAATCTGTGCTTCAGCTTTCCAGTTTTTGACCCCAAATCCAGCCTTTAAGTTTGTTGGACCCTATTTTCCTTTTGGACAAAGCTACAAATACATAACTAATCCGGGTGTGCATGAGGATCATCCTAGTAAAAAATAGTAACCACTTTTGAAGCACAAGTCATGTTGGAACCTGTGAGACCTGCAGCCACCAACAAGGTCACAGACATCAGTAAACACTAGATACGCATACTGATACATTTATAGTTAAGTTTAATTACACGGGTCATATTCAGGTTGACATGTTTCACCTGCTTAATTAAATAGGTTGACCCACCAACGCGCATCAACCCATTTACGACATGTTTAACCCATTTATGTAAATGGGTTAAACGGGTCGCATTTAGATTACACGATTTTAAATGGTAAGGATAAGGTTGATATCTTTAACACGATTAAGTATACCTTGTTAAGCTTTTCAAGATAAATCAAATGTACTTCCTTGCAAAGGCCTTCAACATCAGATGCATACTCTCTTCTAACTTCCTCCTGCTGCAATTGATATCTCATCCTTTCTAGTGCTCCCTTTAATCCACAGAATCCGTCAACGACAAGAACTTCAGATGACCTCAGCATCAACAGGTTCTTCAAAGCAATAAGTACCTAAAGACACAAATCGTTACATATTACACACATATTTATATCTTCATATGTATACGCATATGTATATAAAGACAACCTTCTCCTGAAGATCCAAATCATCTGATGTTGTCAAATCAAGGACCGGTCTCACCAGCGCACAATTGCTGAAAAAAGGAGGCTCGGGTCTGCTACTATATTCTAATTGATATTCAGCCAGATCACCAACAAGTGACACTGATCTCCTGTGTAGTCTAACATCAGCAGTCACATTGCTCAAAACACCCTACAAAACAAAGTTCAAGATCCAGTTAGGTAAAAATAAAAAAGAAATTGTTTTGTTAATCGATCTCCCTTCATACATTACCTGAACCATTACGTCACCACCTTCTGAGTAGAACAATTCGATGCCATTCTGATTGTTTCTAATAATTGCTGAAACAGCATACAGTGCTTTTATGGCTTCCTCTATGAAACTAGATTTCACCATCATTATTAGTGTCGGCAATGCTCCCAATTCAAGAACCTAAAATCCACATATATATTGACTGCATCACCTACAGTTACTGAGTTGCTAAAAAATAACGATCTTCAGAATTCATGAGTAAGAAATGAAGAACTCTGTACCTGCTCCTGAACTATTGGGTTGTTTTGACTGGCTTTACCAATTATCGATGCACAAGTCATCCTTATCCCGGAATCTGAGTTACTAAGTTCCCTTGTAACAACAGAAAGACCTCCCATTTTGTGCAAATCTGAAAGTCAGATGAACCACAAGGGTTTTGTATATTGATATGTGTAAGTAAATCGGTTACAATGGGTCTCCGAATACAGAGATAGATACAATACACAAGCACCCTCTAGACTACAATAATCACAATTGAGTACACATCTGGTCTAATAAAGACGAGGGAAAATTTCATGTCCCCCTCAAAACACGGTGAGGGTATCAGAGTAGTGAAGCAGAAGCGTGGTGGGCCCATAACCGACAGGTCCCAAGATTGAAACCTGATACCAATCTGTCACACGCTCACCGCGTGTGGAATCCAAGGTGGTCACTTGTTGTTATAAGAGACCAAGGCAATAAAGGAAAATTACTATTAACTGAAATAGTTGAGATTATTGAACCTATCAGAACGAAACTTGTTCAATCAACCATCATAAAAAAAATAACGTCCCATTTCTTTGGTATCTAGGCAATCATTAGCTTATTCAAGCCAACGAAAGTACAATTATAGGCCTATAGGTTTGAGTGTTTGACAAACCCGTCCATCGTTATTGGGAGGATTGAAACCACACTCATTTGTTATGTCATGAGGTTTGATTGTGTGCATCACATCGTGTGTTTGTTTGCTAATGGTGTACTTATGATAAATACTTGTTATGAATTGTACAAATGTGAGTTTAATTTTTTTACTATATATCCTGATAAACCTATGCTTCCCGCCAACTATTTCATAGTTGACCCGTTTTCTTACATGTTTCAGCTAATCATGCTTAAGGCTAGGACAAGATCAAAGTCATGTAGGATTGCCTAGATACCAAATAAATGGGACGTTATTATTTATTATTTTTATGATGGTTGTTTTGAAAGAGTTGTTTCGTTTTGTTAATTTCAATCCTAAATAATCTAATCTCAACTATTTCAATTAATAGTAATTTTCTTTTATTACCTTGGTCTCTTGTAATGTAATCTCAACAAGTTGTTTCGTTTTGTTAATTTCAATCCTATATAATGTAATCTCAACTACTTTAATTAATAATTCACCACTGTGGATTCCGCACACAGTGAGGGTGTGACAAATACCAGGTCTCATAACATTTATACGTTTTTCTTAAAATTGCATTAGGATATGAGAGTTTGAAGTGTAAGAAGAAGGCAAGGGTATTATGGTCTCATACTGTAAAGTGTATTTAATGATATGGGTAAATATAAAATTTGCAGTATTTTGAATGGGTATGTTTGATTTTATTATTTGGTTAGGTAAATATGATATTATGGAAGTTGTCAAGGATATATATGAAATTGCCCCTAAAGACAGGATTAGTATGTGAATGAGTAACGGTGATGAAACTAGTTAAAATTTCACACACTAACAACTGAGTCAAGGATTCCATGAATCGCCTTTCTAGTTTCAAACAAAAAGCTTATAGTTAAAAGTTAAAACACTACACAATAGACAGGCTAACACAGAGATTAAGAAAGCACGTACCATTGGCATTATCAATTGCCTCAACAAGTATCAGAAGTTCCTCTAATGCACGGTGATGGTCTTCCAAGCTCAAAGATGAATTATTTAAGTCATCAATAGCAATTTTCATCAGTTTTGCATCCGATGGCATTTCTAATTTCTCCACCAGTTCCTAAATGTAGAAAAAAGCAGATCATTAGCATTTTATAAATGCTTATCAAACAAAACAAAGTTAATACACTTGTTCAAGATTTGAATTACATATGGTAAAAAACGTATTTTGGTCTTATGACATGTGTAGCTGGTTAAAAGTAAAAGGGACAATCACATATATGTATTGCACTTCAAAAAGAAACACAAGTATAGAGACTTCTAGAACTGTGCGGATATTTAAATGAACTCATCAAAAGATGACAAATACTATTCAAATCAACGTGTGTGAAAGAAAGGTTAGAAGACTGAAGGAAAAAAAAATTCTTGTTAAATTTGTTATCTCCAATAACTTGGATGTCACCCATAAGGATATGCAACTTCTCTGCAATAGGGAGGCATAACAAAGATGGAGGCAGTGAAGTGTTAGGAGTCCTCGATTTAAATTATCAGAAAAGTATTATAGTTTATTATTATTAGCAAGGTAATATTTTAAGACAAAAGGTTAAGAATATAATACAATAAAGCTTGTTATTCAAAAAATCTATCAAATACAGCTTGGGTTTGTAAGTTAATTATGCTTTAATTTGATAAATTAAACTGGCATCTTTGATTGAGTATCGTCCAAAAGGTTGTTTATATCTCAAAGAGTCAAAGGTAAGCATGTAAGTAGAAAGTTGGTTTATCTCTCAAATATGAGCTTTATTGTGGTTCTGTTAAACTTTGGGTTAAATTTCTTTGGATTATTGAGCTGGGTCTTATCATAATGAGAGATGTAATCCAGAAACATCTAATAACTAATATAAAAAGAAGACATGGTTTATTAGCCTCAACATAGGCTTAGGACTGTCTTGGCATAGCTTAAACTGCACTCAATGAACAAAAGGTCAAAATAACCTACAATACTCATAGCATAAATCTGGGGGCAGGCCACACCTAGATTCTAATATTCTTACAGTTTCAAGCCCACATACATAACATGCATGCAACCATTTGCAAGCTCCCTAGCCAACTAAAACAGTTGTCCATTTGTATGTGTGACGTATTCTCCTTGTGTGTGAGTCTGTGTCTATGTGTGTCTGAAAGAGAGAGAGTGATTATCTATAAATGCTAAATTATATTTACTCGTTTCAAGATTAATTTGGGTTGTTAAAACCTTAATGAGGCAGCTCATCAGTAGGAAATGCTATAGGTGGTATTTGAGTTCATCTCAACCAACTACAAAACTACCTACCTACCAACATTCAACAGATCAGAAGAGAAAAAAACCATTGACATTTGTGTCCAACTTTAAGTTTACAATGATACATTGCACCCTAGTCCATCACCACATACTCAATGATAATACCATGATGATTTCAAACATGGATCTCCCACTCTTTGGTAAGATAACTATGGCTGATAACTAACTTGGCCACCCGTTAGTAAATTTTATAGAAAACTATAAATTATGAACTCAAAACGCAGAAGGAACTGTCAACGTTTCAATGAAAGAGAATATCGAATGAAGTACATCACAAAACATTTAAAAGAGGATAAATGATCTGTCAATAATCAAAGAGAGAACATATCTACACAGCAGAGGGTAAATGCATAGCAAGCATCAACGATAACATCGTAAAACATCCTTTTTAAAAAATTTGGCTTCTTTAAATATTTATCAATCCAGTAAGTTAGCATACACATGATTCTAACCTTGAGTTCCATCTGACGTTTTTGCATCTCATCTACAGATAACTGCTTCACATCTTGCGCTTTCGATTCTAACTTTACATGATCTGAGTGACCTGCAGTAATGACCAAGAAAAAACAATTCCCAATTAAAAAACAATTCTACCATTTCAAAAAGTTTCAGAATCCCTCACATACATAGTAAAATGAATTCATCATAAGCATGTGTATACAATATCAGAGAGATTATCTGGCTACTAAAGTTAATAACTCCCAACCTAACTCTCAACTTAACTAACAAAGTCCATATCAAGCCAACAAATTAACTGTTTTTTATGGATAGCACATTGTTACATCCTTTTGAACAAGATTTGAAGCCAGGTCTGTACTCAGTTACTCACTGTCACAAAAAATAGTGATTTAATTACAGTTGATAAAGATCCAGTAGATGTTTTTATGTAGATTTGAAGATCAGAGATTAAATCAAATCAATCTCATATTATGCTACACAAATCAATCTAGAATCTAAGAGCAGATTATGATCAGAGAATCAAAATACAAAAAAAAAAAAAAAAAAAAAAAAAAACTCAATTATGAGGTACCTATTGCCCACTGTAACATCCCGTCAAGCGACGGAAACCCGCCGTCGAATTCGTCATGTTCATCCAACGATTCTTCGGTTTCGGCGCTTCCAACCAGATGTCCGGCACCGTTAGCAGATGACCAAAATAGGCTTCCCGAAGCCGAGTTATTAACCTGTTCAGCTCTCGAGAACCCTAGCGCCGTCGCCGTCACCACCACCAGCAACGCAAAAGTCAACAGACTACGTCCCATTCGGAGTTCGAACTCGATCCGACGGCTGCGCTAGTTTCCCCTCGGTTCTCTAGAAACTTCTCGGTCACTGATTTGCCTTTTTCGTGCCTGATTCGGGAAATCGCTCAATCAACTTTTTGGGTTCATCGGTTATCTATCTATTTATATCGCAAATTTGTATGCTGATTTTAACACAAATAGTCTTTTAGCCTCATTTATTTTGGTTTGTTTAGGCATCAACTTGTTTATTTCTTAATAGAGTTCAGCCGGTTATGTACAACAATTCATTGACCCCTAAAAATTATAGCTTTGTTTTTAGTATGATTGATTTTGCTATCAAAAAATTATAGCTTGCTACCCGTTTACCTGCCACTTATTATAATCTGATCATTCATAAATTAATAAATTATAAAGAAAATAAAGATGTGTTCATTAAAGGGTTGAACTTCTTCACGAACGCAAACAAACTTGAAAGATTTGCGAATCCCTACCGCTTGTGTTAAAACTTTCGACGGTTTGCCTCACGGTATCCAAGTTGAGAGAGATAAATTGAACAAGTATGGTCGTTCCCGTTAAGATGTACTATTAAAACCCTTAATCAACCCGATTACCCGATAAGTCTATCACCTCTCGGATTTCTAGACAAAGCATTCAAAACCAATCATGCAATTATCAATTATTCATATGGAATGGGGCGTCTCCTAAACCACACTTTAACTACTAACCTTAAGGCAAGCAATCAGTTACACTATTCAAATCGAAAGACATTCGCAGATAATGCAAGAAATAGATAACCATCATAAACTCAATTGAGATACGCATATGCACCAAATCAGTAGATAAAAGGTATGTTACTAGAATATCAATCCATCACAAATGTCATAAAACCTAAAGAAAGTCAAAAACATAAATTAATTGTCATAATGGCCTAGGTGGCACAAATTGTTTAGCCTAGGACCATAGTCAATGCAAGAACAACAATAAAGTCTTGAATTTGAACAGAAAACATGGTTTAACTAATTCAATTAACAAGAAAAACAAGAGAAGAATGAAAACCCGACACACGATTTGTAGTCGAATGGTTGCTCTCCACCTTCCCCTGCGATCCTACCTCAATCCTTGGATCCAAAGTCGTCTATTTCAGTATTTCGCTCAGAATTAGCAGAATTTCGAACTCCCCGAATAGAACTCGTCAACATCTATATATAATCGAAATTAGGGTTTTTACGGACTTTTGTCTTTTACGCGTATCACCTCTTTCAATCATAAGCAATAGGCGTACCGCCTAATCCAAAATAGTTGGGTCAACCGACTTTGACTTTTTAGCGAACTTTACATCCATCCGTATCGCCTCTTTTGAACTGTCTTAACAAGCGTAGCGCCTGCTTCTTGATTTTCAGCACTTTTGTTTTATTTCTTCTTCAATTTTCTTCCAACTTCTCATTAAGCCTCATGATTCATTATTAAACTCCAAAATCACACAAAAACCATAAGTATGACTCAATTAAACATAAATAACTGAAAACCAAATAAAATGACTCAAAACTGACTCAAATTGTACAAAACCGTAAAGGAAAACCCCATGGGTTTTGCAACAATCATAATAGTATAAAGGTGATTAGGTTGTCACGCAGGATGCGGTTTGATGGTGAAAAACGTGTGTAGTGGGTTTGTGATAGTATGCGATTTTGTAATAGTTACTTAATTATTATTTCTATGTTTTTATATTTTATCTTTTGACATAAATTTATTAAAATTTAACATTTTAGTAAAACAAAACATAAGTAAGCTAATACTAAATTAAGCAAAATGCATAAAAACTTAAAAGAAAATACATAAACTTAAAAGGAAATGCTAAAACTTATAAGTAGTTAAACACTAATACATAAATTATGAAAGAGTGTTCTCCCTAAGCATCTTTCGCTTCGCTTGAAGTGTGAAACTCGTTTCGCATGTAAATCGATATTTCTGGAGTGCATTGAGCAAAACGCCATTGTTTTGGGTCTGAGGGAGCTTATTATAGATCTTGTTGAACCTTGAGATCTTATGTCACTTCCTCTCAATTTTGACATCATGGGATCAAGTCGGTGGTAGAGTCGAATGATTTCAAACCGACGTGTGTCGGTTGGGACAAGATTCCTCTTTCCCATTGGTATTTTGCTGATGATGTTGTGGTTCTTGGAGAGTGGTCTAAGGATAACATTGCAACCATTGTTCAAACTTTAAACTGATTTTATTTAATCTCGGGCCTTCAACTTATTATGACAAAATCATCTTTATTCGATATTGGCATGGGACGAATGAGGTCATTCAAATGGCATCTAAATTTTGATGTAACCTGGGCATTCTTCCATTCGTTTATCCTGGTGTTCCGGTTGGTGATAATATGTCAAAATCTAAAGGTTGGGATCCAGTCAAGAATAAATTATTGTCTAAGATGGCTACTTGGAAAATGAAGCTTCTATATCTATTGGTGGAAGAGGCACTTTGATATCTTTTATCCTTGGTTCCTTGCCAACGTAGTATCTATCATTGTTCCTTATTCCCCAACAGTTTTGTGCTTATTTTGAAAAACTGAGATCTTTGTTTTCAGGGGAGGGCATCTGAACAACTGTAAAATGGCTAGGAACAACTATATAACACAAAATCCACATACAAAAAAGTACTTAATTTGTCCTTCACTTATTATATATGTAGAGGAGTCAACCTCAGTTTTTCACATACTCTTTTAGTCCTAATGGCTGGCTATACATTCTCTCTACTAGCTAGTACATTACCATCCTGCACCTTTCTTTCCACCATACAACCTAAAGAGGCTAAAAGACGATATGCCAGTGACAAACACCATGATCAACCATGCAACAGCCGAGCTCGCTATCCCTTCTCCACTTTGGTTACAGAATTTCCTATACATATCACAGGTTTTCATCCATTGCAGCTCAGGTTCTGAAAATTTAGCGAAAATGGCCGATTGTAGAGCCGCCCCGAGTGCAGCTAACATCATGTAAGACATAAGCTGCAATATCCAAGATGACAAAATCATTTAGCTAGGGTTATTGAATATATATGAATTAAGCATTGGAGCCTAGCTTGGAGGTAACATCTTGGTTGCATTTTCACAGTTAACTAATCTATGTTATAAGCAAACTGGAATTAAGAGTGGGGTTGCATGATAACTTTTTAACTTTTTTTTTAAGTAGTAACTTTTATATATTTTTTTGAGCAACTTGATCAAGGTATGGGAGGCCTCGATATGATCCCATGGTTTCACCAATTCACAATAATGACAAACATCAATCATCTCAACGACCATATGTCAGACCAATAAGTATCCTTATAAATGAGCAGAATTAATACACAGTACTACTGGAGGTAGGGTAGGTAATGGGTGGGAACAACTCATAATGCACAAGGTACAACATGAAACTAGCAAGCTAGAGACGCAAATTATGCATGGGAGTAAAACGTACCTGATCACCGGACAGAATAACCCAAGCCAAAGGCTTGGTCAAGAGTACCACACTTCCGGTAACCATACTCAACCCACATCTCAAAACTTGCACCACCGAGTAGGCTGCAACCATTCCATTCACTACCACCAAAAACCTACCACAAATTAATAAACAAATTAACACAATTAGCTACTATATATCCACATGATTACATATCAACTATATATGATCCTTAATTAAATCGTTAAATCGTACGTAAATCGCGCATCTTGGTACACTATCTAGGGTTTTGATATACGGTCATCTGACTTTTTCAGATCCCTATAACAACGTTTAGGTGTTTTGGATGTCTAAGGTTGTGTTGTGTGCCAGATGGTTATCTGACATTTTCAAGCTTTGGCTTTTTTAAAGATTTGCTGTTCATACGTCATTTGGGGATTTTAGAGGTTATACCGGATGACTTTCTAACTTTTTGATCACTAAAAAGTCAAATGATCATCTAGAGAAGTAAATTTAGAGAAGAAAATAGAATGTTGGTGTGCCGGATGCCGTATAAGGTTGTGTGCCGGATAGTTATATGACATTTTTAAACTTTGATTTTATTTTTTTAATATTTGCTATTCCTACACCGTTTGGGGAGTTTAGAGGTTGTATTGGACGATTACCTGATTTTTGAAACGCTAAAAAGTCAAAGGGTTGTCTGGAGAAGTCAAATGGCCGGCCGTTCGTATATTTAAGAAAAAATCTAAGTTAAAGTTAGAAAAAATCAGATGACAATTTGACACAACCTCAAATAACGACCGTCTAAAGCCGGTGTGAGAATAGAAATGCGTCAGTACGTATATAGGAGCGTCGCAAAATACCAAGAAACTTAAACCAGAAAATAGAAAATTAACTTACACAAGGGCTTTCATGTCTGTAAATCTGGCTTTTTTCTTGATGGTAAAGATTTCTTGGACCTGTGAATCAGTAGCAACAAGAAGAACAGAAACAAGGGCAAGAACAAAAGTGACAGATCTTAACATTAACTCAGCAAGCCTCACTTTCCGATCAACAGCCTTCAAATGTGTACCATGATAAACTGGAACATTCCCAGGACTTACACCAACACCTAAGTACCTCATATTTAGTGACCACAATGTGCTTATGTCACGAAAACTTTGGAGACAGGAGGAGATGAGGATGACGAGTGTCGGAAAGAATTCACGACGGTATATGAGAACGAGGTAAAGGTGCGTACACGGTAAAATGAACTTAACGCTCGTTATTTATGTACACTACCTACCACATTTATGATATTCCGTATATTTATGGTTGTTCATTTTTCTTTTTCTTTTTGTTTTTCGCTAGTAATAAATGCTATAGAATAAGATTTTACCATTTGCGTGTTGCAGTGGAGATAACACGATCATATAAAACGGTTGCATTATTATAATGTCATGTAAAAAACGGGAAAAACGTGTAATGACCCAATCAAACATGCACTTAAAGTATCCAGCCTAAGACTTAAAAAAAACTATGTTATAAAGCTGTAGCTATTATACCACCAACCCCTTATTACTAAATTCGAGCCTAAGACTTAAACTATGTTACACTGATGTAGATATTATATCACCAACCCCTTTACTAAATTCGTTAAGATTGGAAAAAAGAAACAAAAAAAAAATTTATGTCACACGATTGTGCTTATTACATCATGTAGGATCGTGGTTATCGCTCAAAATAACCTCACGAGATTACTTACAAGATCAACCAGGCGGAATAAAGTTGATCTTCACTCTTATACTCTCGGATATATTTAGCTTAAAGTTGTTAACTAACAATGTAATCACACAAGTATAAGAAAACTCGGCAATATAACTGTATTATCGCAACAACAGTTAAAATGCTCAAGCGTATGTTGCTAAGAACGGGAATACAATATTTATAGTGCTAAGAGAAAATCAAGGATAATGATTGATTTCCCTAAAGGTCATCTAGACCATTAAGTACAAAAAGCATAAAAACCGGTTACTATAAACGTAATACATTGGATGAAAATATCAACAAGATAGTTAAACGGTTTCTGTAGCGGCATGAACCACGTTGTTCATGATTCAGATTGCAACAGTACAATATGTACAATATGTCAGTTCCAGAAGAAGTACAAGTGAATACTCAACACCGGATAAACTCTCCTTCTTAGAGAACTTGAGTTCATCCGGAATAAGTACTTTCCTAAACAACTTCATTCTTCCGATACAACTGCTGCATTTCCCAAGATCATTTGTTCTTCCGAAACAACTGACCTCTCTCAGTATAAGTCTTCCGAGTAAACTTCATCCGGAACAAGCTTTACTTAGCGTGGAAAACATCAAGGGAGATTTTTCCTTACGATCCCCCCTAAGATGATGCTGCCAAAAACTGTATGTCGACTCCAATTTGTATTTACATGGCTCCTAGACATGTGCAACACCCCCCCCCCCCACCAACCTCCTCATTCAAGCTTTGTTTTCATCTGATCGACACTCTGTTTGTACAATCTATTAACAGCTCGAATACTGATATTTAGAATATCGATGGTCTTCCAATCTATATCACCCCGCTATTCCTTGTTGGTAAGAGTTAGATGCTTAGTGAATGAACCATCTGTCATGTACACATAATACATCTCTTTTTCCTTGTTCACAACCTAGTGAGTGATGTAAGAGTATCAGTTAGTAGGCACTGCATCAGATATATCCATGTCCTCAGGCTTCTCAGTCCCAATTATCAATTTGATTCTCAAGTAGAGAAGATTTTCTTCACTGCTCATGTGGGGCTTGGTTCTTGCAAGAATAAAGATATCAACCATCACATCCTCAGTGAAGTTCAGAATGACTTCTTCCTTGGTGTACATGATGGCCTCAATCTGATTTGTAATAAAGTTGTATTTCTTAGAGTCCACATCGTATTCACTCTCAACAATTGACCCATGTACTACATTGGTTAGATAAATGCAATCTATTTTTTTTTAAACGGCTAAATTGCACATCAATTTATATCATTCCCAAGTTTTGAGCTTGGGTATCCACCAAAGAGGATATTGCCTCTTACAACTAGGCTACAACAGAAAGTGACAAATGCAACCTATTGTAAACAACAATTTGTAAAAAGATTTGTTTGTTAGATGTTATCAACCAGTTGTGAAATAAAAATAAGAAATAATGAATATTCAAAAATTATAAATAACAAATAAATAATATTTAAGAATCTTAAATTATATTTTAAGATAAGATATAATTGAAATCTTATTTTAATATATTTAGTTTTAATAAATTATTAAAATAAAAGGATTTATATTCTTGATATTTAATTACATAATTTATTTATTTAAAATTGTTATCATTTAATAGGAAAAAGGAGAGATATTTAATAGGAGAGAGACGCGAGAAATTAATATGAGAATGAATATAAAAATGACATGTATCAATTGTAATATTTTATAAGAGAGTACATTAGAGGTACTAGATCAAGGAAATATGTAAGTTGTCAAACCATTGTTTAATTAGTTGTCGATTATGGTTCACGATTGTGTTGTTCAAAAAGGATCACGACGTTTATGTGGAAACGATGCGTCGATCCAAATTTGTATGTATATATACGATGTATTGTAAAACAATAAGGTGGTTTAATTAGTTAATACAATTGAAGTTAGGGTGTTATCCCAATCTTCATTGTTGTTCCTAGTTTGATTGATAGTTCAAGTTAGGATTCATCACACTCAAGGATAACCCACGCGAAGTTAATGCTTTTATGTGGAGGGTTCAAAGGGGTCGGATCGCTACGTTTGATGAACTAAAAAACGGGAAATACGGATTAACAACGAGGTGTGCTGCTTGTGCAAGGACGGGGTTGAATCTATCCTTCATCTCTTCACGGGCTGTCTTTTCGCGACTGTGGTGTGGCAGCGGGTCATGGACTGGCTCAAGCTTCCCTATTTTTGGGCCTTATCCATTGAGGAAATTATGGGTCATCACGAGTCTAATGGTATCGCAGAGAAGAAAAAGAGGTTGGTTCAGGCGGTGATGTATACGGCTTGCTGGAGCATATGGAGAGAGCGGAATGACTGAATGAGGCCGTCTTTCGGGGCAATGATCCTTCTGTTAATAATGTGTTATGTAACTTGAAGTCTTGGGTCTTGCTTTGATGTAATTATAAGTGTAAAAAGGAGATAGATTTGATGAATATGTGTATGGTGTAAGCGGTTTTGTGCTGGTCTAGCTCCTTGCTAGGCCGGTTCTGTTTTGGCCTCGTTTGACTTTTAATATACTTGCTGTTAAAAAAAAAATAAAAAATCTAGTCGCAAACACACATGAGAAAAATAAATGGAATATCGATTCCGCATATAGTGAGCAGACCTCGAAAACATACCACTGGCCAGCCGGTTGACTACTCCTCAACTCCTATAATCCAAACCTACTATTGTTTTGTTTTTTATGTCAATAACTGTTTTTTGTGCTAGTGTTCTCAAAATTGGACCCGGAGCGGTTCGTCGGTTGACTAGTCCTGAA
>JBCNJP010000027.1:14798971-14902689 GCA_039602395.1 Deinandra increscens subsp. villosa
AACTCCCCGAATAGAACCCGTCAACATCTATATATAATCGAAATTAGGGTTTTTACAAAATTTTGTCTTTTACGCGTATCGCCACTTTCAAACATAAGCAATAGGGGTGTACCGCCTGATCCAAAATAGTCGGGTCAACCGACTTTGACTTTTTAGCAAACTTTACATCTAAGTGTATCGCCTCTTTTGAACTGTCCCAACAAGCATAGCGCTTGTTTCTTGATTTTCAGCACTTTTGTTTTATTTCTTCAATTTTCTTCCAACTTCTCATTAAGCCTCGGGATTCATTATTAAATTGCAAAATCACACAAAAACTATAAGTACAATTCAATTAAACATAAATAACTGAAAACAAAATAAAATGACTCAAAACTAACTCAAATTGTAAAAACCCGTAAAGGAAAAGCCCATGTGTTTTGCAACAGATCATAATAGTATAAAGGTGATTAGGTTGTCACGCAGGATTCGTTTTGATGGTGAAAAATGTGTGTAGTGAGTTTGTGATAGTATGCGTTTTGTAATAGTTACTTAATTATTATTTCTGTGTTTTTATATTTTATCTTTTGACATAAATTTATTAAAAATTAACATTTTAGTAAAACAAACATAAGTAAGCTAATACTAAATTAAGCAAAATGCATAAAAACTTAAAAGAAAATACATAAAGTTAAAAGGAAATGCTAAAACTTATAAGTTGTTAAACACTACTAGATAAATTATGCAAGAGTGTTCTCCCTAAGCAACTTCCACTTCGCTTGAAGAGTGAAACTGATTCCGCATGTAAATCGATATTTCTGGAACGCATTCAGTAAAACATCATTGTTTTGGTTCTGAAGGAGTTTATTATAAATCTTGTTGAACCTTAAGATCTTATGTCACTACCTCTCAATTTAGACATCATGGGATCAAGTTCGTGGTAGAGTCGAATGATTTCAAACCGACGTGTGTCGGCTGGGACAAGATTCTTCGTTCCCATTTGTATCTTGCTATACTGATGTTGTGGCTCTTATAGAGTGGTCTGAGGATAACATTGCAACTATTGTTCAAACTTTATACTGATTTTATTAAATCTCGGGCCTTCAACTTATTATGACAAAATCATCTTTATTCGGTATTGGCGTGGGACGCAATGAGGTCATTCAAATGGCATAAAAATTTTGATGTAACCCGCGCATTCTTCCATTCGTTTATCCTGGTGTTCCGGTTGATGAAAATATGTCAAAATCCAAAGGATGGGATCCAGTCAAGAATAAATTATTGTCTAATTAAGATGGCTACTTGGAAAATTAAGCTTCTATATCTATTGGTGGAAGAAGCACTTTGATATCTTTTATCCTTGGTTCCTTGCCAACGTAGTATCTATCATTTTTCCTTATTCTCAAACACGTTTGTGCTTATTTTGAAAAACTGAGATCTTTGTTTTTCAGGGGAGGGCATCTGAACAACCGTAAAATGGCTAGGAACAACTATATAACACAAAATCCACATACAAAAAAGTACTTAATTTGTCCTTCACTTATTATATATGTAGAAGAGTCAACCTCAGTTTTTCACATACTCTTTTAGTCCTAATGGCTGGCTATACATTCTCTCTACTAGCTAGTACATTACCATCCTGCACCTTTCTTTCCACCATACAACCGAAAGAGGCTAAAAGACGATATGCCGGTGACAAACACCATGATCAACCATGCAACAGCCGAGCTCGCTATCCCTTCTCCACTTTGGTTACAGAATTTCCTATACATATCACAGGTTTTCATCCATTGCAGCTCAGGTTCTGAAAATTTAGCGAAAATGGCCGATTGTAGAGCCGCCCCGAGTGCAGCTAACATCATGTATGACATAAGCTGCAATATCCAAGATGACAAAATCACTTAGCAGAGTTATTGAATATATATGAAGTATTGGAGCCTATATAGCTTGGAGGTAACATCTTGGTTGCATGTTCACAGTTAACTAATCTAATGTTATAAGCAAACTGGAATTAAGAGTGGGGTTGCATGTTTTTAAATAGTAACTTTTATATATTTTTTTGAGCAACTTGAACAAGGTATGGGAGGCCTCGATATGATCCCATGGTTTCATGAATTCACAATAATGACAAGCATCAATCATCTCAACGACCATATGTCAGACCAATAAGTATCCTTATAAATGAGCAGAATTAATACACAGTACTACTGGAGGTAGGGTAGGTGATGGGTGGGAACAACTCATAATGCACAAGGTACAACATGAAACTAGCTAGCTAGAGACGCAAATTATGCATGGGAGTAAAACGTACCTGATCACCGGACAGAATAACCCAAGCCAAAGGCTTGCTCAAGAGTACCACACTTCCGGTAACCATACTCAACCCACATCTCAAAACTTGCAACACCGAGTAGGCTGCAACCATCCCATTCACTACCACCAAAAACCTACCACAAATTAATAAACAAATTAACACAATTAGCTACTATATATATATCCATATGATTACATATCAACTATATATGATCCTTAATTAAATCATTAAATCGTACGTAAAGTGCGCATCTTGGTACACGTACTGTCTAGGGTTTTGATATACGGTCATCTGACTTTTCAGATCCCTATAACAACGTCTAGGTGTTTTGGATGTCTAAGGTTGTGTTGTGTGCCAGATGGTTATCTGACATTTTCAAGCTTTGGTTTTTTTAAAGATTTGTTGTTCCTACGTCATTTGGGGATTTTAGAGGTTATACCGGATGACTTTCTAACTTTTTGAACACTAAAAAGTCAAATGATCATCTAGAGAAGTCAATTTAGAGAAGAAAATAGAATTGTTGGTGTGCCGGATGCCGTATAAGGTTGTGTGCCGGATAGTTATCTAACATTTTCAAACTTTGATTTTATTTTTTTAATATTTGCTATTCCTACACCGTTTGAGGAGTTTAGAGGTTGTATTGGATGATTACCTGATTTTTCAAAGGCTAAAAAGTCAAACGGTTGTCTGAAGAAGTCAAATGGCCGGCCGTTCGTATATTTAAGAAAAAATCTAAGTTAAAGTTAGAAAAAGTCAGATGACAGTTTGATACAACCTCAAATAACGACCGTCTAAAGCCGGTGTGAGAATAGAAATGCGTCAGTACGTATATAGGAGCGTCGCAAAATACCAAGAAACTTGAACCAGAAAATAGAAAATTAACTTACACAAGGGCTTTCATGTCTGTAAATCTGGCTTTTTTCTTGATGGTAAAGATTTCTTGGACCTGTGAATCAGTAGCAACAAGAAGAACAGAAACAAGGGCAAGAACAAAAGTGACAGATCTTAACATTAACTCAGCAAGCCTCACTTTCCGATCAACAGCCTTCAAATGTGTACCATGATAAACTGGAACATTCCCGGGACTTACACCAACACCTAAGTACCTCATATTTAGTGACCACAATGTGCTTATGTCACGAAAACTTTGGAGACAGGAGGAGATGAGGATGCCGAGTGTCGGAAAGAATTCACGACGACGGTTTATGAGAACGAGGTAAAGGTGCGTACACGGTAAAATGAACAGCTCGTTATTTATGTACACTACCTACCACATTTATGATATTCCGTATATTTATGGTTAATTGTTCATTTTTCTTTTTCTTTTTGTTTTTCGCTAGTAAATGCTATAGAATAAGATTTTACCATTTGCGTGTTGCAGTGGAGATAACACGATTATATAAAATGGTTGCATTATCATAATGTCATGTAAAAAACGGGAAAAACGTGTAATGACCCAATCAAACATGCACTTAAAGTATCCAGCCTAAGACTTAAAAAAAACTATGTTATAAAGCTGTAGCTATTATACCACCAACCCCTTATTACTAAATTCGAGCCTAAGACTTAAACTATGTTACACCGATGTATATATTATATCACCAATCCCTTTACTAAATTCGTTAAGATTGGAAGAAAAAAAATTATGTCACACGATTGTGCTTATTACATCATGTAGGATCGTGGTTATCGCTCAAAATAACCTCACGAGATTACTTACAAGATCAACCAGGCGGAATAAAGTTGATCTTCACTCTTATACTCTCGGATATATTTAGCTTAAAGTTGTTAACTAACAATGTAATCACACAAGTATAAGAAAACTCGGCAATATAACTGTATTATCGCAACAACATTTAAAATGCTCAAACATATGTTGCTAAGAACGGGAATACAATATTTATAGTGCTAAGAGAAAATCAAGGATAATGATTGATTTCCCTAAAGGTCATCTAGACCATTAAGTACAAAAAGCATAAAAACCGGTTACTATAAACGTAATACATTGGATGAAAATATCAACAAGATAGTTAAACGGTTTCTGTAGCGGCATGAACCACGTTGTTCATGATTCAGATTGCAACAGTACAATATGTACAATATGTCAGTTCCAGAAGAAGTACAAGTGAATACTCAACACCGGATAAACTCTCCTTCTTAGAGAGCTTGAGTTCATCCGGAATAAGTACTTTCCTGAACAACTTCATTCTTCCGATACAACTGCTGCATTTCCCAAGATCATTTGTTCTTCCGAAACAACTGACCTCTCTCAGTATAAGTCTTCCGAGTAAACTTCATCCGGAACAAGCTTTACTTAGCGTGGAAAACATCAAGGGAGATTTTTCCTTATGATCCCCCCTAAGATGATGCTGCCAAAAACTGTATGTCGACTCCAATTTGTATTTACATGGCTCCTAGACATGTGCAACCCCCCCCCCCCCACCAACCTCCTCATTGAAGCTTTGTTTTCATCTGATCGACACTCTGTTTGTACAATCTATTAACAGCTCGAATACTGATATTTAGAATATCGATGGTCTTCCAATCTATATCAACCCGCTATTCCTTGTTGGTAAGAGTTAGATGCTTAGTGAATGAACCATCTGTCATACACATAATACATCTCTTTTTCCTTGTTCACAACCTAGTGAGTGATGTAAGAGTATCAGTTAGTAGGCACTGCATTAGATATATCCATTTCCTTAGGCTTCTCAATCCCAATTATCAATTTGATTCTCAAGTAGAGAAGATTTTCTTCACTGCTCATGTGGGGCTTGGTTCTTGCAAGAATAAAGATATCAACCATCACATCCTCAGTGAAGTTCAGAATGACTTCTTCCTTGGTGTACATGATGGCCTCAATCTGATTTGTAATAAAGTTGTATTTCTTAGAGTCCACATCGTATTCACTCTCAACAATTGACCCATGTACTACATTGGTTAGATAAATGCAATCTATTTTTTTTTAAACGGCTAAATTGCACATTAATTTATATCATTCCCAAGTTTTGAGCTTGGGTATCCACCAAAGAGGATATTGCCTCTTACAACTAGGCTACAACAGAAAGTGACAAATGCAACCTATTGTAAACAACAATTTGTAAAAAGATTTGTTTGTTAGATGTTATCAACCAGTTTTGAAATAAAAATAAGAAATAATGAATATTCAAAAATTATAAATAACAAATAAATAATATTTAAAAATCTTAAATTATATTTTAAGATAAGATATAATTGAAATCTTATTTTAATATATTTAGTTTTAATAAATTATTAAAATAAAAGGATTTATATTCTTGATATTTAATTACATAATTTATTTATTTAAAATTGTTATCATTTAATAGGAAAAAGGAGAGATATTTAATAGGAGAGAGACGCGAGAAATTAATATGAGAATGAATATAAAAATAACATGTATCAATTGTAATATTTTATAAGAGAGTACATTAGAGGTACTAGATCAAGGAAATATGTAAGTTGTCAAACCATTGTTTAATTAGTTGTCGATTATGGTTCACGATTGTGTTGTTCAAAAAGGATCACGACGTTTATGTGGAAATGATGCGTCGATCCAAATTTGTATGTATATATACGATGTATTGTAAAACAATAAGGTGGTTTAATTAGTTAATACAATTGAAGTTAGGGTGATTCCCAATCTTCATTGTTGTTCCTAGTTTGATTGATAGTTCAAGTTAGGATTCATCACACTTAAGGATAACCCACGCGAAGTTAATGCTTTTATGTGGAGGGTTCAAAGGGGTCGGATCGCTATGTTTGATGAACTAAAAAAAGGGAAATACGGATTAACAACGAGGTGTGCTGCTTGTGCAAGGACGGGGTTGAATCTATCCTTCATCTCTTCACGGGCTGTCTTTTCGCGACTGTGGTGTGGCAGCGGGTCATGGACTGGCTCAAGCTTCCCTATTTTTGGGCCTTATCCATTGAGGAAATTATGGGTCATCACGAGTCTAATGGTATCGCAGAGAAGAAAAAGAGGTTGGTTAAGGCGGTGATGTATACGGCTTGCTGGAGCATATGGAGAGAGCGGAATGACTGAATGAGGCCGTCTTTCGGGGCAATGATCCTTCTGTTAATAATGTGTTATGTAACTTGAAGTCTTGGGTCTTGCTTTGATGTAATTATAAGTGTAAAAAGGAGATAGATTTGATGAATATGTGTATGATGTAAGCGGTTTTGTGCTGGTCTAGCTCCTTGCTAAACCGGTTCTGTTTTGGCCTCGTTTGACTTTTAATATACTTGCTGTTAAAAAAAAAATAAAAAATCTAGTCGCAAACACACATGAGAAAAATAAATGGAATATCGATTCCGCATATAGTGAGCAGACCTCGAAAACATACCACTGGCCAGCCGGTTGACTACTCCTCAACTCCTATAATCCAAACCTACTATTGTTTTGTTTTTTATGTCAATAACTGTTTTTTGTGCTAGTGTTCTCAAAATTAGACCCGGAGCGGTTCGTCGGTTGACTAGTCCTGAACCAACTTCATTTTGGCATAGCGGTTAAGAATTTTTTTTTAACGGTAATTTGACTCAGCAGTGTATCGAGACTGGTTACCCTGGACCTACCCACTATCCCGAGTCCAAACCTAATTCAATAAATCTTTTAATGCTAGTTAAATTTATTTTTATTTAAAATTAGCTATAAATGTTTAGTTTTTAAATTATTTATCATATATCATCCGGTTTAAACCCATCGAAATGGTTTTATAAGTAAAATATTCACTTCACCATAACGTAACTTGATTAAAATGCTTTAAACTTAATAAAACAATGCAAAGTGTTTTTTTTTTTTGGTTAAGAAAACACAATTAATTCCTCTTAGTATAACTCCGGTTCACTAAAAAAACATGACTTATAGCCTGGGTTTTCACTTTCAACCGAATTTATTAGTTTAAAAATGGATTAGACACGATACGACACGACATGATTAACACAAATATTAAATATGAACGCGACTTGTTTAACTAAAAGTGTTAATCATCCAAACACAAACATAAACTTGTCAATAAATAAATTACGTAATATGACAAGTTCAACGCAATTAAAGATAATATGTTTCACTAAAAGTTACGATCTATAATATCCTTAAACAATAATTCATACATATTAAACTAAAAATAAATAGAAATTTAATTATTAGAAGAATATAAAATAGACGGGTTAAGACTTGTTTAAATAATTGTGTCCTAAATGTATCGTTTAAACAAGCATGAGGAAAATAGGCAATCTTTTGTTTTCAAGTGGAGAAAGGTTAATGTATTTGTATGGAGAGCTCAACGAAATCGCATCGCTACGACAAACTCGCTTATCAAACGAAGAATCAATGTGTCGGGAGACTTGTGCAAGTTGTGTGGTGACGGGCTTGAGTCTATCACGCATATCTTCATAGGGTGCCAATTTTCTTTCGGTGTTAGTTTTGGCATTGGGTCTCCAGATGGTGTGGCATTCCGATCCCATGGGCCTTCTCCTTGGACGGCCTACTTAGAGTGTATGAGGATGTTAACATTGGAGCGAAGAAAAAAGACATGGTTCATGCGGTCGTTCTTACGGCGTGTTGGTGTATTTGGAAGGTGAGAAACGACGTATTTAGCGGAATGTAGCTGTCAATAAGGAAAGCCATTATCGAGATCAAATGTTGGGGCAAAATTTGGGTGGAGAATAGTAGCAGGAAGATTATTGATTGGAGTAGTTTCAGTAATATGTAATTCGTTATTTGTTGTGGTGTTGGGTCTGTTTGTTTGGCCTCTTAGCGCCTTTCTAAGGGGTCGTTTTTGGTATTGTTAATAAATAGCGGTTAATAAAATTTACCTATTTAACTACGTGGTAATAAGCGAGAGTAGCCCACTCATTAGAGACTTTGTCCTCTTAGTTGGAGAACTTGGATTCAAACCCAGACAATATTGGTGTATTTGGTGTAAATTTGTAAATAAGTACTTACCGTTAAAAAAATAATAATAATAAGCGGTAATAAATTAGACACATTCAATGAAAAATCAATACAAATGCTGCAATTTCAAGAGTTTGATTGCAAATAATTATGAAATATCACAAAAACAAAATGCAATCAAAGCATTTTATACAGAAAAATCCACTTGAATTTACAGTGATATTGATCCAAAATCAAAACGATCATCCAAATTAACTATTTAGCAAATAATTACTATTTAATAATTAAACAATAATAAAAATAAAAGTAATGCACCAAAATTCTTAACTTGCTGCATTCATGGCCATTGCTAAATTGCCCATTTTATACCCAAAATCCTTCCTAGCAAACCGTTCTCGATGTCGTCTATCATCACAACCATCAAAAACCGTTATAAAACCAATATGTTTCTTGTTGGTCACATCCAAATCCGGTGTGCTTTTTGTTGGGAACTCATTGGTGGTTCGTTTGTAAGACCCGAACCATTTAGCTTGAACATATTCGCGTCGTCTCCATGGCGGCACCGGCATTTTCATCTGGTTCATCGACTTCTTTACGGCTCTCGACATTATTTTTACGATCTCTTTGAAATCTTCGACTTTGAAAACTGAGATCTTGGGGAGAATGTTGAGCAACGAAGCGTAATTATTTGTAGGTCTCGCTATCTCGAACTCTTCTAACAATGATACGACAATTATGTAACGAGTCTGGGAGATTTTCACGTCGATGTATTCGTGATCGCCGGCTAAAAGCCGGCCTTTCTTTTCCCACTTCGATTTGCAAAGACCTGCACGTATGTTAATCAACCAGAACTTTTTAGTCGAATGGTTATCAATTATCATAAACTTTTTTCTGTTACAATTAGTGACAACTGTTTTAATCAAATACTTATATAGCATTTCTGACATTTTTCTAAAAAACAACTTTTTGTTGTTAGGTTTTTGTTTCCCATTAAATTTCTAACAAAAACATTAATTTTTCCACAACTTTCCCAATACTTTATAATTTAAAAATATAAATTTTATAAACAAAAAAGTTGATAATTAAATTATAGTGACAAGCGGTAATGAACCCTCTTAACCCTCGTCTGATTCCGTCTTGTTACAAGACGTATAAAAATGTAAAAATGAGATCGGAATCATACCGGCATCAAGACCCTGATCACGAAGACGAGCCATCAGTTGTCGTTTAAACCCTAAAGATTGCGATGGCGACCGGTTATCTTTGATAACGCCCCTACTCGCCTTTTCAACGTTTAAAATCAAGTTTCTTCTCAAATCATCTCCATTTTCAACTCGAACCAATCTCTCCAACGATTCCTTCATCTCCTCCATATCATCGTCGATTCCATCCGAACTGCATTCATCATTGATATTCTTTTCAAAATCTCTATTGACGGCCCCATTGCCGTTCTCTATGAACGAATTTACCAAATCGGACAAATCCATCATTGTCTCCGGCGAGTGTTCGCTGCCGCTGCTGTCGCAATCCGTCACCTTTGCCGCCACCTCGAATGCCTCCGCCATCCTCCAAAACCTCCCCATATTTCAATGGTTCAACAAAGTTTACTGATTTAGGGATTTATATCACAGAAACGCCTAAAAATTAATGATTGAAAAATGTTGACATATGATGAAAGAGAAGATAGGGACGGAAAAGGTGTGCAAGTATGTTGACACTATGGTGTTATATATATATAGAGAGAGAGAGAGAGGATGTGTACGTATGTACTTCGCAAATGAATATGCTGCATATATGCGTGTGTTTGAATGAATGTGGACATTTTCTCATCTATGTTCATTTAATTTTAAATTATTCTAAAAATTCATAGTTTATTCGAATACGTTAATAGTTTATTCGAATACGCCTATTCTAAGTTTCTAATCTAAGTTTCTAATTGTACTATACATCCCCGGAGTCTAATTTATGCTCCGCATAAGACCATACGGAGCGTATAGGATTGCGACAGAATTCTGTCATTCTCTACCGAATGTTTGTCAGTACGATCTGACCGATAAATGCTTCGTATACTGTTATACGCGACATATATATTACTAAGTTATTTTTGTTGATCGATTGTGTGTTGGTAGGTGTAAAACACGTATCGTTTTGCTTTATACACAGCGTATATATAATGGTTGGTAAGATAAATATACGCCCCGTATGGGCCTATACACGGCATATTGGACGTATACCTACCAACCAAGCATTGCTATATATTGTAAATATTCGTTCGAGATTCAACCGAAAAACAAACAAACGGCTCCTGATTTTTTAAAGTTTCACCACCTCAAAAACCTTCATCTTCCACAAAAATCAAATGGCGAGCAATAACCGACAGTTGCATTCGATTCATTCCGTAAATGAATACGAGGAAGGGTTAATCGTAGATGATGTGTACTCACAAAATCCAAATTATATTATGCTAAAGATTTTTCATTCTGGTCATTTCACAGCTTCACCTGGGAGGAGATACGAGGGCGGTGTATGTGTTCTCGTTGACTACCTAGACGTATTGACGATTAGATTTTCTTATATGGATTTAATAATGCAAGATATGGGGTTTGAAAATACCAACAACACGTGACATTACTTTAAGCCCAACAATAGTGCTGATCTTGATAGCGGGTTTGCAGAGCTTAAGAGGCGATTCAGACGTCCATTGGCTAACTTTGTACAACAGTGAACAATAACTGGAGTATACGTCTGTACGTTTTGTGCAGTTTGTTAGACCACAACACCGGCAAAGACTTGCCGAGAAGGCATCAAGACCGTCCCGGCAATATCTCTGCGTCAAATCGAAATTTGTTGAAGGAGTTTATGGGACGGGTTAGATGAGCTTCTTTGGTTAACTCAAGCCTCCTCTTCAATTATATTATTTTAGGTTTGCAGCTTTATAATTATAAAGTGAACAGAGTAATGCAACAATTGAATAAAACTGAGTACGTGTCGTCCTCATCCCCTAGTAGCGGTGGAAACGGAGGATGAAGTATACCCATGTGTGTCGCCATCGCCAACAGGATCTGGCTCTGCCAGTCCTGAATCTGGCCTTGGTGGCGAACGTCTCGAGCTAGGCCGTCTAACCTAGTCTTCAAAGACGCTGTGAGCTTAACGGCGTTGTAAGCGTAACGGGTGTCTGCCTCCTCATGCGCGACGTCCCCCTCATCTAATCCATCCCCCAAACCTCTGCCCCTCCTCATGCTGCAACACCGGCCAACGGTGCCGGCTGTGGCAAATACATAACGCCTCCCCTAGTCAAACGGTAGTGCGAATCCCTATCGTGGCCGAATTTGGTGATGATATTGTAACATCCCAGTTTTTAAATCGGGTACATACATTAAATAACATGTTAAAGCATGTAACATGAAACGTTAAAAACCCCCAACTTGGTTATGTTTAATCATTATGCGAAACCATGGGGTTTAATGGGTAAGTTCATGTTTTAGTTAATAAATTAAAACAAGGTTGAAACAAGAGGGCCAGAATTGTAAATATGGGAAAATAGAAGAAGTAAAAGAAGGGAAAAGGGGGAGGAGGTCGTGAAAAACGACCTGCAATCGATCTCCACTCTTCTCCTCCTTCTAAATTCGAAATTCTGCCTCAAGGGTGTTAGGGCTGCGATTTTGGAGCAACAAATCAAGAATTAAGAAGTGTTTTCTAGCCCTAAACTCATATTTGAAGCAAGTAAGTAAAACCCCTTTTTATGTGCATGTGTAGGTCACGAAAATTAAGACCTCAAATCTGCAAATTGTTGATGTTTTATGAATCTCATGATGTTAGGAACTTCATTTGTTGCATAGATGTCTAATTTGGTTAGCAATTGGTGAAGTAGTCACCCAATTTGGGGTATGGTTAACCTATGTGGTAAATACCTAACTAAATGTTGTGTGTAATATGAATCTAGATGAATTCGGTGAAAATCATGATGAAATTGGTTAAATGATGATGGGTTGGAAGGGATTCCACCCAAATTGTGTTAAATGGTAGATAGAAAGGTTCAAAAGATTGAATTTCATGTATGTATGAAATTATGCACACAAGGTGTTCGAGGAAATGCCTAAATGAGATTGATCATGTGGATTAATGAATAAATGTAGGAATGTTACATTACTAGAATCATGAAATAGCAATGTGCATCGAATGTGAAATCCATGCTTATAAAATGTGTTAAATGGACTTGTATGCAACCATAAAAATGATAAAAATCTTGTTGTGGGGCTGTTTTGTAAGGGTTGTATAAGATCACTCGTATGTCCGTTTGGGATGTATGATATACGGTCGAAAAGCTTGTTGTGAATACTATGTTTCGTGTTTGAACACTAGAAGCTGAATCTGATGTATAATGGGTCAAAATGACCCGTTAATATGGTCACTCAAATTTCCAGCATGCTGCTTGGTTAAAATTATGGTTGCTGTCCTGTTTTTAGAAAAATTGTATAAAATAAACCGTACCTCCGAAAAATGTGTATCTTATATGCTCGGAAAGCCCTATGAGTCTACTACAATTCATATTTGAACATGAAAGGCTGAATAAAATTATTCAGTGGTCAAAAATGTTGATTTCAGCAGCATCGCAGTAAAATGCTGCACAAAAATAAGAAGTTTTTATAACCCGTTAAAGTTGGATATGTCAACGTAAATGATTAAAACATAATTGGTCGATTATAATCGATTATGTGTATATAGTTGGGTGTATTAGAAGCATCTAAGGTGCACGGAAATGATTTATACAAGTATTAAGCTCATGTATATTAAGCATGGTGGACTTTTAGAAAGTCAAAACAAAACCATGAATTTAACATGAATTTGTGTATAGGGCAAATTCCTTTGAAACGGATAAAGAGGCATAACGGAAGTTACAAATGCCAACATGCTTTGAGGTAAATGAAGTAAAAGTTAAGCCACCCAAGGATCATAAACTCAAGCTCACGAGGTAACATCTATGCTATGTTACACATTTTGTTAATGACTCATATTTGCATTAATGATATAGAATGCATGACTTTTATGAAATGTGGTAAACTTTCCCTATGAGGCAAGTTGTTGAAATGCGTATAATTACAAAGTAACATACTTAGAGTTAAGCTCTAAGTAGGAAAAGAGTCAAAGAACAATACATAATTAAATGGTTTATAGGAACCGTGGCCATAAGAATGTATGACATTAGCGGTAAATGAATCGTAGGATTCATGCTAATAGGTTAAACGGGTTGGACGATTCTAAAGGATTCATCATAGTGACTCAAGGAATAAAACTTACTAATCGATTCATAGGGGCCATAAAAGTGGCCAAGTGAGTAATTGATTGATAATGGTTGTAGGAACCAAATGCATGTCTAGCATTAATTATGTTATATGAAGTAGATAAGTAAATGTGTATTTACAATTTAATAGAATAAACTATGAATTGTGTAAATGGGTGACGAATGGTTCTAGGAACCGTGAAGCCCAAAGCCAAGAAGTTCCCCAATGATAAACTTGACCATAGAAAAGATTCGGATGGATCAAAGAACGAATGAAAGTTACAATGGCGGAAATGGGCTTATAGAGTCTATGCCAAGTAACAAGAGAAAAGGGAATCATAAAATGGTTACAGAACCATAGATTCCAAGGCTTATATGTGGTCGAGTTAGGCATTGGGGTAAACCAAGGGCAAGGACCCGTCTTAACGGGTCAAATAAGAAACAAATGTCGTTTTGTTATTAACTAAAACGATTAGATGAACTAATGGCAAGTAGAGTGAAATTTGTATGAACTTTGTCAAAAACCTAGCGTGTGGGTAATGTGAAAAGCTAGACTCATAACGGAAGCGTGAAACTAACTATGGGTATACATAAAAATGCTTTGATGTTATATTGCTTGCATTATGTTCAAGTAGTAAACCATATGCGATGGGTAAATCTTGGAAGGTAACCTTGATAATTGCCACAAGAACCTCTAAGTGGGTCAAACGAGTCGGGAGAATCCGGGATTAGTTATCAAAATGTAAACCATGGCCAAGGTAAGCAAAGACATAGTCTTTATGCTTAAAAATATGTGTTTTTGGGACATTCTAGTGGCGGAAATGAAGTTGCCACAAAGCACCTCTAAGTGGGTCAAACGGGTTGGGAGAATCCGGGATTAGTTATCGAAATGTAACACATGGCCAAGGTATGTAAATGTACTGTCTTTATGCTTAAAAATGTGTGTTGGGACATTCTAAGAGTAGATATAAAGTCCCAACAGGTCTGGTGCAAAACTGGTAAAAACAGGGGAAGTAGCCAAAATATTGGCTAAGTATAGAATAGGCCAGATTTCGGCCAGATTTCGGCCAAATCCCTGGAAAGTTGGCTCCAAGCGTATCGCTTGGAGCAACTGGAGCAGAAGGCGATACGCCTAGAAAATCAAGCGTATCGCTTGTAAGTAATAGAGTTCTAGGCGATACGCCTAGGAACCCTTTTTTGAATTTGGTTGTTATTATCATTGTTAATGATGTTTATACATGTTTTATGCAATAGAAACTCACTATTGAAAGTGAGTAAATTGCAGGTAAAAAAGGAGAGGCTTGAAGGATGCTCATCAAGACGATTGAAGAACCGATCACCCAAAGGACGAACGACCCGTCATGTGTTGCGGTAAAAAGAATTTATGTACAAGTTAATGATCACTTTTAAATGTCAAACTCAAAGTGGGTATAATTTGGAAATGTAATCCCAAGTGTTGGGTTTATGGATGTCAAACTATGTATTTTGAACAAAAATTTTCTGGGACCGATTTTTAACGTTATAATGTGTAAGTTTGGCATCAAATTGTAAACGGGCGTTACAGATATCCATCGGGTTCATGGTATTCTTACCCAGTCTCCTCGGCTGAATCGGTAGGGGGCATCAAGTGGATGTGACGATGAAGAACCCGCAGCGAGATTGCGATGCGTGTAATGTACGCACCGCAAAATATCTTGATCCTCGCCTGTCTGCTCGCGTGCCTTGACAAAAGGTCAGCAAGACAGTGCTCGAGGGCGCAACTCCTCCCGGTCATCAAACCATATAAATAAAACAAATGCGTGATCGTGACGTGCTCCTGGCTCTATCCACGTGATGTGATCGAACATGCATGCAATCATCTTATGCAAGTATCGGATCAGGGGGTCATGTATCGTTGTCGCCCGGTGGCTAGACCCGGTGAAGGGCTTCGTCGTAATAGTCAGCCACTACGTCTTCATGACTTGCTCGTCAACGGCCTTAGAGGCCTCAGTGTACAATGGGGTGACACACTCCGACTCCAAGTATATCCCCGTCAAAGCAACAAAGCGGCGTAGGGTCATCTGATAGTCCACCCCAAACATAAAGAAACATATCAGTTCGGGCTCATCTACCAGGGGTCATCATAGAGCGTATGTGGCGGTACATCCGTACGTAGCGCATATGTGAGCATGGAAAGTCCACGGTCTCGAACAACCGCCTCTAGGGACCATCGTGGCCGGCGATCCCCTCAAATCTACCCATCGCATCAATCTCATGCAGCCACTCCAAATCCACTGCCTATGATGGGCTTATACTCATGCCGAGGATCCTGGGTAACCTCTCATGCGCCATCGTGCCCTCTGCAAACTGGAGATGAGGGTGTAACCATAATGGATCATAGACATTCAAATCCTCATTCGTCATAATACCTGCAAAAACAACAATAACAAGTTTAACAATAATTACAACAATAATAAGAATAAATTTAATAATAATAATAAGATAATAATATTAACAAATTTAATAATAATAGTAACCTATTTAATAATAATAAGAAGAAGTTTAATAATAATAATAATAATAATAATAATAATAATAATAATAAATTTTTTAATAATAAGTTTAATAACAATAATAGTAAGTTTAATAATAATAATAATAACAAGTTTAATAATAATAGTAACCAATTTAATAATTATAAGAAGAAGTTTAATAAAAATAAGTTTATTAAAAAAAAACAAAACGGAGCTTATAGGGAGCTAGCTATGATGCGTATAGTCAGCCATCGTGCCCTCTGCAAACTGGAGATATGGGTGTAACCATAATGAATCATAGACATTCATATCCTCGTTCGCCATAATACCTGCAAAAACAACAATAACAAGTTTGACAATAATAACAACAATAAGAAGAATAAATTTTAGGAAAATTGGAATTAAATAATCCAAGTTATTGGGTATTGGCGGATAATAATCCGAGTTCCAATATTGGCCTACAATAATCCCAATTATTTGGGTCTTGGAATTCATTGGGCCGCCGCTAATTTTTCACTAACTCCGTTAGTACTTGCTGACGTGGCAGGTGATGTGGCATCATTTTTGCTGACGTAGCAGGTGATGTGGCATCATACTTGCTGACGTGGCATGTGCCACGTCAGCACACAACTAACGGAGTTAGTGAAAAATTAACGGCGACCCAATGAATTTCAAGACCCAAATAATTGGGATTATTGTAGGCCAATATTGGAACTCGGATTATTATCCGCCAATACCCAATAACTTAGATTATTTAATTCCAATTTTCCTAAATTTAATAATAATAATAATAATAATAACAAGTTTAATAATAATATTAACAAATTTAATAATAATAGTAACCTATATAATAATAAGAAGAAGATGTTTAATAATAATAATAATTATAATAATAATAATAATAATAATAATAATAAATCTAATAATAATAAGAAAATTTTAAATAATCAGTTTAGTAACAATAATAATAAGTTTAATAATAATAATAACAAGTTTAATAATAATAGTAACGAATTTAATAATAAGAAGAAGAAGTTTAATAATAATAAGTTTAATTAAAAAAACAAAACGGAGCGTATAGGGAGCTAGCTATGATGCGTAATAATAAGTTTAATTAACAAAAATAAAACGGAGCGTATAGGGGGCTAGCTATGATGCGTATAGTCAGATATCTAGAGATATTTCACCAAGAACAATACGCAGCGTATAGGGTACTACGTTGCTTATTGTTCTTCCCTTTCCGCCATTAACACAGAAACCCTAACCTTTAAACCTGAAATCTAGGGAAATAACCTACATCTAAGGTCCAATACGTGTAAACAAAGCAATATAATGGTTCTAGGAACAAAAATACGTACCGTGTGTGAAGAAAAACAATGATTTTCCTCTCTGAACACCCCTCCTAGCTCTGGTTCGTCGCTGCATTTTTTTGGGTTCCTTTTGTGTGTTTTTGAAAGTGGAGGAGAAGAGTTACTCTGTAATGGTTATACGGAGTACGTATACACTTCGTATCGTTCTATACACAGCGTATAACCTTTTTTTTAATTCTTCTTTTTATTTTACAAACAACTACACGAACCGAACAAAAGAGTTCACTAAAGGAACCGCATTTTTTTTCTATTGATTGGTGTTGTTTTATTATTATTTTATATAAATTCATATAAATTACAAACAACCACATGAACCAAAGAAACGAGTTCACAAACGAACTGAAATTTTATTTTATTTATTAGTTGAGTATATTCACTAAAAATATACGAATTTCATATACAATATATTAAATAAATGAATATTTTGAGTCTGTGTTAACTAAGGCCAGAATATGTGTTTTGGTTGCGTCGATGTATCTCGTATATGCGTCTAGACGTTCTCGATAGACGAACTCTCATTTGGTCGCATCGTCGCTACATTGTCGGTGCCATAGAACATTCGGCATGGGCATAGAATATTCTCCCTTAAAACCAAACGGATATAATGACTCTCTTCAGGAAGGCATGTGTATGGCATGAGCATATAGTACGTGCTCTTCAGGTTCGAAGCTGAAACCTCTCCAGTTAATCGAGTCATATACGTGTGCATTTACGTTGTAATTACCTTCATGCGAGTTGAAAGCGTATTGCCAAAGACCTATGTTCTTATCCATCTCGTCTATCAGTTCGTCTCGAGCCACTGTCGTTGTTGTTGATGGAGGCCCAAACCCATGGCCACCGCACGAAAACCACAGTTACCGTCTGGCACGACGTCCTGTACTAAACTGATGTACTGGTGAAAGAAAACATGAATAATATTGATCTTATACATTTTAAAGTTGTTATCGCTTATGTGGGGACTTCTGTTTTCCTTTTCCTTTGCGAGATTTTGAACTACTTGGCTGCATTTTCGACGCATCTGGCGTAACGAAGTGGCTGCTTCTACCCAGGTCCACCGTAGTCTCTTGCGAGCCCGCGTAGAAACTATATCTGGGAAGGTCCGTTGTAGTCTGCTGTGGGCCAGTATATGAACTATGCCTGGGCTGGTCCCGGGTCCTTTGTTGTTGGACCTTAGAAGATGGATGATCACCAGCTCTTTCTTGTTGGAACTGCTAGACTTGAAACCCCATTTATCTTTGAAAACATGAGTCTTATTATGGGTTCCGGTTTTGACATGAGGCCCTATTTAATATCTTCAATTCCGGATTCATAGTCAATGGGCTCTTCCTCGTAAGCATGTGTCGGGGTGTCATTATCAAGCTTCTGCCAGAAAGGGTCAATGTCACTTAAGGGTATAGTTGTGTCTGTATTAGAACAAACAGTTAGCAAGTTTTCTTGCATTTTTTAATATAGACGAAAATTATTGCATCACATGTCTGCTTATATTTTTCCAGCCGACATGGACATGGCAGGCTAGAACCCATGAAAAGTTGACATCCACACGCAACATGTGCCTCCCAAAAATTTTTTATCCTGGCTAACTTCCTATCTAATAGATCAAGACACTTATGAGACACCTTCCCATGAAGGTACTCAAACATTAGCCCTTTGAGTACCTTCCAAAGTACTCAAACATTGTCCCTTTAGTGTATAAAGCTATATATGTTATAGATGTTAAAAGTTACTAGTTATAATAGAACAATATTCTAAGCAATATATTGATTTTGTCTTATTTTATTTGATAGTTACTCAACTGAGAAGTGGAAAACTAAAACCGTGAGGATCAAAAAGTATGACCAGGTTCTTTGAACCTATAGAACCCGTCTACATACGTTGAATCTCTAAGTCGTGTATTTTGACTGTATTATCGAACTATTATTTTGAATTTTTGTTATACCTTTCAATCGAAAATTATTAGTATAGTAGAAACAAAAATCAAAGTCACTCTCTTCCATAAATGTTTGAACTTATTCAGAAATATATCAACGTAAGTAATTATCACTATATTTCAAATATCCAATGGCCAATAGGGGTGCATGTCAGCTCGTATAAATTATTTTGTTGAAAACTTCGGCAAGTTAGTCGAGCTCACTACTAGTGTTCATAACGAAGATATATATTGGAAAAAATAATTAATGAATATGTGATTTCTTACTATCTTCGAACACGATTAGTTAAGAGTATATAAGAGTTTTTCTTTTTTAACAAAAGGTTTGTAGTCTGTATATATATTAAAAGCAGCTGTTACAAAGAATTTGAGTGGTTCCCATAAAGGAGTGGTTTAAAGTGGTTCTTAAAACTATTTTTATTTGTAATTTCAAATCTATACAAAATCACATCTTTATGGATCTAGTTTCATTAGGTTTTTGATTTCGAAAGCTACCGTGAGTTCAATTTTTATGATCCATTTGATTATAATGGATTTATGTTGATTCAAAGCTCATAAGAATTTTTCGGATTGAAGAACCAGATTCATATCAGTGTTGTTAAAACCGGATCGGACCGGTCGGCCGAACCGGTTAAACCGGGAACCGCTTGCACAGCCCGTCCGGTTGAGCACCTCCAGGCCGTTCTTGTTTTAGCCGGCCGGTTATGACGGTTTGCGGCTGAACCGGTGAACCGGAACTGGAGGTTCGACCGGAAACGATGAATCCAGACGTCAAAAAACGATCTATTATACCACAAGCAGCCTTCAATCTTATCTGAAAAGCTTCTAAATGTTTGCAGCTGCTAGGAATTGGTTGAAAGTCTTGTTCAATCATTGGCCAGCTGGTACTTAGGTGCAATAATGATGATTAAGTGCTATTGTTGTAGCTAATTGTGTACTTATGACTGTTGTAGTGTGCTAACCTTTGCTCAAGGTGGAGATTGTAAGAGTATGAGCTTCAGTTAACACCAATTAGAAAGTTTGAGGGGTGGAAGGGTCAATAGTTCATTGTCCGAGGGGTCATTTTGTAACTTTGTTAATAATGGGGTGTCTAGTTTTTAGTTAGTCTGTTAAGAGCCGTTGAAGGGTTGGGTTAATAAGAGCTTATAGCTCATTTTCTGTATTCATTCAATTAGAGATTTCCTTTCATTCCTTTGTAATCGTTTTCATCTTGTTCACCAATAAGAATCATTTGATTTCTGTTCTTGATTACATTTTCAATTCTCGATTTTATTTCTTTCTTCAACAAAATCAATTTGCTAACCCATCTTTCACTTAGGTTGCCGGGGGGGGGGGGGGGGGGAGGGGATAAAGGGCCCTCTGTGACTCCTACAAGGGACGTGAGCAACATTCTTTTTCTTGTCAATCAATCAAATAATTACACCTCATTTTCTCCTTTTTAAATAAAATCTCATATTCACACAACCACCATTCACGCTATCACTCACCCGCTACACACTTTTTTTCACTATCACACCACATCCTACGTGGCCTTCGTGAAAACGCCCAGCACACCTTTTTCCCCGTTTTATTTTCAGGGGACGGGTGGCATAAAAAAGTGTGTCCATAGCATCAAAGTGATGAAACACCAATCTTATGGGAAATGTTGTCATGCGTATAAATCCTATATTGACCAGATTGGTATTACCGAAACTATGCCAACATTCCTGTGCCTTTATAACGTCTCTGTTCTTGTTTTTCATTTTGTGATGACGGGTTCAAAATGCATTATGTGATGTTGTGCCTATTGTGCATACCTAGAGTGTACAAATACTACACACACACACACAAGATGTCTCTGGCAAACGTCGCCAAATTGTACTTTACAGATATAGTGTTGGTTGATTGATTAGTTTTGTTGCACTCACGTACGATCAAGCTGGCTCGTTAACCTGCAACCCGCAAGGTCAAGCTTTGTAGCATGTTTTCATGGGCTTCAACTCTTAAACATTCTTGATATTTTGTCTAACACGACTGGAGCCCTAGAGTGGTTCGTTTCATGGGAATTCTTTCTTATGTTAAAATTGGGAAATCAAAGACCCAGTAAGAGTATAGGGTATACCTATATAAAATCATGTGTGAGCCATGTGAAAGGTGTGAGACACCGCCCCTGTGTGACGAGAGCGTAAAGGCTCTCTTTCTCCAATAATAATTATTCCAAGTTTCCATCCAAAAAATAGTTAAACCAACTAATCAAATTAATCCAACAAAGATATATAACTATTCTACTAACTAAAATTCCACTTACACAGCTACACTCACTCATCATACCCTCCCACCCACATAATGATGAAATTCCGTCGGAAAAAAACATAATAAGAATCAACTGATTTGAACTTATGTGTAGATTACAACAATCTTATAGTTCTAATCAAAGAAATAAGGTCAAAAGAGTTCACCACTATACAACAACCACATGTCTAACAAATCTAGGACAAATCCAAGTTACAATAGTCTGGATGAAAAATACAAATACACACGCTTCATGATTCGCCAAACTGTCGATCCTTGATGATCTGTCCAAGTTTCGAGTACAATTCTCTTTGTTCTTCATATGACAGATTCATTACAATCTGAAAAACACCAAGTCAAAACCTTAAACCTGACACATTGGATTTATGCAACATTTTTATTAAAACATGGGTGGGTCGGGTCCGGTAGCATACCTGGTCTAAAATCATCCCAAGAGATACGCTTTGAGCTACAATAAACGATTGGTGATAGATATATGCAAACACAGCCATCACCATCTGTGACCCAAGTTACAAGAGTTAAACAAAAACGATCTCATTCTTCGACGTGAAATGTTTAAAAAGAAATAAAAATATTATTATTATTGTTTTGCTGACCTGGCAATCCATTCTGTCTGTCATCCCGCCATGTCCAGGAATACTATCTCCAAAATCCTAAAACAAAATAAAGATAAATGTATGAAGATTTGAAACCAACACAGACATTGTTAGTTGCTAATCCTGAAACGGGTAGTTTTTGAAAGAAAGTGAAAGTTAAGGGTGGATTTGTAAAAGAGTTTAATTAATTAGTATTTAATATTAGTTTTAGTGTTTACAATAGAACTCTTAGAATTATCTTTATTTAGTTTGATTTGGTTTATTTAGTTTCCTTATTTAGGATTAACTTTTATTTTAGTATAAATAGGGGTATAGAGTTTCATTGTATTGCATGGTTTCTTTATTAATAATAGAACTTTAGAGTCAAGCAGTTGCTCAATTTCTAGTGTTTGTGTTTTCAATTTTTGGGCCTGATTTCCAACAAGACAAGGATGTATCTATTGCACCTTGATGTTGAAGGCTCTTTTGAAACCACTAGCAAAGAAGCCACCAAAAGGTGCAATGATTGAAGCAAAAAGTCCAAGACCCAATGCATGCCATTGCACAGGCAGAATTTGAGTCTCTGTCCATGGAAACTGCAAAAACATACATACATAAAGTCGATTAGTGGACAAGATTACTAATTTAAATTTATAAGTGATTAATGTGTTAAATATGATCATAGAACAATATGATAGTGATAATCAACTGACTTAAAAGGTTGTGAATACATTTCGGATCATTTAAAACCTTTAAGCCCGCTCAATTCGTTTGACTTGTTTCCATTATGACTAAATCTTTTAGCTTAACCCATTTGCCCCATTAGAGATAAAACATAACCCATATGACGACATTTACATAAACTTTGATGAAACAAAGACACTTGAACTTGAAGTTACCCATTCAGGAAGCCATCCAGGTAAAACAAAGACTTCCGGCTTAAATAGAGGATCAGGGTCACACTGAAGCCAGCCAGTTGATAGGTCCTGCATCACAATCCTATGAAGTTATTATCCATCCAACAAAAAGACAATAAATGCTAACAATAATGAATAATCATAATTAATATATATGATAGTTAAATTAGAGATATATACCTTTCTAGGGCAAGTCAACCATTGAAATCGACCAAAAATATTAGCAAGCTGCAGACAACCAAGATCACACACATGAATAATCAAGATATTGTTAAAATGTAGCATAAAAGCATATCTTATCAGTTAAATTTACATAAAATAACAAATTTGTTTATAAATTAACAGAAGAGAGTGCTCACCAAAAAGGCAGATATGATGGTTGTAACCGATGCTCCAATGAATCCCTCCCAAGTCTTTTTAGGTGATAACTTAATCAATGGAGTTTTTCCAAAGAAAAAACCAAAGATGTAGGCAGCAATGTCATTGATGACTATCAATGATGCTGGAAGAAGGAACCTGCAATACAACAATAATCTGAATAGTTGAATAAAAAGTCTACATGTCATATGTGTTGCAAAAAAACTTTGTGCAACTTTTTCTATATGACCTGTTAAAGATAAAACACTACCCAAATCAAGCCATTTGTAAGTAAATTGGTTGATATTGCCACCTGCCTACCTATAGTATATTCTAAAAAATAGAGCTGTATGTGCCAATAGCGCTGTAAATATAATAAAGCTATAAAGTAGAGATGACTGTTTTATAAAATGCAAGGGCTCATGATTATACCAGAAGATTCCTTCAAAAATGTTGGCAACAGTGAAGGAAGACTGAGTGAAAACCACAATAAGGATCATATGCGTCCATGCATATTGGCCAAACTGATACTTGTACAACTTCTTTTTTAACGAGAGAATGAACCACACAAAACCTGAATCAATGTAAAACCGAGTTTAAAGTTCATACATAATTAAAGATGCGCTAAACATAAAAAAGAAAGATGACAAATGCAGAAATGACATACCTGTTATATACAAGAAATAACAGGCAGCCATATGATATTTGATTAGGTTTCCCACAAGTTTATACCAAAACTTGTCTGTTGTAACCGTGTTGACTAGCCGTTGGCTAAGAATCCGACCATATACAAATAGCATTGCCGTGAAAAAGATGTGCCTGAAATCAGTGCCATTGGTTAAGAACTTTATAATTAAAAAGAATAGCAGTGTGTTAGCATATTACTCATTTGCTTACCAATTCAATAGCCTGAATCCGGGTAGCTGTTTGTCTTCATGTGCTTTTCTTAATAGATTGAAGAGCTCTTTTGCCATGAAGATTTGTATTATGACAATCATGGCCCATATATAAAGATGCCCCATGTAGACAACAAATATAAAACCGCCAATCATCCAAATTGTTGAATACGCACGCACCAACATTGACTTATACTTATTTTGATCATTTGCCAGCAACTTTGTTCCATTTGATTGGTCAACATCAGCTGGAACCTAATTTCCCAAAGAAAGAAACCCATTAAGAAGAAATAGATCATAATTAAATACTAGCAATATATTTAACAACGATTGCAAGATATTTTATTAACCGTTACCTCATTTGAACCTCTACGGCGCCGTACCCGTCCAGTGTGTGTAACAGGGACAGAACCATCATTTTCCTTTATCATGGCTTCGCAATTAAAACACAAATGACTTAATGCAGTAAATCTGGGAATCAAAATGCACGATCATATCATTCGACACAGTAATGTTACAAATGAGGGTCAAGGTATGTGTGTAATGCTCACTAGTATAACATCAATATCAGTCATTTACAATGCTAGACCTCATATATGTAGATGAGCCTGAACCAGAAATAACAGAAGTGACAGAAACAGAAAATTTAACTTAAAGCTAACAACTCAATATAATTGAAAACTAACTGCTACCCCTTAGGCTGAACGTGGCACAGCAACACACACTTGGACCTAAGGGTAAGAGTGTAAAAATGAAGTAATGACAACCCCTTTGGTCAGTATATCAGCTAGTTGGGCAACAGTAGGCACATATCGAACAACGAGAGACAGAGCCAACACCATATCGCATATAAAATGCAGGTCAATATCAAGGTGTTTAGTGCACTGATTGAGCACCAGATTAATTGGTAAATAAGTAGCACCAATGTTTTCACACCATAAGTAGCACTAACGTTGTCACATCGTAAGTAACACTGACGTAGTCACACCATATAGTGTAGGAACCTAATCAAATTCAAGGTCAGGACGTCTGCTTGAGGCCATAAAGAGCCTTTTACAGTAAACACACATGATTTGGTCAGGTCGGGTCAGCAAAGCTTGGAGGCTAAGCCATGTATACAGTCCTTGATTAATCACCATGAAGATAGACATTAGTGAAATCAACATGTCTAATATCCTATCCACGAGAAAAAGTAACAGATAATGTTAGCCGGATAGTAATAGATTTAACCAAAGGGTTAAACGTCTCACTGTAATCAACAACCTCGGTCTGATGAAACATGAAAGCCCTTGAAAACAACCTGATTTATTCAATCTAGAAGTTGTCATCATCTAATTTTATTGGGGAAAAATTTGTGATATTAGGAAGAGTATTGACATGATTTCAGCTTCCTTCATTTGATGCCAACACTTGCCATCTCCGATGGGTGATCTTCATAATAGAAAATCACTGCAAAAGGGCTGCCGACAATAAAGCACAGTAGCAGAAAAAACAACAACTATAGCTGGAAAAGCTAAGAGCCGTGACGAAATAACTAAAACCAGTGGGCAGAGGGGGATAAAACTAGTGGCCAGAGAGGGATCAAGAGCTGAAATCCTACTCTAATACCATATAAATGAGGCTCAAGGTATGTGTGTAAGGATCACTAGTGTAGCATCAATATCAGTCATGTACAATGCTAGGCCTCGAATATAAAGATGAGCCTGAACCAGAAGTAACAAAAACAGAACATGAAACTGAAAGCTAACAGCTAACAGAAAACTAACAGCTCAATATAACAGAAATTAACTGCTATAATAAATGCGGTTATTATAAAAAAAATGTACAGCATGCATAAAAACACATTTGCATGTTTTTGATAAAGTAAGCAAAGAACAAGGAAAAGTAAGCTTAAATAGAAAAGAACATATTGGTGATTAGCAATTAGTATCAATACACTGAGCGCAATACTCTCACATAGACCCAAGAAAATATCAAGTAAATACCAAATATTTGTTCATTGTCATACAGGCAATCACAACTACATATAGATAGCTTAACATGTTACAAATAAGTTATATTGATTATCAATCTATATAGCTAAACTGCATGAAAAAGTATGTTTCTTTTTGTTTACATTATGAACCGACTTATTACTGAGCTGTCCAGAGTAGATTGCCTAGTTTTCTTGCAAGTTACATTATAGAAGCCTAGTGCACAAGCTAAAATACAAACCAACAAATTTTGGATACGTCAGTGGGTTTGTGAGAGCAGTCATATTGACAAATCCGAGCTGTTCAATTCAGCTTTCCACTACAAATGTGAAGAGAAACATATTTGTTGAAATATAACAAAAATGCCTAGTTTCAGCTATGGCGAAATGTTATCATTCCAAAATGCTTAAACCAAAAGTTTCCAAATCACACAATACTCCAATTTCCATATCTGATGCTCAAAAATCAATCAATCTGACAATCTCAAATCACCAACTCGCAAATTAATAAACCCTAAATGTTCAAAACTAAGTTTCTTCGACGTACCTACCACGAAACCTCGAAGATAACTATAATTAACCTCCGTACACATCGAATTAGCTTCTACGGTATAATCGTTAACATATATCATCATGATTCTGATTCAAACACAATAACCACAAACAAATCGAATTTATAATGCGATTCTCGAGACTGAAACCATTGAAACTTACAATCGAATCTGAGTTAGCGGAAACTGAAATCAATTTTGGAGAGATTTTTGGAGGAGAGAGCAGACCTGATGAGTAATCGTTTGGGGAATAATTTGTGTGGAAGTAAAAGGGGAGATTCGCTGTACTTAGCTTAATTTATGTGAAATTATGTTGATGCGACTATTCCAACGAATTATCGAGTGACTCTGAAGATTTTAATAATGTTTATCAAATATTTTAAAATAAGTATAAATATTATTCTTTTTATTGGGATTTCTTTAAAGGGGAAAACGTTAAAAATAAACATGTCGACCATGAGATTTATTAAAAGAAACGTGGATCCATCTTTTTTTTTTCTATCTTTTCTTTAACACGTATTCATAATTACACTTCTTACTAAATTACATAATGTTTGGATTTGAATTCATAACCTCCAACTACAAGAGTCTTTATTAAACAAGTTAGTCTCATGTTGACGAAGCGTTAATACATCTATTTTATTTTAACTTTAACCGGATTGAGCAACGTAGTGAAATTTTGATCGATAACATGGATAAATCTGAAGCGTTATGTGTGATAAGGGGATTAAATCAAACTAACGAGTAGAAACACGTGACTGAGACAAATTTTCGAATATGAATTGTTTGGTGAAAATCTCAATGATATATGATCTTCAGGAGGAAATGGAAATAACTAAAAGCGGAAGGAATATAGCCTTTTAGAAGAAGAAATACAGTCTAGATAATATAGTTTAAAAATGTAGTTATACTTGAGATGTCGAGTATCTGAAGTTTAAAAGTATTTAACTATTTAACAATATATTCTTATAACAAAAGATTTATTATCGAAATAAGTCTACATGTAAAGCGTACGTTTTATAAAAACTTTGGATTTTCATCCATTAGAAATTTAGAACTATATGTTCTATAAGATAAGTTGATAAGGTCGCTTGTTTGTTTATAGTTGAGTGATTTTATGGAAATGATAAGAGCATACTTTAACATATAATTTTTCAGATGAGAAATTGATAATTTTTAGATATAAAAGTGGGGCATCAATTGTATCAATTAGAAATGTGTTATCTAGAGTTGTCGATATCATGCTATTCAATATTCTAGTTATTAGTGGCATATGAAGATGAACAAGCAAACATCACCGATTCTTTGATTCAACATTTTTTACATACTTTAGTGCATCATTATTTAATAGCTATATAACTATACATGGATTTGTTCTACACAAAGTTTGGTTCAATAAAGTAGCTTTCTTTCTATACCCATATATGCGATGTAAGTTTTGATTATTGTATTCTTGCGAAAGTAGCTTTTTTAAGGTACTTTCTCTTTTTATTATAAACTTTCACATAAGCTTTTTGATGCTATCATCTTTCATCTTGGTTACACACAAAGAGATGATAGGTTTATATATATAGCGTTCAGGCTTTACTAGAGGCGACAAAATGAATTGGTCTTTAAATACTTATGTTTTCTATCAATCTAATCAATCACTGGAGTTGAGAATCGAATTGTTGTAGTAAAAAACCGCAATTGTATGTTTGCCCCAGTATGTTTTCATTTGACAATGGAATGTTAAAGATCCATTTCATTTTCTCATCCATTTTATTTACTTGTTCGTTTCATTCTTTCATCCCAAATAGACTCTATCAAACACGTATTATAACGACGACCTTCTATATTTTAATACAAATCATTAACTTTATAATTATAATTTAAGTATAACAATTTATGATAATGACTTCAGAAGAAAAGAAGGATATAATATTTAAGTTACTAGAAATTAACATCCAGAAATATTAATCAACCTTTTGATTTATATGAATATACATGATTGAAAAATAAAAAATTATAATTAATAACTCTATATATAATCATTGTATTATTAAGTAGACATTTATAAAGTAAAGACATAAGCAGTAAAATTTCAAACAGTAAATTAAGTAGGAAAATTTTCAAACGGTTACAAAGATTTTAGAGTTACGGAACTCTTACACGTGGCTCAACCAGTTACTCATTGATTATGTATACCTTAGTGTCAAATTTGTTAAAGAATTTATATTATGCTTATTATAATATAAAATATCATTATATATATTTATATAGAATTTAATCTTAATTAAGACAATTTTCAACATATATGACTTCTCATTTTAGACTACTTATATTAAATTTGAATTTTTTGACTCGCTAAAGATAAAACCATAAACCAAATCGACTCAATTATAAGAAAATGGGTCGAAGTTGTCAAAATTACAAAACATATATAAACATATGCAAAGAGCTAAAATAAGCTATCATAAGAATATTTTAAAAAAAAATTCAAACAGCCCTTTGGCCATTCACAAGGCTTTAGGGGGGGGGGGGGGGGGTGATCAAGAAAATGACTATGTTGACCAATTTTTTTTCTTTTATCAAAATGATCATCTATATTTTTCCTTTTTAAAATTACCATTGACTACTTCGACCAATAATAAAATGACACGTCAGGATCCGACGGCTAAAAACATATGCTACCTTGACAGAACGAGCCACTAATATGTCGCCACGTAGGACCTCCGGCTAACGATGACTAGCTTGGGTTCGATGTGGCATTCCATCCGATGATTGAAAATTTCTTGATCCCACCAGTAAACCAATCAGAATATGCCATGTGTACTAGCCGGCAAAATTTTCCGTCGGCAAACTTAGCCTCCGGCTAATTTGACTGTCGACAAATTTTACCCCCGACAAACTTTGCCTTCTTACATTTGCCACCCAATCATATTTTGACACGTGTCCAAGAAGGCAAAATTTGTCTTCTAAACACGTGTCAAAATCTGATTGGTTGGTGTGTGGGCCTAGGAATATTCAATGATTGGGATTTTGCCATCACTGATTTCCACGCTGATAAAATTTGCCACCTTGCCTATGTGGCGGCTTGTTAGTGGCTATTTTAGGACATGTGGCTGATTTTTATTAGTTGTAGAGTCAATAGTCATTTTAGAAAGGCAAAATATAGATGATCATTTTGGTAAAAAGGTAGTTAAAGTTGGTCATGTTGATGATTTTCCCTTTTATGAGTGTTGCTAACAAAATTTCCTTGGTTTTGTCCAATATCAGATCATATATACAACACTAACAATAAAAAATTTATGGGTGTCGGCTGACCCCCATTGGGAAAAGCCTAGGTTCGCCTCTGGAACGCCCCTGATTGTAACGGGTTTATTGAGCCAGAAAAATGATACTTACTTTGAACCATGAAGATATTTGAGAAACAACTCATGGATTTTAGCCTGAGATAATAAATCCTAAAATACTAAGGAGGGTTTGGTAGCCAGAATGGATTTGGAGAAAGTTTCAAACGAGGAACTGAGATCATAGAAAATCAATGAACTTAATTAATCTCATTAATCGGTTGACCTATAGTAGCGAGTTGATCACATACACCCTTAAACCTGCGACCATACTCGGATACAGAGGACGTCCCTTGACAATTTTCGGAGGGAGTCACAAACATAATGGACTCATTCATGATTTAACGGATGGGTTACTATAGGCTGTTTCCAAGGCGATCCATATTTACAAGCAGTCTTGACACCCATAACTTTGGAAGCAGCCTCCTCAGTGAGGGAGGAGTTGATCAAAATAACGATCCTTTGATCCATTATCGCACAAATGGATAGAGTAAGGTTTGCGACATACTTGCTTCCACCAGGATGGTAGTCGCAGGTGCGGAGAAGAACCTTCAATATGGGGCAATATTTGCTGACAAAAGAAGAGAGTAAGCATCTGGTTTTGATATAAAAGATAATCTGCAGAAGATAATTTGATAGGAATTATGTGGGGAAGGGTATTCGTGGGGAAAGTACTATCTTGAGAAGGAGAAGGGTATTCGTGGGGAATGTATCAAATACATTCCACAAAACAGTAAGTACAAAAACCAAAACACAAATTGATTTGAAGTCAATCTTCCACTTTGAATTTGTCATTCGAATCTCATCTTTCAATTTCTTTATCTCCTCTTGCAAACATATCTTCTGCAACTCCAAACACTCTATACGCATTAGATCATCCCTTTTCCAAATTTTATCAAAATCAGATTTCCAAATGAAGAAACTGCAGTGCCTAATCTGAAAATTAAAAAAGATGAACAAGAAAAGGTTTAAACTTTACGAGTTTGATGGATCAAGTAAGAAGCATGAACAATGTTAAATTACCGGCCATAGAGGACACCCATAAAACTCATCTCCCATTCGAGGACTATTCCTTCCAGCAACTCGATGAACAACAGGCAAATCATGGTGGCAATAGAGGCTTCCACTGATATCAATCTTCATAAACTGAGGTTTTCGCTCACCCTTAGCATAACTCGATGATGATTTGCTCATTGATGACGACGATGAAGGAAACGAATTTTGAGAATTAGGGTTCTTAGAAACTAACGGGGCTATATAAAAGGGGGAAAGTGATTAAATGAGAATAAAAGGTTAAGTAAAAGGTTGTATACGTGGGTTTTTTGTTATTTCTTTTTTAAAAAATAGGCCACGTCAGATGCCACGAAGGATATGAACTAACGGGGTTAACTTATTTTAACGGAGATAGTGGTGGGGAAAAATAAGGTGAAAGTTGGTAGTGGCAGATGGCAAGGGTAAAGATAGTGGTGATAGCGACCAATACTTAATAGTTGAGAGTGATACAAGCCAATAACCCTATTATTAATTATAGGTTTACAATATAAAATAATATTTCTGTATTACTTGTCTAATATAATATTAAGATATCATTAAAAACAATATAACAATAGAACATAGATTATATTATTAAAAAATAATCTATATTAAATTAAACATTCAAGTTTAGTAGAAGCAACAATTTGATTTTTGTTTAAATAGACTAAATTAATATTTTAGTTATCGTGGTTTGAGATTTTCTAACCCTTTTATTATAAACTTTTTTTAACAAACCTCCATGGTTTACCGTTTATAAACTGTAAATCATGGGTCATTATGTGTTAAAAAACATATGTTTTTTTTTTAATTTTTGGAACGGCGGTAAAAATATATCTGTTTAATTTGTTATAATGTTGTAAAAGGGTTATAGGTCTCAAATCACAGCAAACAAAATACTAAATTACTAAAAATCAATTATAATCCGTATAAAGGTGGATGGAAACGGGACAAACTTTTTTATCATCAAGAAGGTATATATGAAACAACGACAAAACAATAATGTAAGTGAATATGACTTCTAATAGACCAACAAACAAAACAAGTACAAAGAGTTGGAACCAAAGTTCAAACTCAACTCTCAACAATTATTAGATTGCCTTATGCTACGCAATCTAGATAATGACTCCAATAAAACAAACAAAATTCACTTCTCACTCTTGATTAATCCGTCAAGAATGCTATTTATTATCAATATAAATATACATCTCTATCTCCCCTATTTAGTCACAAAACATAATTATTTTGAAGACTATAAGATCAAGAATTAGTGATTTGTGATGCATCAAGACTCTTTAGTACTATCAAGACTAAAATGAGATGTCTTTATACCAGTGTAGCTAAAGACTTGCTGATCTTCAATATTAGGTAATTGTGAATGCACATTTCTGTCAATGCGAACATATTAGATGGCGATGTGACATACGAGTCGTGGCGAAGCGTATGTACACGTTGCAAACATGCTGATCCTCTTTTCACAAATAAAAAATATGATCGAGTTATATTTTTATTCATTTAGCTGTTTTTAAGCAAAAGAAGTGATGTTCTGTGGATGTGGTGAATAATTCACCAATCAAGAACACCACCGGCCCTTGGGTGCTTTCCTCTATTTGCAAACTACTAAAGTGGTGTTTCACCACGTTCCATTCACCTAATATCTTAAAATTTTTATTTGTAACTTGTGTATGATTATGTGTATTTCTTAATACCATGTAACCTTATACTTGTAATGATCCTCACCAAATTTATGATCAGGGTAATCACTATGCCACTAGACTACAAGAATATAAGTAAATGCAAAATGTATTGAACCTTTTTCTCATACATTCAATTCCGGGATATATTTTCTCATAGAGTTAATGCTCGACCCGGTATGAGAGAGGTCACCATTAAACATATCAAGATTCCATTGCAAAATGTATTAATCCTCATTTCTTGTTTTCACCATCATATCTTCAATGGCAGAATATGCAAGTGACTTGGATTATCTTGGCTTCCAACAATTGAGTCCACAACCTTAGTTTCTTCATCATTTTCCAAACTGATTGGCAGTAAGAATTGCCATATAGTACTATTCATTAATGGGCTCAAGTCTTTGTTGCATGAATGCATCACCTTCCCCTACTCATATAAAGAAAAATCCTAGAGAACTTACAAAACCTATCAACAATCACACACGAAACTCATCGAAGAACATTGCGACTCGATGCAAACAAGAAGATGAGAGAAAAATAACCAGAAACACTTCAACTTTAAAAGAATGTCTTTTGGCTTCACCAAATAATCCTCCCCTTGCAATAAACCCTAGCAAAATACAAGTTTATAGTTCAGATTTAACACCCTCACCCCAAATCATGAGGTCAAATGAGGTCGTCGGAACCGGAGAACTGAAGATGAACGGGAAAGTTAGTAAGGTTGATGAAAGAGATGAAGATTTGGAATCGAGCTTCAGTCGTATGTTGGACAGATGCGAGAGTCAAAGGTCTAAGAAGAAGGTTTCTTTTAGGTTTCCTCAAGAGGCTGATATTTTTATTTTTTGTTCAGAAGAGTGAAGCATACGGTTGTATAGTGTGTGTCATTTACTTATTATATCAACATGCAATATTATAAAAGAAAGTAAATGATATATACGATTGTAACATTGCTTAGACCATCCATTATAGATGGTTTTGAGTGGTGTTCTAGTTTTGTTTTATCACCTTACTTTGGTGACGGTCAAGAGTATCTCTATTTGTATTATCTGAACTCCAATTTCATATAAGGGTTTGGACAGTTGTCCACTATGCATTAGATGGTCCTTTGATCAACTAGGGTTTAATTTATCAGAAAAATTGTATCTTTCACACGGATGGCCGTTCAAATTAGAGCTGCAAAAAATATAGGTCCTAGTACATTGCATGTGGACGACCTGGTATATCATTAGACGTTTGGGCTTTTTAAAAAGAGATATTTTGGGATTAGAAAAAAAGATGTATAAAAGGCAACACGTGCCATTTTAGTTTTTTTTTAAACTGCGCTTTTATTATAACAGGAGAATTACCCAGCAAGGAACTGAGCAACCTCCAACAACAAAATTACACCATGAGATTAGAACATAAAATTACACCACTCGTTCCAAGACACGGACCTATCCTTTCCTCTATTCTTAACCCAAAAAAAACTCAAGGCTTTGATGTCGGACACCACCTTCTCGATCGTCGGCCTCTTCCCTTTAAACACCAAGTCGTTACGTCCTCTCCAAACCACCCAACAGGTGGTGCGAATCACCAAATCCAGCAGCTCCTCTTTACGATTGGAGTAGGAGCCAGCTTTATTTAAACGTCCTAAGTCCTCCAAAGTCAGCAACAGAAAGGAAGAAACATTGCACCATTGAGAAATGAGAGACCAAACCATGTCTACAAACGCGCAGCCAGTAAATAAATGGAGTTCATTTTCCACAGCTTCAAGGCACAATGGGCATTCAATTTCCGGAACCGTAACGCCCCTTCTGACCAGCCCTTCACGAGTGGGAAGCTTCCCCAGAACAGCCCTCCAAAACATAATATTTACTTTGCCCGGAACAAGCTTGCACCAACCGAAGCTACCACCCTCCCCATCAATCTGCAAACTAAGCAGATGCCTTACCGAGGCCACCGAAAAAGACCCCGAGGAATCGCCTTTCCAAACCCAGCGCTCCCCTTCTTTGACCAAGAACACATCCATCCTTACCTCCTTTTTTACCAACAGCAACTCCGATTTAGCGATGTTGACCCAAACGCCCGAACCACCTTTCTTGACAGGGACTAACCCACTAATAGCACTGTGTCCGTGAAACCCAACAATCACCTTTCGCCACAATTTTTCCGGCTCAGTTTGAAACCTCCACAACCATTTCGATAGATTAGCTAGATTCATATCTTCCAGAGGCACCAAGCCCAACCCCCCTTCCTTGATCGGCTTGAATAATAACTCCTTACCCGCCCAGTGGATTTTTCTCTTCTCCAAACCACCACCCCATAGGAAATTCAAACGGATGCTCTCCAACTTTTGTAAGACTTTACACGGGGCCTTAAATAGCGAAAAATAATAAAGAGGAAGGCTATCCAACACGGATTTAATTAGAACCAACCTTCCCCCCATAGAAAGATTATTAGCCTTCCATTTAGATAACTTCGACTGAAACGCGTCCACCACCGGCTTCCAACTGGCAATTCTGTTGAGATTATTGCCCACAGCCAAGCCAAGGTGACTAAAAGGCAGCTCAGCACCAGAACATCTCAGGAGGCCAGCCTTCAAGGATATCTCCTCCATATCACAATTTACACCATACAGACAACATTTGCCAATATTAACCTTCAATCCCGACACCATAAAAAAACTACGCAACAGTCTCGGAATGTTAGAAAAATTAATCTCGGACCATAAACCCAAAAGAAGAGCGTCATCCGCGAATAACACATTCGAGAGAATCGGGCCACTGTTTGGAACCGGGATGCCATGATAAATGCCCACACTACGAGCTTTCTCAATCATCCATGTAAAAGCTTCCATCACCACCAAAAAAAGAAAAGGAGATAAGGGATCGCCCTGACGAAGACCACGGGAGCACTGGAACTCCCAAGTCGGCGACCCATTAACAAGGACCGAGGCCCTCGAAGCAAAGAGGCACCCCCGAACCCACTCCCTCCACTTGTCCGGGAAATGCATTTGAGCAAGCAAGTCATCAAGGAATCCCCAATCAATCGAGTCATAAGCCTTTTCAAAGTCTAACTTGAACAACATCAACTTACTCTTACTCCTCCTTCCCCACGAAATCACCTCATTCACAATTAAGGGCTCGTCAATGATATTTCTATTAGCTACGAACGCCATTTGGTTATCCGAGATTAAAGGTCCAATCACCCTCCTCATTCTATTGGCTAGAACCTTGGAAATCACTTTCGAAACGCACCCCACCAAACTAATAGGCCTGAAGTCATTTAAGGATTGAGGATCCCGAATTTTTGGGATCAAGTGAATGAACGAAGAACCACAACCCCTACTAATATTGTGGGAGCAGGTTTTGGGTTCATATTTTGATTTGGCTTGATTTAAAAATAGATATTTTGGGATTAGAAAAAAAGACGTATAAATGGCTTGTGCGGAAAAGTGACTTTAAGACCAACTTTTTAGGGGTAGCCGGTATTGTTGGTGTTGGAAAATGTGTGTGAATGAGATGTTTATCTCAAAAGAATTTTGTTTAACTTTTTAGGGGTAGCCGGTATTGTTGGTGTCCGAAACATGTGTCCGTGGACGATTTCTAGAAATGACTTTTGGCTTTCCAAACCTAATCATTCATTATGGATTAATGGACATAAATCGATCATTCATTACTGGTTAATGATGTTCACTTCGTATGCCCAATTTGCGTGTATAAATACACAGGTTTAGAGCAAAAGAACACACAAAAAAATCGCATTACTCCGTCTACAGCTTCATTCCGGTCTCGTTTCAGGCAAGTATTCTCGTCTGGCTGTATACACAGTTTAGAACCGGTGTACCCTGGGAACAGACGTCGAATCTGTTTAAGGGAAATGTGTCAAACACAAGCCCGGTTCCTCTTGTTTTTCTGTTATTGCAGGAACATAGATTGCTGCTGTTCGTGATCATATTTTTGTGGTGTTTTTCGTTTACTACTCTATCTCCTTGTATTTGTTCATTATTATTTTCGTATTGTAATTAAACGATTAGTTGAATCGTTATTAACGATTGTTCTAATCGTTACTGAATTTCCAACAGTTGGGTGGTGGGGCCGGGGCAGGCCCAAGGGTTAGATGTCGATATAAAAAATACTAGATATTTGTAGTTAAGTATTTAAAACTTTTATGACTATATGGTAATGTTTAAGTGTCTATTAACTTTTTCGATGTATATTTATCGAGTGCATTTTAGGTGTTTTTAAGTTGTTAGAAATTGAAAATTATATATGTGACCGAGATAAGACTTTCACGGATTAACATATTCTTGGTAAGTTAATTTGCAAATTGCAATGTATAAATATAAGATCATAGTTTAGAGATGCTCAAACAATTGAGTTCATGTTCGTTGAGGCCAATATGATCAGCCTGATGATTACGACTGAAGTTGCCACTTTGTCCGCAATTATTGGTCTAATAAAGCATCGTCTACATGTTGTAAAATTTAGCTAATAATAATATAAGCATAATTGAATCAAAATTTAAAATATTACAGCGCCACTGTCTACTAGCTAGAAACTAGAAACTAGAAACTAGAATAAGACATAACTGTAGAGCCATTAAAGAATATAAATTATTGTGGTCATATACAATAATACAAGGGAAATGTTTTTTTCTTTTTTCTTTTGCTAAAGGTAAACAAAACTAAATCAGCGGGGAGCCTGACAATATAAAAGAGTCACTTAAGGCACCCCGGCTTCTCTTTGAACCTATCCCTTGGCCTCCAAACTTCAACCAAGCTCACCACAATTGTAGTACGAGGGGCATAATAAAACCCAATCTTTTATTGCCATTAAGGTTAATTGCAATACTCTCCCCATTTCCCCAATCCCCCACTCCATTTTTTGTGCCACCTCATCATTCCCCACCCCTTCTCATTTTTCCCCATTTTGTGTGCAATGGTTTCCCCATTTCCCCATTTCCCCAATCACTTTTTTTATAATAAAATAATTAAAATAAAATACTAATTAAAACAAATACATTTTATAAATAAAAATTAAATCCTAACATTACAAATAAAAAAAAAAGTCTGGAAGTGGGAGATTATTAAAACAAATACATTCACAGGATGTGAAAGACATTTTTAAAAAATGAAGGGGTGGGTATTTATAAGGTGAAGTTGGAAGTGGGAGATTATATAAAGTTTAGAGAGAAATGGAGAAGTGTGTGTGAAAATGGGTTGAATGGGGTGGTTTAAATAGGTAGAAATAATAAAAAGTAAAAAAAAAATTAAATTTTTTTTAAAAAAAAGGGTATTAGCCGTTGGGAGGGGGGGGCCCACACCAACGGCTCTCTCCCCACGCTCCAAATCGTCGAGCTCGGCATCCCGTATCCCTTCCCCGATCGGGGCTCCCGAACCCACCGCAGTGGTGTTCCCGATCCCACCGAACTCACCGAACCCCCCCCCGAACCCCCCTTCCCCGAACCCATTGCTTTTAACCTAAGGGTGGGTGGTGTCTTCTAATTCTTTCACTCGATGGTATGTTAGAATTTGTAATAGCAACAAGATTTTAAATCCGCGCGTTGCCGCGCATTTATAGCTAATGAAGTGTATGATTTAGAAGTAGAAATTATTTTGTTTTAGATATAAAAGCGTTAATAATCAAAAAGCCATTGTCATTAGCTTTTTAACTTATATAAGATTTGCATCAATATGGTATACTGGAATTTGTAAACTAAAGGAGATATTGACCATTTTTTTTCTTGTGCTTCTAACTTTCATTCGATGCACCTTTGAACCTATGTTTGTTAACAAAAGTCAGTTACCTGGGAAAATTACCGAATATATTTCTTTATTTTCAATACTGTAAGGGTCTAATGACTATTTAAATAAAAGATAATCCACACCATAATAGTGATAATACTGATGAAGCAGTCAGAATAACAGTTATACATGCAGAGTTACATATATAAACTGACAATATTAACTTTCTTTTGATAAATAGATCAAGGATTTGTAATTTCTTTAAGTGGGAAATTGTATTGTCAATTGGCTTAATATCGTCCATTTACATTGTAGACGTCTTGTCTTCAAACTCTTGAAACCACATAAGTTTAGTTTCCTTTTTTTATTAGGAGCTCTTAGTCGTGTTTGATGGCGTAGAATAAACCGTTGATGGGAAAATAAAATTCCAAAAATGTCCATTTTCAATAAAAATTTCAAAGTTTTGTTTATTTAAAAAGTTTCTCCCTTATTTTGTCCATGTTTTACGGTCTTTCCCTACCGTAGATTTTATGGTCGTCCTACTATTCAACATCCTCTTAGATCTTGACACGTGTCACTTTGACCATAACTAATGATTGAATCTACCATAAAAGTATGGTCGAATCTACCATAAAACTATGGTCGAAACTACCATAAAAGTATGGTCGAATCCTACGTGTTTTTTTTTATTGGGTCCAAGAAATGTGTAGTTGACATTAGTTATGGTCGATTAGACCATACTTTTATGGTCGAACAATCATTAGTTATGGTCGATTAGATCATACTTTTATGGTAAAAAGTGCCACGAGTCAAGATATAAGAGGATGTTGAATAGTAGGACAATCATAAAATCTATGGTAGGGAAAGACTATAAAACATGGACAAAATGAGAGAATGACTTTTCAAATGGACAAAACCTTGATTTTTTTTTAAATGAACATTATTGGAATTTTTCCCATTTGTTATATAGGGATGGGCGTTGTTTCTTAGCGGCACCACCACCCTCCCGCACCAAGGGCGCTCTTTCCCTCTAAGTAACGTACAGATCCTAAGTGCTAAGCAAAATATCAAGCACTGTCTTTTGTTTATCATCTAAACATTGATTAAATACAAGCACACTAGTTGTTCTAAATCAAGGTTGAAATTGATCCATAAATAGAGCTTGCAAGAGAAATGGTAGCCAGGTCACTGATTCATAACCATTCATAATTCTAAATATATATGTGAGTGTAGACCTAGAATTTGAGGTTTAGTTGTAAGTGGTTGTAAGTAGTGAAAAAGAAAAAATTATTGTTCACCGTATATTTAATAAAAAAGTTGTTAATTCTATAAAATTTGATGTTTGGTTGTGATTAAAAAAGAGTGAAAATTTAGGATTAAGCGTTACTGGAAAAAGGTTTAAGATGAAAGAGTTACATTTTAGATATTAGAGTACATAGTTAGTTATGTCTAAAAATATATTTATTTAATTTTTTATATCTACAATATGACCGTCCTAAAGTTTGGTTGGATATCAACCAATTACATGAAGGGAATTTGCTTTTAACAAACAATTGTCACATAATAGCATCTTACTTTTGACTTTTTTTGTCATCTATTCTGTGGACGTCGTTTATTTTTTCACTAGACATATTGTCCAGACGTCTCATTTACGTTTAACTCAGACATATAATTTCTCTATGTCACAGTTAGGTCTAAATAGGACGTCTGGGTTTGATGTTAGTTATTATTAAACCTCATTTTATTTGTCATGGTTAAGCCTAATCATAATGCCTAGCCCCAAAGAAGTCCTTTTATATGTCATTGATAGACCTATCCGTGACTTATAACTTGCTAATGACACGGTTAGACATAAATGAGACGTCTGATCAATGTTTTAAAAACCGGTTCGAACCGGCCGGTTCAACCGCGAACCGCCCTCCTCACCGGTTTTTTATATCCCGTTTTTTTGGCAATAACCGGACCGGGTTAGACCGGCCGGTTTTCCGGTTTTTTCCGGTTCAACCGGTTTTCTGACTTTTTATTTTTTGTTACTTATTTTTAACTTTTTTTTTATTTTTTATTATTTTTTAAAGTTTAAAACTTATATTTTCTTATAAAATACATATTTGATATTATTTTTGAGTGGATTATAATTGTATTTTAACTACTTTTGTTGAGGTGTACAAGTTTATTAGCATTTTTATATAAAAAATATATATATAAATCCCCTAACCGGTTCAACCAGCCGGTCTAACCGGTCCGACAGGTCGAACCGGTCACAGAAGGTTTTCCGGTTCAACTAAAAAACCGGTTTTTAAAAACATTGCGTCTGATGCATATAGAAGGACGGTATCCTTAAGAGTGGCTTTTTAGGGCATGTGGTATACCTCTAATTATCTTAAAGTTTAATACCGCCATATCAGCGATAACTAGACTTTAACACCATATAACACAATAGGAAGTAAGATGTAGGGTTAGGTGGTTAGATACAGTAGCAGCTTTCTATTTTCAAAGTAAATCACGTGACCAAGAAGTAGTTTTTATGACAATCACGTGCAATCCTTTATCTTTATTTAACCCCCATTTCTGACCTACCACCACATTTTACCTTCTATCCGGAAACCTGCTTTTTAGTTTTAACTGCTGTTCTTATGGCGGCGGTGAAGTTGTTGGTGGCGCTGTTGGTGGTCACCGGCGGGATGCTTGCCGGAGCTCAGGTGGTGCACCACGTTGTTTCCGGTGATCGTGATTCAGATACGTCCACGGATGTTGGCCCGTGGTCATCCGGCCGTACCTTTCGAGTTGGAGATAGTCTTTGTAAGCATCATATATTATTTTATTGTTTGTTTAAGTTTCGAATATATTTGCTTCTATATTCTAAAATCGACAAAGATATATATATATTTTTTTAAAGATGTTGCTATACAAGTATTTTAAATTCTAAACGATAATATTTTAACACTAGATATGCAAAGTAAAAATGTTTTTTTTTTTCCTCCTCCACTTAACCTCGCTTGTAATTAAAGATTGTCTTACTCCCTTCTAAAATTTTATGATTTTTAAAAACAGTTTTTTCAAGAAGAAAAAGCAAGAACAGTTTTCTAACAACAAATTTTAAATTTTTTACTTTAAATAAAATGAAAAACTATTTTATTAAAATTATTTTTTTTTTTGAAAAAACTTAAGTATAAAATTGAACAAACCTCTTTTCAAAGGAAAAAAAACCTTACTCGTATTTTTTAAATAACAAAACAAACATTTTACAAAATATAAAATTAAGAACTTTTTTAAAAATAAGAAAAAGATATGACGTTTTTCCAAAGTTAAAACTAGAGAAAAGAAAACCTTTTTCGTTTAAATAAGAAAAAAAGTTTCACATTTCCCTAAAATTATGGGAAAAGTTTTTTTAAAAAATTACCCGTTTTTGAAAATTAGAAGGTTACTTTACAAGTAGCGCGATATCTTTAAATTTTAAGCGATGAAAATATTATTTAAGGTATTTATCATGCAATAAGTAAAAATGAGATGTACAAGAGTATGGATATCAATATCACAAAATCTTGTATATTTTTTTTTGAACGACCATCAAGAAGAAGGCCATCTACCCGGAATATGATAGCAAAGTGGTACCCTTTACATCTGTGAATTCGTATAGTTGTGGGTAACCAAATCCTGTCAGTTGAGTCATATCAGGGAAAATCCATATCTACAACGACCGGATAATAAAACCTAAAAAACTGAAAGACTGCAAAAATCAAACTTTAACCTTAAATTTCTAGTCTCCTCGTCATCATATCATTCAAATGACCGATGGTTGCAACTAGGTGTGTAAACGAACGAACGTTTAGTGAACAGTTCGTGAACCGTTTGGCGGGAAGTTCGTTTATCTACTAAGTGAACGTACACGAACAAAATTTTTTGTTCATTTAATTAAATGAACGAACATGAACAACTGTCTCGTTCGTTCATTTATGTTCGTGAACGTTCTTTTATTTATGTTAATGTATGTGTGTTCTTTTATGTTCGATTATGTTCATTTACGTTCGTTTGATTTTATTAATATAATAATATAAGAAATTTTATTAATAACCTTAAATTAAGATTGTTGGATGAGTCTTTATGGATTTTTGAATGATTTATGAACATTTGAACCATTCCCGTTTAGATGTTTTTCTTGATTATTAACATTGTTGGAAACAAGATGTGCTCTTTATTATGTTCGTTTAAAATTATGTTCGTTTATGTTCGTAAACCGTTCATTTAGTTTTAAACGAACGAACATAAACGAACACGAACATGACCATTTCCTTAATAAACGAACACGAATAAAAAAATTTGTGTTTGACTAATATTCGTGTTTTTGTTCATGTTCGCTTAAAGTTATATGAACGAACACGAACATACCCCTGTTCGTGTTCGTTTGGTTTATTTACATGCCTAGTCGCAACATCATGGTATATATAATTATTGTATTGTTTTTTTAGTTTCTTTAATCACATGTTATTATTTTTCATGAGCAGTGTTCAGGTACTTCGCACCACACGAGATGATCGTGGAGCTTGCAAGCATGGAAGAATACTATTCGTGTGATCTAACGAATCCCATAAAGATGTACACTGATCGCGTAAATCAAGTGCCCCTCCAAAAGGAAGGGATCCGCTACTTCGCGAGTGGGTCGTACGAGAAGTGCAAAAATGGTCTTAAGCTGCCTGTGCACGTGAGGCCACGTGACGCAGCTGCAGAGGGGCCCAGACCATCTTCTGCAACACAGTTAATCAAACTTCAAGCAATAACCTTTGTTGGGCTTTTTGTGTATGGGCTTTATTCTATTTAAGCCCAAGTATGTTTTGAACTTTTGGATATTAGGTAATTAGGTAATAACTAATAAGTCATTTGGTGGCTAGTGTTTTGTATGGTGCCATTAGAGGCTAGAGCTTGGTATAACTATCGATGTGCTAATCATGTTGTACGATACAACTCAATATGCATTGATCTATGTGTTTATTGTGTTGCTACTTTAAAATTAAAAGGTGTTTCTTAACGTTAATTAAAAAACTAGATTTATCTTATAACTCGATGTTACGAATGTTTATATTCATGGCTCACTTTATTTGACAGTATATGACCTCTCATGGTTGTGTACTCTTATCACCTATACCATATGTGTTGCATAAGGCTAAGTGGTATTAGCGATTTGTCACATATATTAGATATTAGGACTAATGTATTTTAATGACTCTTTATTAATTATTACTTGAGCTGGTGAGTATAAAACTTTTTTATTTTTTATGTCGGAGCCATTATTTTTACAGGCTCTTCTATTGAGTTGATGTGTAGCTTAACAATTTTGGAGATCGAGTTTGCGGTGTGTGACTTACTCTCTCTTAACTTAATTATAGGGATTACTACTACCCTAATTAATAAAGAATAAATACTTCTATCTTAAATGCTATACACTCGAGCTATTTTTAGTTCAAGCAAAATCGTATAACTGTAAGCGGGTCATTACTCGTATTAATACCAACTCTAAATTTAGGTTTGTGAGCCCCTTGTCAAGAAGCATCGTTATATCGAAGTCTTGTTACTGCAATATTGGGTATTTAACATTCACGAAAGTAGATATGTCATGCACTTTAGTATATGCACTTTAGTAGGTTTGTGTATATTATAGAAATCGATGGTACCAAAGGATTCACTGAATTATGTTTTCTCTCAATTGATTAAATCAAAAGATGGATACAATATATAGTAAAATAATGACCTATAGCTAAAAGAAAACTATGGCAAATAATTAGGAAAATATATAAAAGGAAAAGATGTAGGAAATATTCGACCAAATCTATATCCATAAAAGTTTTTGGCACCACAATTTGCCATGTGATACCACCACATTCATCATCAACAATTTTTCTCGTCAATAAGCAGATCTTCTAATTTTGGATATATATATCCACTATTTATTTATTATAGCGGATCTTCTAATTTTGGATATATATATCAACTATTTATTTATTGTCTTCTAAATTATTTAATAACCAATTATTTAATTACTTAATTTAATATATAATATAGTTTATTAAGTTACGTCTATCTATATCTATCTATACTTTATACTATATAATAAACAAAAAGTTTGGTCATAGTTTAATTAATAAAAAAAAACTTGACATCACCATAAAATTTTGAATTAACCCGTATAACACACATATATCGTCCTTGAAAACTATAATGTCCTCAAGCGTATTCCACATTACATCAAAGACATTTTAAAACATTTGCTACATGTATCATCTATATCCACTTCATGTCTCGTGGGGAAGCTGATTGGGAGGTATCGATCCACATCTGGATATTGGGTGCTCTTTGAAGATAACTCGTTATTTTGGGAGCCTAAGCATGATGCTATTGTATCTCACTCCAGTGTTAAAAGCTCAATATAATTGGAGTTGTTAATGCATAGTTCTTGTCTTCTTGAGCTTCATTGTCCATTCACAACTTTAATGTTGTCTATGTGTCCACTAACGGTGTGGAACATCAATTCATCAAACATATTTCAATTAATGAATTGTTTCTTATCAACCTCTAAACCTCTTAATATTAATATGTTCACATCTTCACCACACAAAATCCTAAAATATACATTCTTCAAATGGACACAAATAAAAAGAGGACTCATTTAGCTATATATTGAAATGATAATTTGACTATTTAAGGCTTAAGCATATAATTCAACTTATTAATTTGGATTTATATTTATAAATTGAAATCTGATTTTGAAGGATTCTAATATAAAGATTAAATTTAGATTTTCATTAAGTTTTTCTATGATGATTACTAACTTACTCCTAAATTTGCTATATACATTACGTTGAAGATTAAGTTGAATTGTATTTTCTTATAATACATATACATTACGGTTGAACTTGAAGCAATTTCTTTTTTGCAATTATCATACTTTTACACTTTAATTGTTTATTTCTTAGACTATATTACAACTTTTGTCATTTAAACTTTGTCCTTTTGTTTTAAAACTGTTATAGCTTGTCTTTTATTTGAAAAATTGTTTTAACGAACTTTAAAAACGAGTTTTCTTATAATTTCTTATTACAAATCAAATACCTAGTAGACCGACTTGTCTAATAAGGCAGATGCCGTAGAACCGACTTGTCCAATGAGTGTTCTAACTTGCAACCCATCACGCCAACTCGCGTAATAGGCCAGCCTACTCCAACTTGAGTTGGGCCCTTGCGAATTAATCGGACCAAGAGTCCCTTGAAGAATAAACTTGACAGACCCATATGACCCATTACATTATTATAAACACTTAAAACATACTAATAATATAAACATAGAGTTTTGGATTTATATTTTTAACAAAAATGAATTGTACAATTGAGAAGTTGGTAACTTGATACTATATGAAAATACACACAACAACATGATTATTCAATCAACAATAATGAACTACTTAATTACACTAACTTGACAGTTACAATGATCACAATAAGGTAACCGATTAATGTCACCTGTATCCATCTTCAAAATGATTCTAATTAACCAAACACATTTACTTCATTTTATACCTCCAAAGATCTGTTGATCTAAATCTTGAGAAATCATAAATTGTTAGTCTATAATTTACCCATTGTAGCTTACCACATGGAATCCAAGTTGAATGGTTGCTCATGTTGTTGGATTTGTTGCTCCTGCTGTTGTGGATGCAAAGATTCATAAGTTCTGGAGGAAGAAGCTTCATTTAAAATGTGAGAATTCACTTGTGGCATGAACTGATAATCACAATTTACAGCTTCTCTTTGTTGTTGGAAAGTTCTAAGTTGCAATGCTTTAAGAAGCAACGCGTTCATTGAAAGATTCGAACCCAGTAAGTTAGATGGCCAAGCGAGAGTTGGGAGACCGCTTGCCAGACTCATGTTTATGTTCATGTTCATGTTCGTGTTAAGGTTTTCCATTCCGTAATTGTGGAGGGAAAGGTTAGTACTTGAGTTTGCGATGCTGTTTAAGTTCGACAGCTCGATATCACCGTAGTCATTGGCCATGGTGTTGGTTTCACAAGGTGAGTCCATTGATTGAGAGGATGAAACTGTGGGCATTGGTTTCTTGGCTGTTGTAGTTTTTTGAAAGATTCGGCAAACTACCCATTCCTCCTGTAAAAGTTGCATTTGTTTGAAAAAATCCAGATAAAACTTCTATCAAATTAAAAGGTAACATAAATTAAGGGTGTGTTTAGTTGTGAAAAACGTTTTTCAGTTTTCTAGAAAATGAAATGGGTTTTCCATCTCTAGAAAACACATGGAAATTTTTAAAAACGCGTTTCAAACCAAAAGATAGGTTTTCCATTTTCCAAAATAGAAAATTAGAAAACGAAACGAAAAATGGAAAACAAAAAAAAAAGTGTTTTCCAATTTTAGTTTAAAAGTTAGAAAACACCGCTTTCTGTTTTCCTGGAATTTTTTTTAGAAAACTACAATTTGAACGCGTTTTCTGTTTTCCATGTTTTCTTAGAAAACAGAAATGGAAAATAGGGTGTGTTTCCACAACCAAACGTACCCAAAACTTTTCATTTTCTGTAATATTCTTTTAGTTATGTAAAATTTTATACCTAATATGTGTGTTTTTATTAGATTGGAACATGAATCACTTTTTGATTGTATATATAACTTGTTTAAAGCACTTAATTAATTAACTACTAATTATTTTGGAGGGACGTACCTTATTAGGTTTGAAAGCATGTGTAGTTTCAAGTCTATATTCATGCATCACCCAGTTGGTTTTTTCTCCTTTTGGGGCTCTACCCCTGTAAAAAACTAGGGTTTTCTTCATCCCAACCAACACCCCGCCACGAAAGATTTCTTTATCCTTTCCGGTTGTCTTCCAATAACCGGCCACTGTTGCCCGGTTGGTTCGTAGTCCGGTTGGGTATTTTCGGTCTCTCAAACTGAAGAAATACCATTCCTTTTCTCCCATGGAAGCTTTGGCTGCATGGTAACAAAAAGGTATCAAATTAGTTATATAACTTCTTGTTATGGTCACTAAGTAAATAAGGTAACTTTTATATTATTTAGTTTTCAAAAGCAAGATGTCACACGTAAAAGGAGTTTGGTTGGTTATCTTTGTTATGATTTTTCTCAAGAAACAAAAGCTCGGAATAAAGGAATAGTGCAATACAATACTAAATCATATTCAGATAACCGGAAAGACGTAAAATTTAGTTAGTTTTACGTTTGGAATTGATAAAATTTGGAATCCAAAGAGCTAACATGGTGCTTGATTATTAGCCCTTGCTTTGCGTAGGGCTGCATCACTTTACGATCAGAACTACACAGGTTTACCCTACACTTTTATGCAAAAAGACTGCTTCTCACGACTTAAACCCATTACCTCAAGTAGATAAAATAGCAGGATTATCACTGAAATAACCATACTTTAATTGCTAGTTAATATTGTTATTTAACTTCATTATACACTTTCTTTTATTAATGAGAGTATATATATTTGTATTTATGTAGTATATGGTTTTAAGTATTAGCATAATCATAGGGTGGTTAATTATCCTACCCTTGTATACATATTGGGCTCTTTGTCTTTGTACCTTTGGCATTAGAGTCCCTTAGCTTGATCTAACGACTCGATCTAACAAATATACATTATTAGTCAAAAGGATCCAAAAAGTTATAAACCCTTTACTTGAGGGATGTCAAGTGTAATAAATGAGGATAAACGTTCTAATCCATAATTAAATACATATGAACAAAAAATATGATTTATGTAACTTTGTTCAAAAAATACAAAAAAACTATCCCAAATTGTCAAAACAAAAAATCAAAACCAAGTGCTCACTCTACGTATCTATTTAATCCAACTGTCTATGTTTTTTCTTTCTCTCTAAACCTCTAGCTAGTGGATGAAGGGATGTTTGTAAAAAACTAAAACCGATTAAACTGTTTAAACCGAAGTAGATTTGGTTGGTTATATATATTTATGGTTTGAAACAGGCAATGTAAACTAAAAACACAAACCTTGTAAACCGAAATGACCGTTATTTAACATCTATTGTATATGTATTATTATACATATATACATATTATATCCATATTTTTCATGAAAACCGCTAAGGCGTTAAAACTGATCACCGTCAAACCATAAAAATGATGAGTTCAGCCTACCTAACCAACCCACCGATTTGATTTTGTTCTTCTAAACTAGATAACGGGTTGACGTAGATTTTCGTCAAAACCCTCCGAACAGAACAATAAACATCCTAAATGGCTAAATGAATAATTCAAAAGTCAAAACTAAATGTTAGATTAAAATACGTAATCCGGACGTACAGGTGAAGTGGTTTTGGTGAAGGAAAAAATTGTAATAAAGTAAAACGGAGAACTTAACCAGAATCTTGACTTGGCTATTATTTTTAACACAATTTTATTATTATTATCGTCAAGGTTTGTATCTTGATCTCCAACCGAAGATGTTTTGTCTTTTAAAATAGAGGTTAATTTGGTAGATTGTGTTAGAAAATTCGATTGCAGATTGCTTGGAAACTCCAGAAAGCGTAAACTCACTTTCGGACTGAAAATCTTGAAGGTTCGTTCAAGATTTCAATCGAATACGATCTGGAGATCTTTTCGAATTCAAGAATGAAATTCGATTGTGAGGAAAACCGAACCCGAAATTTTAACATAATCGTACGTTCAAATCAGAGGAGCGTATTTGCAATTATTTAGGATAACAACAAGTTTGATTTTGCACAATTGGTCCCTCAAATTTCATTAATGCCATTTCGTGCCGAAATAAAATCTGATACATTTTCTGTGAAGGACTTGTTGTCAAGATAAGATTTTACACAATTGCTCGATCCCAGCCAGGGGCTCTACCCCTTGGACCCCGCTCTTTCGGGGACACTGCCCCCGAACCTCTGCCAAGGGGGCGTTGGACCCCCCTAACCTTATTGATATGGGCGTGCGCTACCCCGCACCATCGAACCCGATCTATATAAGTCAGAAGACGTATCGATCCATAATTAATCCAATTATACTAAAATATATAGCAACAGATTGTAACAAACATTACATGTTTTAAAATTTGAATTTATTATTATTTAGGTTTATGTAATGTTTGATTAGCATTCTACAAACCCTATCTATAACTTGAGAGTTAGAAATAATAACTAGTTTACTTAATTAGTTTTCATAAATACTTTCATTGGTCTATTATGTTACAAGATTATGATCTCATAGACCGTTGAAACTAACTAACCACCCAATGTTTTCAAAAGGGACAGTTTGTTGTAGGTAAATTGATGGTTTCGTGTAAAAAGTTTTGATTTTAAAATCTATAAAATGCAGGTGTGATGACTTACCATTGAAAAAAACTAATTAACCAAAGAATGGCTTAACGTTCGGTTCATGGTTTATCATTTGAAATCATCCGATCTATTGGGTAATTCCTCAGACGACCGTCCATTTTAAGGGAACCTTTGAACGGTTGTTTAATACTTAGTCAGACAGCCGTTCTAGCGTGATTTGACTACAGAAGTTGTGTTGGATCAAAGTTTCCGATACAAAAATAGCACCATCCTTAATTCAAAAGATTAATGACCTAAAAGAAAAGAACACAAAATATATACCTGGGAGGTCCCAAGGTTCACATTTATTGAGATCAACTTCAGCAACTGCTTTGGCAGTGAAAGATGAATCAGAGACCTTCTGACAGAGATAAAAAGTGATGAGTTCTTCATCAGTTGGATGGAATCTGAATCCAGGAGGAAGGCCATCTTCCATCCTTAATAAAACCACCCTGAATTGCAAGTACAATTTAATTAGTGGTTGGGTTAGAGAAGAAGAGAAGTGAGGTCAGCTACTATGGCCTATTGGCCTTCATCTTAGCTTTGTATAGCCATCAACCTTCATCAAGAAGCAGCCACCTCTAAATTAGTCTTCTGTCACTTTGATTATAACAACTAACTCTTTGACAAAGATGGTTTGGTAAATAGTGGATCGATCATTTTGCTTTTTTGTCTTTTGTTCCTAAATTGCTTTCACTAATTTAATGCCCCTCTTCAATATTAAAATCATGTATTTAATTCTATTGTTATCCAAAAGACTTCTTGTTATTCCTATTAAGTTGATAGTGATACTAAATAACTTCTACTTTTTTTCATTAAACGTTTTTTCGAGTCTCTCTAATGGGATTTCAACCGTCCTCAGTTATTTAATGTTTCAGGTCCAACTCAAAAACCCCCCACATACGAAAACCTCAACAAACAAATAACCCACCCCCCACCCTGGGTCCCACGCCACATGTGACGTGACTCGTGGCTCGAACCAGCGACCTCTCTTGAAAGAAGTCACTAGACTATCAATAATTAAGCAAAGAGATTTATATTGTGTGTCTACATTTGGTATTATCATATTGCTTCTAATTTTGGCATTCATTTATTGATTAAGAGATGTTCTATTACCATGCCACTAACAATAATTGTATCTTGCATCGATCGTTTTCAAACGACCATTAAGATAGATATAACTGTTTTATGTCAAACGGCCTTTATATTACGAGCTCAGACTTCAGATGACCGTCTAAACAAAAGTTGGCGTCATGAGTGTCTAAGAAGTTGGCCATTCACATTTTTCTAGTTATATATGTAGTATCAATTAATCTATCTCACTAGCTACTTGTACCACCTTATCTCGCATGATGAATAGGAAACCTTTACAACCTTAATTTCCACTTCATGTGATTCCAAAGGAACAACCTATTTTCCCCTGCCCAATCATGTTCTTTTTGTTAACCTTAAATCTCTATTATCAATGGTATGTCACCCATTGTTTAATAATCACACGAATCAGAGATATATAATGTTATTGGAACGACTCTTTTATTTAACTGAACATCAACGTCATTTCTCAATTTCTCAACTAAGGATTTTAATTTTTAAGAGATTCTCCAAATTTATTATATGCTTATGCAAGATGCAAGCTTTCTATTCAATTTTAAGCAAAACAACTTTAACTCATTGCCATGTCTTATATCCTCATGCAAGATCCGAGCCTTTTGATTTGATAGATAGTCAAAGACAAAGAACTCTATGTTGTATAAAGCTTAAATCTGTCTGATTAATGGTATCCAATGACCGATGAACTAAATCCATAACTCGATGAACTAATCCATGAGAGTGTCACCCATTATTCGCACATGATGAAACGATATTCTTTGCGCCCTCCTATCACCTTTGGCACAATCTATCAAGTTTTCCAAACAGACAAGCTCTCTAGGAAGCCAATATTTTGTTATATCCCTATGATACGTGGCTTCTTGTTGAAATCAAAGTCGATAGGGTCGAACCAATTGAAGCGGACGATCTTCTTGATCATAAGCCTATAAGGAATCTGTGATGATGGAAGAGATCACGGCCTGCACACGTTACAGCACGTTAGGGCAGGCCAGGAAGGAAATGGTCCCTGTAACGACCATTCGACGTGAGAATCAGCAACTCGTATGAGTGTAGGTGATTAGGTTTAGAGAGAGAGATAGCATAGGGAAGAAAGGTACCTTAGTACGTTTATATTTATAGGCATGAGAGTTATGGTTTAACCCATTCAGGATGATGTCAACACGTATGGGCACGCACGAACGTGTAGCTAGTTAATAGGACCCATTCCTTGTTCATGCTGGATTCTGATTGGCTGCATGTCACATCACATAATCCGGATGTTGGTTACACAGAATAACTGCCTAAAAGAGAATTATGCGGTTTAAGCGGATCAGGCTTGATCCGCCGAAAAGACAAAGTGTGTGCCTGACCCAACCCACGAGAGACTCGACAAGAATAGGTTTGGTATTTATCCACTTCATGTCTCTTTTGTAGTAATTTTTGTAATTTTTTTAACGGCAAAGAGAATATATTAAAAACAAGAGGCGGGTTAGAAAAACCTAACCAGCCACAAACTACAATGATTACAAATCGAGAAGTGGGTTCTGAAGCCAATTGACCCAAGACAGACTAGACCTCTTATCTCTATTTGCGATCCAATGATACGAAAAGTGCAAAACCGAATCAAACGAAGAGCAGATTTTCAAGTCATCCCGATTATGCACAGTCTCATTCTGTTCCTTCCAAATAACCTACCAGCCAACAAACAAAATCCCTTGTACAAGTCTTTTCATTTTTTGAGGGCAAACAAGTATCGAGCCACGAGTAAAGATCGCTAGGTAAAGGACGTCAGGACCTCCAAGATCTAACCAACAAATAATAGATCTCCAAAGCTGCACCATAACCTTGCAAGACCCAAACAAATGATTCACTGATTCGAGCTCGAAGTCGCATGGAGGACATGAAAGAATTGGAATATGCAAGCTTTTTTCACATAATTTGGAGCGGGTAGGTAAACGATCCATAAAAACTTACCACATAAAAATATTCACTTTCTTCGGGACATTTTCATTCCATTTGGTACACCAACCCACTTCTGGTTAAATTTTCCTTTCAATACATTTCTTGACCCATCTAATTACAATGTCATCTTGATCGTCAATGTCCCACTTCCAAGAATCAAGGTCGTTACCCCAACTCTTAGAATTAAGGAGCATACGAAGTTGATGTAATTGCAATTCTCAACAACATCCCTAATATGACGCCACCAATCCCAACTCCATCCCTCCCCACTTCTTCTATCTACCGTCAAGCACGATTTGGTATTTTCAATAGCAAAAAGTCTCGGAAAATGAATCGAAAGAGGTTAATCAACTAGCCAAATGTCATTCCAAAAACTTGTATTATCGCCTCTACTCACAATCTTCTTTATTGCACTAAAAGGAATCACATTTTTTTCATGCAGATTGTGAATCACCTTGACGATTCTACTCCAAAAGAAACCACATTTCCCCGCAATATCTTTGTTAAAAACATTAACCGAATAAATGGAATTGATAACTTTACCTACATAAGATCTTTACAATTGAAGAACCACCATCTCTATTTTAAAATTAGAGCTTTGTTCAAGGCTAATAAACTACCTATTCACAAAGTACCTTTCTCTTTGTCATTCAGAATGAGGTCCTAATCAATATCGTAGATCTTTTTATGGATTTCGGTACCCCCCCCCCCCCTTCAAAATGGCTCTTAACCCTTTCGGGGTCTCATTAATCTTACTTGGAAGTAAAAAAAGCGAAAGGTAACAGGTAGGGAGCGAACCTAATACTGAAGAGACTAAAGACATCCGATCACTAATAGAAATAAGATTCGTCTTCCAAGTAGCCAACTTAGATTGGACTTCATAACCACGAGAGTCTACATGGTGTTATTTTTCAACTCACTCTTAATAAACAGTACAAATGATCTGATTTGTGGTGTAATCTAAATCATTGATCTGTTGGTGGTTAGATTTTTTAACAGCAAATTACAATACTCCTGCTAGACTATATCCCAAGCTACAAATCGATACTCCAGTTCAGGTTCGAATCTAAGATCTCCATTTAAGAAGCATAAGTCTCTTACCACTAGGTGAAGACCTAAATTTCCTATTGGTGGTTGGTTAATGGATAGATGTAACAACCTCATGGAATTCTTAACCCTACTCAAACCATCTCATTTAACTAAAGTAGAACTTTAATCCTTCTATAGTTATACATTGTGTTCACACTTCACACCCAATTGGAGTCCATTGTTTTAGGCTGGGTATTGGTGGGTTGATTTTGGGTGAAAGTTGGTTGGATAAAATACTCCTCCTAAGCAAGACCACTTCTCGTATAATTATTTGTTTATATTTTAACCAAAAAAAAAAAAAAACATGTTGCTATCAACTACTCTTTGTTTTAGGCTTGGGATTGGTGGGTCGATTTGGGTGAAGGTGGTTGGACAGAAAATTATTTATATATTGTTGACAAGACTCATTCCTCGTATCTTGTTTTTTTTAACTTTAACAAAAAGTTTTTTTATCCCATCATTTGAAAACTTGAAAGAACATCCCATTTTCATCCCAACAATATTTGAGTGTTATTCAAAGGAATGTCATATGGGAATTACTTGCTTTCCAAGAACTACAAGAATCGAGATCAAACAAACTTTGATTGAGTTCACTCTTGCGGCGTCGGAAATGGCCCGTTTGAACCCATAGTAGGTACATTTAAGGTTTGACTTAGGGTTTAACTTTAGGGTTTAGTTTTTAGTGTTTATCTTTAGGGTTCATCTTTTAGGGGTAACTTTAAGATTTAGGGTTTAAATTTTAGAGCTCAACGAGCCGGTTCTAACACCACATAAATGAGTTCAATTAAGTTCGATTGAGCTAACTTCTTAGAAAACAAGAGAGTTCTCAATAAAACCCTAACCTATAAATATCATATTTAAAAAAAAATCTCACATGCACATATGGATATAATATATGTGTAGGGTTAGTTAAATTGAGAACTTTTAAGAATCAGTCTCAATCACTAAATTCAGGAGATCACTTACATTCATTTGGGGAGGGGGGGGGGGGGGGTGCTTTTCTTATAAATAACTAGTGGTTGAGATTGATTATTAAAAAGTCTCAAAATGAGATGGTTAACTCAAATGAACCTCCCCTCCATATGTGTATATATACAACAAAAGCCTATAAATATCATATTTATGAAAATAAATCTTAAACGTATTGAATTCTCTATGCATTCTAGCTAGCTTATCTATAAAAAATTTATATATGATAAAGATTGTTCTAATTGCTCTCTGACATATTAATGATTTTAAAATGAACTCGTAAATAGAAGAATAATATACTTAACAAACATCTCTTCGGAAAGAGAATGGTGAGAAGACGATAACATCCCCGGAGGATTAATGCTACCACCTTCTTCATCTATAAAACACTCTCAGAAGAAAATAAACAACATGGATCCGTCTTTAAGAGACATCCTGATGATTAAGATTAAGATATAAACCTCATAAGAAAAAAGTCGGGTTTCAATCCTGAGAAATATAGACTTGGTGTAATTAATCCTAATAAATCTGGGACTTCCTGATTAAAAAAAAAAATTTAGTTTAGGTGGTAACATGTTATCAGCCCATCTAAGCAATCAGTATGGGCCATACCATAGGGTGTTTGTTTTTACATAAAATAAAAGGCCCAAGATAAAACAGCCCAAGTGTTCATCCAATTACTGAACTAGAGATCGACCGCGCGTTGCTGCGGTATTTGAGATTGAATATAATTTTATTTTTATGAGTTTTGTATGTTAAAAAATAATAGAGATCAACAGTGCGTTGCTACGGTCGTACAGATCTTTGGTATGTATTGGTAATAAAAATGAATAAACCAAAGTATATAAGTTATCGACATTCTCAATGCCTATGAATGATGAAACATCACGTGGCATAAGAACATACTGATAGGCATCTAAAATTAGAGTAAACTTAGATAATAATACCTGAAGTTGCACTACTTCAATGAAAACCATGTGAAATCTTCTTATCGCAACAAATGAACAACCATGTTTTCCTTGGCATAATTTTCATTGGATGTTGCCACCAAGAGAAATAGACAAGACATCCAAAAAATCATGGCATCATATGACAAAAATCTAGCGCGATTTTGTACTTTCTTCACCAGCCGGGACGGCAAAAATGTATAAAATCAGGCAAAATTTTTGCCCTTTCACGCCCAATCCAGTGAAAACTGCATATCCATGTGTCCACGATTGACTGCCTCTCACAGGTAATGCTTAGAAAAAAAAATTCCCTAGTTCATGGCAATTTAAAGAACATGTAAAAGAAAACCTGTTGTTTGAAGATATTACAAGTTGGCCGTTTCCCTTCAAGCACCTACATTTAAAGAAAGAGACATCAAGATTCAATACACTTCTTCTAAACCATATAATATAGATGGTTGTTTATTTCAGAACCAATAATATGTTTGAGAATTGTAAGAACCACCTTAACCCTTGTACCATTTAAATCGACTAAAATACATGTAAAAACCGCCTTACACCTTGTGTAACTTAATATACAAATTGACTAAAATACATATAAATTTCAGTATATCTGAAATCATTCTGAAAAAAATCAATATTGATAGCATTTTGTTAACATCTCATGCATACATATTGCTATACTCTTTCCATTGAAGCACATGTCTGGTTCTGAAATGAAAGAATTTGTATAATCGTATATATATGCACACAGACATACACACACACACACATATTAATATGATTAAATTAAGATTCAAAACCTCACGAGTCTGCAGTTCAAGCTCTTCCATAGCTGCAGCACCAGCACCACTAGCTGCCTGATATGTGCTAACTACCATACGCAATACCTGCAACATACAACAGCTTCACATAACCACCATACGCAATATTAAAGATTGGATTAAGGGCATATTTGACTAACCATTTAAGAAATTTTCAAAAAGCCAATAAGTCAAAAGTAACGTTCGACAAACTCAAAAGCACTTTAGATTTTAGCTTTTCGTAAAAGGATCAAAAAGCATTTTCTAAAACACAGAAAAACCTGGTTTTTTAAAGTGTTTTTAGTTTGTTGACGATGCACTTACCATCGTAAAAGCTAATCCAAACATTTTCTAAGAAATCATTTTCAAAAAGTTCCTAAGTCAATAAACAATTTTACAAAAAAGTACTTTTACAATCAAATAAGCATTCCCAAACATAACCTAGTCGGTTGCAATCAAATTAAAAACAAACAATATTTCTCACCTTTGCACGTCGATGAAGAGGAGTAGCAGCCAACAAACAAATAATAGTCGAACAATTAGGGTTAGCAATCAAACCACCTTTACCCGTCCCCAATCTAATATGCGACATTGCATCCGGATTAACTTCCGGAATCACCAACGGAACTCCATCATCCATACGAAACGCAGAGGTGTTATCCACCACAACGGTTCCAAAACTCGCAGCAATAGGTCCGAATTCCTTGCTGATCGAACCACCGACGCTGAACAAAGCAATGTCAACGTCTCTGAAGCTCTCAGCGGTGAGCTCCTCGACGACGTACTCATTGGTGGAGGTGGGCGGCTCCTGTAGTAGATGTGGAGGTGAACTAAGAGGAGCAAAAAAAAATTGACGACCTGAAGAGTCGAACCCGGGCCAACACAAAGGCAACCAAAGAAACTACCAACTGAGCTGCACGGAAACTAAATACTTTTTCAACAACAATATATATATATATATATAATATGAGGTTCTTTAAAATCAAGTGGAGCACAGTTCCATAAGTTAGGTTCTCTATTGTATATATATACAATTTTTATCACTACCTTTGGTAGACTTAAAAGTTAAAACTCACCTTTCTTAACCACTTTCGATCGCAATCCTCAATTCCAAAGTTCATTTCGTCCAAAGCATCAATTTAAGTCCAAAGGGTTAAACAAATTGCTAAGCGTTCGGCTTGTACATCCAATCCACGGTACGTGATACCTCACTGAGTACCAATGTTGAGGAATTTTAATGAGGTTCGGTTTTTTTTGAAGACCACATGAATTTGGATTATTAATTCTCTCAGGGCTAGTGACTTTAAGGATTTTATATATAACTAGGTTAGTATATAATATTAGCTAAATATAAAAAAAAACATTAAGATATTTGAATATTATAATGACATAATTCATTATAAAATATTAATTAATAATTTTATACATTAAAGATGATAAATTCTTGATTTGTTTTCTTAAAAAGACTCAAATTATTGAGTAATTTATCAAATCTACATTATGTTTGCTATTTTTTTAAACTGAAAATTTATTGTGATAAAATTGGTAATTAGTCTTAATTGATACTTTACTAAATTGATAATTGAATTTGGTTTTGACATGTGCCAGTGCTGATGTGGACACCTTAAAAAGAATACATGTGGAAACATTTTTATTGCTTTATTAGGATTAAGATGGGCCTTTGACAAACTTTTGGTAATAGGGTTTAAGAGTAAATTACAAACTTTCTCCTTTAAATTTACTAATAACACTGCATCGTCCTTTAAGATTCAGAACGTTTCACTCAGTGTCATTTGGCCTAACAGAGCTTATACCGAGTGTACGCCCTTTATATTGTATAAAAGTTACACTGAGTGTCCTTTGGCGTAACCAACAAAATTGGATTACAAGACACTGAGTGAAACTTTATGAAGTTTAAAGGAGATCCAGTGTTATTAGTAAAGGTAAATGACAAAATTTACAAAATGTACAACCTAAAGGACAAAATACACAGTGGCAAAAACGTTGGTGACACACATTTACCATCAGCGATCACAAAAATCGTGACAAATATCGACTACAAAAGAAGACTTTTGTCGCAACATATTTGGTAGTAAATTGTGACAATTGCCCTTTTGACGTTATTTTGCTATAAAAAACCCGGTAGCAAAAACGTGTGGCACCCTATTGACACATATTTGTCACCACTACAGAGGAGTTTTTTGTCACATTATATTTAGTGGCGATATGGTAACAATTGTCCTTTTAACACCATTTTGCTACTAAAAAACACGGTAACACCTATTGGTCACCACAAATAACTTTACCACAAAATCGTGGTGAGGTTTTTTGTCACAAAATATTTGGTGGCAAAATTGTGACAATTATCTTTTTCACACAATTTTGCTACCAAAAACACGATAGCAAGATCTATTGATTATTAAACGTGGGCAGACAATTTTACCCCCCTTCACACGCTTTATACGTAAATTGTCATTTGTAGAATAACTTCCCCTATTTTTGTTTATTGGTAAACTTTAATTATTGGTAAAGTTTAATTTCTATATTTTATTATTTATTTAAGAAAACTTTAAGAAAAGTTAACGAGATTAAAAAACTCAAAATTCGCAAAAGGTGACAAGCTGTGAATCATTTAGGCTATGTGTAGTGGTAACCCCCCACCCATGGGGGTTATGTGACATGTGGCTGCCACCTCATCATAGGGGGGTTATAGAAAAAGTGGTGTAGTGGTAACCCCCATATAACCCCCCAACTCATCATTTGTTAATCATTACTCAATTATTTATTTTTTTAATTATTAAATAAAACTAAACAACAAATTTTATTTAAACATAAAAACTTACATTTTTTTTAAATTCTAAAAACTACAAAACGAAAACAAACTAGTCATCGTCTTGAACATCATCATACGCCTCATCATCATCATCATCATCATCATCATCATCATCATCATCATCATCATCATCATCATCATCATCATCATCATCATCATCATCATCATCATCATCATCCTCCTCCTCCTCCTCCACAATCACATGATCACGATTTGCCCACGTATGCTCCACCAAGTCCGCCATAAGTGCGTTATGTTGTTGTCTAGACCGCATGGCCGCCAAATTTTGAAGACGTTCTTCCATGGATGCTTCTGGCAGAATAACCTGGTGTTGGGGATCGTAGTATGAACAGATCGCCTGACCCGTGTCCTCCTTTACCATATTGTGCATGATGATGATGGCACGCATACAAGCTTTCATTTTATCGAGCGTCCATAATCGGCAAGGATTTTTCACGTAATGCCATTTCTTTACCAATGTGGCGAATGTACACTCGATACCCTTTCTTGCCGCTTCTTGAACCGTTTTGAAGTGTTTTCTTTTTTCATCAATAGGGTCCTTATACGTCTTCACCATGAATGAATATTCTGGGTATATCCCATCACCCAATAGATAACCATGTGGATAATAGTTACCATTTGCATAAAAACAAGCCTTGTCACATTTACCGGATACATAATCCTCTATGATTTGGGATCCTTGCAACACGTTGATGTCGTTGTTCGAACCGGCTACCCCGAAGTGTGCGTGCCAAATCCATTGATCGCACGAGGCTACGGCTTGAAGAATCACAGTCGGGCCCTTTTGATCTCCCCGTGTGAATTGGCCTTTCCATGCGGTGGGACAATTATCCCATTGCCAATGCTTGCAATCTATGCTACCAATCATACCCGGTAGACAATACCGCTCATCGTGTCGCTCATATAAGAGTTGAAGATCATTCCACGACGGCTTACGTAAATACCGCGCGCCATACAATTCCCATATCCCTTTAAAAAATATATATATAAAACAATTTAAAAAAAAAACTATAACAATTTAAAAAAAACTATAACAATTTAAAAAAATATATATATATACCTTTAGCAAAATGCTCCAACGTATCTCTTGTTGTCTTCTCCGCCATTTTTAAATATTCATCGTTGATATCCGTCGTGTTCCCGTATGCCAAGATACGTAATGCCGATGTACACTTCTGAATAGAGGTAAATCCGAGCTTCCCGCGTGCGTCACTTCGTTGTTGAAAATACGGATATTTTTCTTCAAGATCATGTGCAATACGTAGGAACATACGTTTACTCATCCGGAAACGAGTAAAAAATGTTTTGGGATTTCGATATGTTGGAATGGCGGCAAAATAGTCACTCATCAAACGATTATTTGCCGCCTCACGATCGCGCTCAATTTGGGTTCTTCGGATAACCGGACGAGGAACGGGTGGTGGTTCCATGTTCATCACATATGAAACTATCTCGTCTTCGAACTCTTCGTCGAAATCATAAAAAATAGAAGATGATGATGATTGTGGAGAACCCATTTTTTTTAAAAAATATGAAAGGAATGGTGAGTGAGGGTGGAGAAATGATATGTGTTGATATATATATATATAACAATTGAGAAAAAAAAAAAAAGAGGGTCAAAGTAGCCGTTCAACGGCTAGATTTCTTGGAAGGATCAAAACATGGGGCGCCATGTTTAAAACGCCGGAGCAAATTTTCCCTAACATGGCGCCTAGGGGGGTGGTGCTGGGCGCCATGTGGGGCGCCATGTTAGCATTTTCGGGGCTATAACGCCCCACTACGGACAACCTTACACATACTCCAACAGCTATCCCGTGGGGCCCCAAATCAACGGATAATTTACCGCCGACACTTCATCTTCCTCTCTGACACCCTCTTCTCCTAACTTCCTTCCATATCTGATCTCTTCCCCTTTTTTATCTCACAAACAATGAAATCATCTCGCAAAACTCGATTCCACCCTCCCTCCACCACCACCGCCGAATCCACCGCAGCCGTCAAAATACAATCAGCCTACCGATCTCACACAATCCGCAAACTAACCAACAAGATCAAAGCCGTTGATCACGAGGCCGATTCGATCCAACGCCTGATCCAACGGCAGGAAACAGTTGACGCTGTACGAACCAACAACCGAGAGCGGATCAAGATCAACGAGGCCTTGATGAAGCTACTGTTCTCGCTGGATTCGGTTCCTGGATTCGATCCGACGGTGAGGGAGCTCAGGAGGAACGTCAGCCGTCGGATCGTTGGGTTGCAGGAGATCTTGGATTCCATATGTGAAGCAAATGAGGGGAATTGGGATGGGTATTTACGGGATTGGGATGACATTATTGCGGGGATTGAACGTGATGTTTGCAGAGAAAAGGGAGGGGATGATTTTCATGAAATTGAGAGATTTTGTGCGGAGAATTTAGGGTTTCAGTGCTTACAACGGTTTCTTCATCAATGAGGGATGAAATAAAGAACTTTTTGCAGGTTTGTTCTTAAATTCAATTAATTTATAATTTTCATTGAGATATATGATCAGGACTTATGGCTATGCCGTTTAGCGCCAATTGTGAAGATTGTGTTATGTAGCTAAAATTGTATAATATTAATAGTATAAAATCTGTTTTGATAGAAATTGTTTTAAGTAGTGTTTGAAAACCAGACCATTTGGTCCGGTCCAACCGGTTAAATCCGAAACCGAAAATATTGTTGTTTGGAGTTTTCGACTATAAATATTATTTTATTAGGGCTAAGCGAGAATCTCAAAAGAACAAGACGAAACAAGATCATAGTGGTCAAAAACCACCCAAAAAACAAGAAATTCAGTTAAAATCAAACATACATCATTTCATTCACTCGATCTTTGTTCTTTCTCATCCTATTTGAGATCAATAAGAAACCATGAGAAACCATGGGGTTTTATTTTATGCACAAGCCAATTCTTTTGTCATTAAAGGCATCATTTCTATTCTTTCAAATACACCTCATTGAGAACCAATAGCAAGTAACCAGCCAACAAGATTAACGATTTGTAGAGCTCATAATGGAATGTATGAATGTCTTATTAACACACATGACGTGTATTGATTATGTAAAATAAAGAAAAATATGGTTGATACATTATCAAATGTTTAAACAAGAGTTGCTTAAAAACGTGTTAGTGGGAATGTGAGTCATGTGACTTCACCTTGGACAGTCTAGTTTTATGAAAGAAACATAACTGATGACGTATGTCCGGGTCGGATAATGTCACAAGGAGATAGACACATACATCCAACCCGAAACACTACACAAGTCATAAGTGTCGGCCTCGCAACCCGCCGGGCGACAAGCAACACAGGAAAAGGAGTCGGCCCTCACCAGGGTCGACACACAACGTGTATCAAGGGTCGACCCCGAATGAGTCGACCAACCATCCCAGTGGCGAAGCTTAAAAATATCAAGTGGGGGGTCGGGATCTAATTTTTTTTTTCCTAACGTCAATTTTTGGGTAAATGGTGGGTCGAAACCGGAGTATATCGAAATTTTCTACACGAAAATTATATACCCCTGCTCCCTGCATCGCAAAAAAAAATTTTGGGGGGTCGGACGCCCCCTCCCGCTCCTTAAAAGTTGCGCCCCTGAACCATCTGCTCAGCGTCGGCTAAACGACACATGCGGTAGCCGACACTCGAGCACGACAAGTCTGAGACGGACACCACAGACCAACGCTCCCACAACAACAGGTCGGCGTGTCGACACACGACCTGACCACACATTTAATGCGATTACCCAAAATGTATACTGCAGGAACTTGGCACAGTCCAAGACGCAGACCTGCAACATACCTCCTTTGGGCAATTAGCATTAATGAGTATACAAGACAAAGGTTGAGGGTTATAAATACACCCCAACCACCAGGTTAGATCTCATTCAATGCGCTTAGGTTCGACTTGATTACACTTAATCTCTCGAAACGCATACCGATTCTCACGCTCGAGCTTGGTCGCAGGACACCCTGTCCTGCTCCCCAAGATTAACTGTGTTTCTTTGTTTTGTAGGTACCAACCGAGCCGAGACGCTCCTGGCCGAAGGCTCGTTGTCTACCCTCTTGTAGTCGTTCTATCAGTGTGACGTGGCACTGATTAATAAAAGCCACGTGGCTGCCACATCATCAAAAAACTAATGGAGTTAAGGAAAACTTAACGGGGGTCCAATGAAATCCAACACGTTAATAATTGGGATTAATGTAGGCCAATTTTGAAATTGGGATTAATATTGACCAACTGGTAATAACTTGGATTATTAAAATCCAATTTTCCTTTATTAAAACATATTTAGCTTAATACTATTATCAGTTCTTATGCTTTGACTCAATAATATGGAGGGGTGGATAGGATTTGTGACTGAGAGCTCATGGGTTCGATCCTCCTATGGGGGTTTTTCTGGCAGTGATCAGTTTCCTATTGAATTGGTATCTCAGCTGCGTGCAGGGCTGATGTACGAGCTTCTCCTATAGGATGTGCCGGTTATTGTCACCACTGGTTTAAGTTTAAGATGATCCGGTGGGAGACCCTTCAGCCCCGACCTTGTTATTGATCCAAGTCGCCATTAAAAAAAAGAAAAAAAAAAGATAGAAGTGTCTATGAACTATAAAATCAAATTTGAAATAGGTTAGATTAGTGTATAAGTTTACGTTAACAAAAAAATAACCCTGTCATTAATTAATTAAAATGCTTTTCTATGTTTTTAGATAACAAAGAAACAATGTTGCGGAAATCACGATTAATTGGTGATTAATCAGCGATTAATCGTTTTGCGGTCCCTCACCGTTTACGATTAATGGTTTAACGGTCACTTGGTCAACGACGGTCAACATATGTCCTTGGCGGTCCTTAGCGGTCTTGGCGGCCTTGACGGTTAGCCAATTAATTAAAAGAAGATCCTTCGCGGTCATGAAGCTTTCGAGACTAATAATAATCAAGCACCTCAGAATGAACTTTTTAATAAAGATTTTGAGTCCGAGGATGAGGTGGTAATTTTTGAAGATGAATACGAACCGGATGGAGTCCAAATATTGGAATCACAATCACTCTGAGAGTGTTAAAAGAAGATGACAATTTAAGTATGAAAATGTGTTTATTTTTTGAGATTATTAAACGTATTCGACTTAAATATTGTAGTTTTTTTATTTAAACGTTTATATAAGTACTAGTTTATTACTTATCAAGGTTATTTACTTATTTACTTATTAACTATATTAGGATATTGCCATGTTATATATATATTTGTAATAATTTAGGGTCTCCGATTAATCGCCGATTAATCACGATTAATCCGATTAATCGCTTAACACCAGTCGACTGCCGAGCCACCACCAAGCGATTTCTGCAACCTTGCAAAGAAATGAAGAATGGAATTAAGGACTAAACAATTCTAAGGACGTTGCCATTATTGCCCCCGACACGTTTTATTTGATGTAATTGCCTAATGCACTTTGCATTTTCCACATGTTCCTTCTTCTTCATGCTATAAGGTCCACAAATGTTCCATACTTCCATATATACTTCACAAATAACCAAATTTACATTTGAAAATTATCACTTTTAATGAAATATTGTGAAATCATTGTTATGTTACATATTCAATTCATAATACCTTCTACGGCAAATTTTAATATTTGTTTGAACTGTTTTTAATGATATTCTTTAAATTGTAGTTTTAGTTTTGTGTTATTTATTTGCACCGTAGAGCCAAAAACATAAACCATCAAGAGGAGGGTGGACATAGAGGAGTTAAAACCACAGTTTTTTAGGAACCGGTTACGAATGATATAAGTAGATCTAAATCAGGTTCTGATGGAAATGGTTTAGGTGAAGGATTGGTTTTTTTTTTAGAGTGAAACCCGAACAAATAGGAACCAGTTTGAGAACACATTTTAACCAAAAAACTCTAAGAATGATGAAATTTGATGAAAACTCACTATTTTTTGAAATCTCAAATTTGACTAGACAAGAACCAGTATAGCAACCTAGATTTGCTCTGATATCACTTGTAAGAGCCTGGGAGGATCTTACTACTGGTTATGATGATCAAATCTAGAACACAAGAAGTAAATAAAACTGTGCTTTATTGATTTCAAACAGAAACTGATTACAGAGACTCTGGACTGAATACACCTTAAGAACACACACTTAAGACTCGGTACTCTTCGTTCTCTCTTCTTAACAAATGAACTAGCTTCTACTATTTATAGTAGACAGTGTCCAACGAACCTAGCTTAGTAACGAACTGTCAGTTCATTACCAACGAACTACCAATTCGTGAGCCAGTTCGTTGAGACTATAACTAGAGACTCACTCACTCTACAACCAATTCTAGATACATCACATGACTCACAGATTATGCTCTAACAGTATCTTACCATCACTTTGCTATGCCAACAATAGGTACACTTGCCATAACATGTGGTGTTTGGTTATTGTTTGTTATCTTGTTTTGTAGATTTAAAACTTGCACAATAGTAGTGTTAAAATTGACTCATAATTGTCAATTTTTCATATACACCGCCCACACGTCATGTTTTGACGCCGTTCCTGTGGAAACACAATAGCGTTTTGAGAAAAATGTTTTTAGTGGCCTAATTAACCATATGCATTTATCTTTATTTTTGTTATCATTTTGTGTTTGATTTATTTTTTGTAGGTTTTCTTATTTTCTTTTAAATTTTGTTAAAAATGAACAAATTCAACCTCTCATCTCTATTAGCCATTAGGGATGTAAACAAACTGAACGAACATGAACGAGACATGTTTGTGTTCGTTTGTTAACCTTTACCCGAACAATCGAACTGAACACGAACACCTAGCATAACAAGATTTCATGTTTGTGTTTGCTAACAAAATTACGTTATTCGTGTTTGTTTATGTTTATTTCATAAAAAAAAAATTCTGACAAATAAACAAACGAACCAAACAGTGACCCAAACGAACATAGTCACAAATGAACCAAACGAATTCCAGACAAACCAAACCGAACACGAACGAAACAAACTAAACGAACATAAATGATCCACACAAACAAACACACATATGATAAAACAAAGTATTAACAAGTCATCCATACTAAGATTATCAAAGCAAAAAACTATGAGTTTATCCTTTAAACTAGTCTCAAATAAACAAGGGAACAAAAACTCAAATGCCAAATTCAATGCAAAAGTACATTTTCAAATCAAATGAATTTGTTTAACGGTTAAGTGCTCAAGCCATCCTTTAATTGAAGTTGATCACTGACTTTTTAAAATAATTAACAACTAAATTACCCCTAATGTCAAATTAAATGAAACTTTAAGTGTCGCTCCTTTATTGAGTTCTCATTATTTGTAACGAAATATTAATTTATATGTTTTTTATAACAATGTTTTTACCAAATATATATTATTAACCTTGTATTTACAAGGATTTAAATCTTCATCCCTTTCTGAAAAGGAAAAGTGATCATACCATTAGACTATACATAATATAAACTAGCTACTTTCATGTATCACTTTGCACTTTACTTTTCTACTAAAATTAACATAAATTGTGTTATTTATCATTATATCAAGAGTCTCTCACCCACCTCCATAAAACCCAAAGTACTACACACTCCTCTTACCCGTGTTTCTCTACAACCACATACCCTAAAAACAGTGTCTTGTGTGTGTGAGAGAGAAAGTGATCAAATCTAAAGAGTGAGAGACACCATGGAATTAAAAGAAGAGATGAGTAACCTTATCAAGATATCATTTTATGCCTATATCTCACTTGGGTACTGCTTTTTTGTCGGTAAGATTGTCCCAAAAGGCCTCCCAAGACTCCTCACTATCCTCCCTGTTGTCATCCTCTTCCTCACCATCCCTCTCTCTCTAACCTCTGTCCACTCCATTGGAGTTGTTTCTTTCTTCATCTCATGGCTTGCAAACTTCAAACTCATCCTTTTCGCCTTCGAAAAAGGCCCCCTTTCGCAACCTTCGATCCCACTTTTGCGGTTCTTTGCAATGGCTTGCTTCCCAATCAACATAACTCAATCCAAAAAACCCTTTTCGAACCCGAAAAACCCTAACAAAGGAGTCCTCATTTATGCTACAAAAGGCGCGCTTCTCGCCTTCTTCATTCGCATTTATCACAATCATCACAACGTTATGAACCCGATGCTCGCTTGGATTTTCTTCGGGTTATCCATTTACCTAATGCTCGAACTTCTGGTCACGCTCAGCGCGAAGACTGTCAGCATGTTTCTTCGCGTTGAGCTTGACCCGCAGTTCGATGAGCCTTATCTTGCAACATCTCTACAAGACTTTTGGGGAAGAAGATGGAATGTGATGGTCAACCGTATACTCCATCCAACCATCTATGATCCGATTCTTAATCTATCAAATCGGGTCGTGGGCCGGTTGTGGGCCCCCATTCCGGCCATTTTAACCACCTTCGCAGTTTCTGGACTCATGCATGAACTAATTTTCTTTTACTTTACTAGGGCTTGGCCTACTTGGGAAGTGATGCTTTTCTTTTGTCTACATGGAGTTTGTTTGGTTGTGGAGGTAGTGATCAAGAAAACCGTTAACGTTAAAAGGAGTTTACCACGGAAGTTAACGGCGCCGTTAGTGGTGATGTTTGTGTTGGCAACTTCTTATTGGTTGTTTCTGCCAGAATTAATGAGATGTAGGATGGTTGATAGAGCGTTTGAAGAATATAAGGTAGTTAGCGAGTTGGGTAAAGATGTTGTTCGGATATTCGGGATTATTTGACACCACAAACTCAAGCATCTAATTCTATAAAAATGTGTGGTGTTGTTTTTCATAAGTTGTATTTTTTAGTACTAGAAGGTTATATTCTAGTAATAATGACGAATTCCGTTCCATTACATGATAGAGTTATATATTTTTAACGTTATATAAAGATTCATTAATGAATTTTTTCTAAAAAAAAATTCTAAACACTCTATTTTCTAATTACACCAAATATACTATACTAATTAAGTTTGATTATTATTAATTGACCAATCAAAACATATTAATTTATATGTTTTTTATAACAATGTTTTTACCAAATATATATTATTAACCTTGTATTTACAAGGATTTAAATCTTCATCCCTTTCTGAAAAGGAAAAGTGATCATACCATTAGACTATACATAATATAAACTAGCTACTTTCATGTATCACTTTGCACTTTACTTTTCTACTAAAATTAACATAAATTGTGTTATTTATCATTATATCAAGAGTCTCTCACCCACCTCCATAAAACCCAAAGTACTACACACTCCTCTTACCCGTGTTTCTCTACAACCACATACCCTAAAAACAGTGTCTTGTGTGTGTGAGAGAGAAAGTGATCAAATCTAAAGAGTGAGAGACACCATGGAATTAAAAGAAGAGATGAGTAACCTTATCAAGATATCATTTTATGCCTATATCTCACTTGGGTACTGCTTTTTTGTCGGTAAGATTGTCCCAAAAGGCCTCCCAAGACTCCTCACTATCCTCCCTGTTGTCATCCTCTTCCTCACCATCCCTCTCTCTCTAACCTCTGTCCACTCCATTGGAGTTGTTTCTTTCTTCATCTCATGGCTTGCAAACTTCAAACTCATCCTTTTCGCCTTCGAAAAAGGCCCCCTTTCGCAACCTTCGATCCCACTTTTGCGGTTCTTTGCAATGGCTTGCTTCCCAATCAACATAACTCAATCCAAAAAACCCTTTTCGAACCCGAAAAACCCTAACAAAGGAGTCCTCATTTATGCTACAAAAGGCGCGCTTCTCGCCTTCTTCATTCGCATTTATCACAATCATCACAACGTTATGAACCCGATGCTCGCTTGGATTTTCTTCGGGTTATCCATTTACCTAATGCTCGAACTTCTGGTCACGCTCAGCGCGAAGACTGTCAGCCTGTTTCTTCGCGTTGAGCTTGACCCGCAGTTCGATGAGCCTTATCTTGCAACATCTCTACAAGACTTTTGGGGAAGAAGATGGAATGTAATGGTCAACCGTATACTCCATCCAACCATCTATGATCCGATTCTTAATCTATCAAATCGGGTCGTGGGCCGGTTGTGGGCCCCCATTCCGGCCATTTTAACCACCTTCGCAGTTTCTGGACTCATGCATGAACTAATTTTCTTTTACTTTACTAGGGCTTGGCCTACTTGGGAAGTGATGCTTTTCTTTTGCCTACATGGAGTTTGTTTGGTTGTGGAGGTAGTGATCAAGAAAACCGTTAACGTTAAAAGGAGTTTACCACGGAAGTTAACGGCGCCGTTAGTGGTGATGTTTGTGTTGGCAACTTCTTATTGGTTGTTTCTGCCAGAATTAATGAGATGTAGGATGGTTGATAGAGCGTTTGAAGAATATAAGGTAGTTAGCGAGTTGGGTAAAGATGTTGTTCGGATATTCGGGATTATTTGACACCACAAACTCAAGCATCTAATTCTATAAAAATGTGTGGTGTTGTTTTTCATAAGTTGTATTTTTTAGTACTATAGAAGGTTATATTCTAGTAATAATGACGAATTTCGTTCCATTACATGATAGAGTTATATATTTTTAACGGTATAAAAAGATTCATTAGTAAATTTTTTCTAAAAAAAATTCTAAACACTCTATTTTCTAATTACACCAAATATACTATACTAATTAAGTTTGATTATTATTAATTGACCAATCAAAATATATTAATTAAGTTTGATTGTTAATAGACCATCAAAATAGTTTCATTTAATTTACTATATTAATTTACTATATTAGTTTTTTCTTAATGGCGAAATTATCCTACTCTGCTTTTAAACATCTATCAAGTAGGCTAATCTCACATTGACAATTTACTATATTAGTTAGTTTTTTAATAATTAAATATTTTATTATTTTCTTAACAAAAATTAATTACTTAACTAATTACTTTATTGATCGACAAATATCAAGCAGTAATTAACTGGTGTATGTTAGTTTTAACTGATACGTTGAAAATAAAAGAATTATGTTTGGCACAAATTTTTTTAATATAATTCAGTACAAGACTTATTGTATTGGGCATTATATGGTCCTTATCACGCATATAGGCCATAGTGCTTGGACACATCGTTCCTCAGGGCGCTGTGAGTTCCAATTAGGGATAAACATGGTTTGGTTCGGTTCGGTTTTAGCCTCACCCGAACCGAAAGTCAATTTTTTGGATTCCTAACAAAAAAATAACCGAACGGTTTTCGGTTTTCCTTTGGTTTCGGTTTCGGTTTTGGTTTTTCATTTTTTTTTCATTATGTGGTTAAATATAATTTTATACTTTAAATGTCTAATCTTAGAATCATTTATTAATTTTGAGAATTGTATTATTGTTTTTATAACATCTTAATAACTTATTATAATTTTTAAATAAAAAAATAGAGAAGATATATAGATAATAGAAAAAAACAAGTAGCGTCATAACTATTGAATTATTAAAACAAAAGTAGTGATCACGTGACACGTGTAACCATACAAAATACTAATTGGCTTTAAATTCAAAAGTTCTTGGAATTAAGAAAAGAGACTAGGGTTAAGGAATAAATTAAGGAAAATTAGTGTCATTTACTCATATGTTGGCTCTGTTGGCAAATAATAATCCGCCTTTTAACCTTGGCAACCACCAGTCCCACCTTTCAACTTATTTGTTTTTATTGGTCCCGTTGTTAAGTTTTTTAACGCCGTTAGGGTTCCGCCGCTATTCCTCCACCACAGCTACCTTTTCGGGCGCTAACAACCGCCATAGCCACCTTTTCGGCCGCTAACCACTCCCAAACACCATCCATCGCTTCTAACATCATCCAAATAGCATCAAACCTTCAAATTATCACCGGAATCATCGCCGGAATTGCGGAATCATGGAGAATAGTGACTGATTCGCCGGAACTGCGACTGCTTTCAGCATCATCGACCATTCAAAATCACATGAGAGCGCAACCACAGGCAATCGAAACGAAACGAACAGCGCCGCCGCTACTCTGGCGATGGAACCCTAACAGCGTTAAAAAACTTAACAGCGGGACCAATAAAAACAAATAAGCTGAAAGGTGGGACTGGTGGTTGCCAAGGTTAAAAGACGAATTATTATTTGCAAATAGGGCAAACATAAGATTAAATGGCGTCAATTTTCCATAAATTAAGGTTATAATTTTACAATGGGCCTCCTAAAATGCTAATTCACACATGGGCCCCTCGGATCGCCTTTTATGTCGGTTCGGTTTTTTGGGTCGGATCGACATGAAACCGAAACCGATCGTTATTTTTGGTTCGGTTTTTTGTTCGCTTAGATTTTGTCAATTTCGGTTTAGTTTTTTTTCAGTTTTTCACTCACCCCTAGTTCGACTCTCCTATGTAGTGCCTTCTCACATGTGTTTTTTGAATTTTGATTTGTTGAGAGGGTTAAAAGGATTTTTTTTAAGGTAATAATGAGAGGAGCTTTAATGAGGGGTGTTTTGACTACATACATTAATAACGTAAAGACTCGTTAATAATGTAATTATCAAAAAGCACAATAGAGTTTATGACTACACATAACCTAAAATATAAACATCTTGCTTATGTACGTACGTGTTGCCTTTTGAAAGAATATACTTTTACTATTTTATTTGTAAATATAATATTATTGCATTAATAATGAAACAGAAAAGATATCTGAAAAATGTTCTCTAGAAATTTAAAAAGATTAGGCAAGGGAAACAATATTAAATATAGTAATAGGGTTAAAACTTAAATGTACAGGGAGGCTCGAAAATTTAGATAGGGGGATTGGTGTGCGTTTAAAATATAATTTGTTTGGTGTTTGGTATGTCTCTACTTTAGTTTCTGGCTAGAGGTTTGGTTTGTTAAATGAAATTGCCGTTAATATATATATGTGTTTGTGTGTGTGGAGATGTTCATTGTATACCATTTCGCATGCGAAATAGCCTTATTTTACATTCAAAGTTTATAAAAAAAAAATATATATATATATAGAGAAAAAAGGAATTGATCACAACTATTAGATGAAGAGATCCAATAGTGAAAAAAGGGGTCTGGGCCTGGTTAAAAGAAAATGAAAATTATGTCATCTCGTGATCTGCAGGTGAGGAGACTTGACGGACAGAACTGGCGGCCAAATGACAGTAAGTGAAACTTTTTGAAATTTAAATGACATTAAGTGTTATTAGTGAAGGTAAATGATAAAACTTGCAAAACGTGCAAACAAAAAGGATTAAATTTGTAATTTAATCTAATAGTTAAAAGAAAATGACAATTATGCCCTCACGTGATCTACACGTGAGGGGACTTGATGGACAGAACTAACGGTCATTACGACAAAGGACAATAAGTGAAACTTTTAGAAACTTAAAGGACATTAAGTATTATTAATGAAGATAAATGACAAAGTTTAAAACATGCAAACATAAAAAACTAAATTTGTAATTTACTTTTACATTTTTAAGAATTAAAGTTTAGCTTTTTAGGGTTTATCTTTAAAGTTATGGGAGATTTATGGTATAATTTTATGATTTAGCTTTTAAGGTTTAACTTTAATTGGCACTTAGGATTTAGCTTTAGGTTTGGTGCTAACTTTTATAAACTCATTAATAATTTGATGAGTTGTTTAACGCTACTAAAATGATTTTAGTCGAAATTCATTTGAGCAGGTTTCATATTGTTCTCCATCTCCTTTTTACTTTTTTAGGGTTTTCTAATTAACTTCTCCCTTTAAATGTAAACACATACCATCTTAAGAACACATACCATCACTTATTACTATAAAACTTGAATCTACACCATTGTGTTTGGGAATAAAAACTTGATGCTACTTGTCGAAGAGGCAATCAGCAATAAGATTACGTAAAAGAGTATGAAAATGCTACCGTTATTAAAAGCATTTATTTATGTAAACTAATTTTAACACAACAATATTTCTAGATTTTCTATTCTAGGGTGTCGTGGGGTAATGTGGTATGTGGAAAATATCGTTATAATTTTTAACAACATTTTTTAAGTATTTCTTTGTGGAAGTTTTAACCGTCCTAGTTATTTAATACTTCATGTCAATTTAAGAATCTTTCATAAGCAGAAACCCCAACAACAGGGTAACACTGCCTTTCTACGTAGACACCGATGCTCGACCAGTGACCTTTTCTAAAAGAAGTCACCGGCCTATCAACCACTAAACCAAAATTTCCATATTGGTACCGGTCCCAATTGCGCATGCATAATGAATTTACATTAGTTATACTATCGATATTATAAAATCAAATACATATTTATTTTTATTTTTTTATAAACAGAATTTATAGATATTTTAGGATAAGGCCGTGTTTGTCGCGCCATAAGCTAGCTTTTTGACGTTACCAAACGGGGTTTTTTTTAATAAGCTAGCTTTTTTTAAAAGCCTTGTTTGGTAACGTCAAAAAGCTAGCTTATAACCTAGCTTATAAGCTAGCTTTTGAAAAGCTAGTTGGAGTAGCGTTTCAACTAGCTTTTCAACTAGCTTTTATAATATTTCCAGTTTTATCATTCTCTAACTTACAAATAAATATCTTTATTTACATTTAAGACATGTACTTTTATGCCATTTATATTTTTAAGCTAGTTTTTACCAAACGTTATTTTTTAATCAGCTAGCTTATTAGCTAGCTTATAATTTATCAGCTAGCAGCTAGCTTATCAGCTAACAGCTAGCTTATCAGCTAGCAGCTAGCTTATCAGCTAACAGCTAGCTTATCAGCTAGTGCGCCAAACACAGCCTAAATATATCATAATTACATGTTTATTTAATGATTGAATTTCATAATGCAACCAACCAATTTCTGGTTGGGAGTGTTACCTGAACTATTAGAAAGTCACTATTGGAGCTTTCATAACAACTTCTTTATCTTTATCTTTATATTTACCTTTAAAACACATTTATCCATACAATATAATACTTTTAAAACACACCCCACATCACATTCTTTATAAAATAAAATAAAAACCCCATATTTGGGTAATGGATTGGTATATTTACCAATCCCTTATATTTATCCCTTAAAATTTAAAGATAAGGTTTTAGTATAAAGATGTTAAATGTAGGACAAGAAATAGATAATTCTTATATTTTCCATAAATTTTAAAGATAAAATATGTTATAAAGATGTGATTGTGAATGCTCAAACATCTAATAAATCACTGATAACCGTAAAACAATATCCATAAATATAGGTTAACAATTCTTCATGATTACAGTAAATATTGTAAACCACAACCAATAAAAACATAAATATATACTATTCTTCGGTTCACCAATAGAATTTGTTAGTGTTTGACTAGCCGAGCATTGCGGCTGAGGTGAAGTCCGCCCGTAGTGCTCAAAGATGACATGGTTGTGCCCTTCACAAGGGCTTGCAATCGGGTGGTTAGCCCTTTAAGTGGTTTCGGTGGTTAGCCCTTCAACGAGGGCGAGCCTTTTAGCAATTTTTTTTATTTCACTCAAACACAATATTATATAATATAACTTGGGATATTTTTACAAAGGGCTGCATTGGGGTAAAAAGTTGTTTGTGTGAAGGGCAGGTAAAAAATATGGTGGGTGACTAGGACTATTTGTCTGAAGGGCGGTTCTTAGTGTTCTGGATGGTCTTAGTGACGGAACTTTGCGATGGAATATCCATCGGTGAACTCTGTAGTTGTGAAAAGAGATTTTTGATGAGATATGGTCCTAGACTTTCTCGGTTTGCCAACGTTGCGACAAGTATAACAATTCATAATTTATCAGAAAGTTATATTATAAATGACCCTATCTCTTCTCTAGTTTTCACACACATGATGACCGGATAATCCCAAACTTTATTATATTATACTATATAACAAAGTACATTTGATTATGAATAGTAACCGATGAACCAACCATGACCTCCATGATAGGTCATAGTATTTTCGTTTTTTAAATCTTATTTAGTTGCATTTTTATTATTTATACATCATTTTATATAAATAACTGTATTAATGGTTTGTCACATGATATGTTATGATTGTTATCTTTTATTCTTTTTTAAATCATTTCTTATTGTTTTTTGAATATTTTTTAGTCGTTTCTCTTAAATGTATCATTGGTTTTAGTTTTAATTTTAGTTTTACACCATTTACTTCTTTTAATATTTACACAAACATAATAAAGCATGGGTTATACAAAGTGGACACGAGTAGCAACCGTATGCGCCTCATTATCTAGTTGAAATACAAAGGTCAACTGTAGACGTAGATTTATGCCGTTAAAAAAAACAAAAAATGAAAAAACATGTAGATTTATGATCGAATGGAAACGGATGGATAAGGGCAGAGGAGTACATGGGCCGGCCCACACGTGGTGATGGTAATGGGTTGGTAAGTTGGGCAAAGCCCAATAAGTGGCCCATAGGTCTTTATTAAATAATTTGTATCAGAAAGAACTAAAAAACGCGTTATAGATTACAAAACATAGATTGTTGAATTCTTGAATAAAACTAGAATGAAGTTTGGGGATTAATTCTTAATGAAAAATGGATAAGGTATGTTTTTTATTTATTTTCTATTTATTTTTCTTGTATATTAAATAATTAATTGTCATCAAACCCACTAACATGATTTTTCCAGCGCTTCAAGTTTTTTATTAAACAGCGAGGATTTTTTAAAAAGGCTAGAAAATGGCTAGCAAGATACAAAGAAAGAGAACGCCCAAGAAGCAAAAACAAATTATACAGAGTTAGAAAAAGAAAAATTGCTTCATTCATCTCAAAAAGTATTTTGTATATATTTATATACTTTGTCGGTTAAACTAACTAACATAACACGAACCTAACACGAAATTCACATGTTTAAGTGTTACGAAACATGATATCATACAACAATCACTCATAAACAGACGAAATCTCACAACAAATACAACGAAAAAGTCTACACAAGACGAAGTAATCAAAGAGTGTAACAGGAACTCTAGATTACTGAGAACACACAAGAACAAAGAAAATAACAGCAGCAGGAAGGTGAAATCTTCAATCAAGATGATTGAAGATTGAAACCCTAACAGAGAAATGAGAGCGGCTGTTCGGAAAGAAAATGTGAGGTGTGTTAAACCTAGATGTGCATAAGACCCAGCATATATACCCGGATGCAAACCCGGGTCTTCTCCTCGACCGCCTTGACCTCCAGCCCAATAATCTTCAGCCCAGTCCAGCTGCTTTCCAAGCCCAAACATAGCCTAAATAAATTAAAACATAACGAACACAAACCAAGTTAAGTAAATTCTATTGGAACAAATATAAAAAATATGAACAACAAATATATGAGGAATATTGAATTGAAGATAAAAACAATAGATATCTTCAACACCCCTCCTCAATTCAATATACCAAAACTGTTATACATTCCCAACAAGTTACAAAACTTGTCATGTTGATTCACAAACAAACTTTTAGTAAAGATATCAGCAGGTTGATCATCAGATTTTATACCAACAGCTTTAATTAATCCTGAAGATATTTTTTCCCTTAGAAAAAATAAATCAATCTCAAAATGTTTTGTTCTATCATGGAACACAGGATTTTCAGCTATTGATAGGGCTGCATTACTATCACAAGATAAAACAACAGGTAAAGTCACAGGCACTTTTAATTCATGCATAATATTCAAGATCCACATTACTTCAGAAGTTGCAGCACACATTGATCTATATTCAGCTTCAGCTGATGATCTAGATACAGTGGATTGTTTCTTACTTTTCCAGGCAACCAAAGAACTACCAAGAAATATGCAATAACCCGTGACAGATTTCCTAGAAATAAGACACTTAGCCCAATCAGAATCAGCATAAGCTGTTATAGACAAATCACTCTCCTTTCTTAAGAAGATACCTTTACCTGGAGCTTTCTTTAAATATTTAAGTAACCTTAATGCCAACTTTAAATGACCAGTGGTGGGAGAGTGCATATACTGACTCAAAAACTGCACTGAATAGGAAATATCAGGTCTAGTGTGACAGAGATATATTAACTTCCCTACAAGTTTTTGGAACCCGGTTATATTTTCAAGAGGTTTAGAATCAGATTTACATGATTCAGTAATGACATAATGTGGTTCTAAAGGGGTGTTAACAGGTTTTGACCCTGTTAATCCAAATTCTGCAAGCAATTCAGTACAAAATTTCCTTTGAGATAAGCAAATACCACCATTTTCTTTAATAACCTCTATTCCCAAAAAATATTTTAGAGTACCCAGGTCTTTAATCAAAAAACTTTCTTTAAGTAAAGTTTTTACATTCTCTATATCACTAAGACTATTTCCTGTGATGATTATATCATCCACATACACAAGTAGCACAGTAAATATGGACCCAACAGATCTAAAAAACAAGGAATAGTCACTTTTGCTTTGAATAAAACTAATATTTCTCAAAGCAGTAACAAGTTTCTCATTCCACATTCTAGGGGCCTGTTTTAACCCATACAAAGACCTAATTAACTTACACACACGATTATCATTTTTTGAAAAATAGCCTTCAGGAAGTTTCATATACACATCTTCATGAAGGTCACCATACAAAAAAGCATTGTTTATGTCAAGTTGGTATAGAGGCCAGTTTTTATGAACAACCAAGGTTAATACACATCTGATGGTTATCATCTTTACAACAGGAGAGAAGGTCTCTTCAAAATCTATACCTTCAGTTTGGCTATAACCTTTGGCAACAAGCCTAGCTTTGTACCTCTCAATCTCACCATTAGATTTATATTTTATCTTATAGACCCATTTACACCCTATTGGTTTCCTATTCTTAGGTAAGTCTACAATTTCCCATGTATTATTCCTGTTCAAAGCAGCCATTTCCTCATTCATGGCTGCTACCCAATTATTATCATTCACAGCCTCATTAAAATTCCTAGGCTCAACAGTTTTATTAAGAGCATGAGAAAAAATTTTATCATCAACAGAAAGATGAGAGTAATTAACCACTTTTTCTAATCCAAATTTAACTTTGCCATCAACAACAAAATCATCTAACTTACGAGGGAAAACAGGCTTCCTAGTACTCCTTCGAACAGTTTGAGGTTCATGGATTGCAGGAACGGTAACCGGACCCTCAGAATAGGTAGTAGTGTCATCATGCTGATCATGAGATTGATCTAACTCACTAGTAAGATCATGTGAAGAAGGTGGTTGCTCAGAAGAAGCAGGTTGAGCCCCCCTCACCTTCTCAGATGAACCACTAGGAGTCTGATCACTACTAGACACAGTTTGTGTATTCCCCCTATCATCATCGGGATTTGGAGCACTTGAGTCCTTTAGATTGTTTGTAGAAAAAATATCAAAAAAGTTGTTGTGATCAACTGAAGTTTCTGTTCTATCAGTTACACTATGAATTTTGTTAAAAGGAAAAACATGTTCATAAAATCTAACATCTCTTGAAAAAAACAGTTTTTTATGATCCAAACTCCAAAGCTTATATCCTTTTTTCTCATTAGAATATCCCAAGAACACACATTTTTCAGCATTTTCACCAAATTTATTTGAATCATTCAATATGGTTGAAAAACACAAACAACCAAAAATTCTCAAGTGTCCTAAAGGGGGTTTAGAACCAAACAAAAGTTCAAAAGGAGATTTACCACTAAGGACAGAAGAAGGAAGCCTGTTTATCAAGTAAGTAGCAGTTAGAATAGTTTCAGGCCAAAACTTTAAAGGAATATTAGACTGAAATAACAAAGACCTTGCAACATTTAAAAGATGCCTGTGTTTTCTTTCTGCTATGCCATTTTGCTGAGGTGTGTAAGAACAGGTGGTCTGATGAATAATACCTTTAGACTTAGTGAAAGTAGAAAATTGAAAATTTACAAATTCAGTACCATTATCACTTCTAAGAATCTTAACAGTTTTCTTAAACTGATTTTGAATTAGGTTTACAAAATTAATCACATTGTCTAACACTTCAGCTTTAGACTTAAGCAGAAAAACCCACACAGCTCTAGAAAAGTCATCAACCACAGTAAGAAAATATTTGAAACCCTCATGACTTTCAACCCTATAGGGTCCCCAAACATCTAAATGTACTAAGTCCCCTAAATGAGTAGATTTGTTTTCACTCAAAGGAAAGGGTTCCCTGTGTTGCTTAGCCTTATGGCAAGTGTCACAGGGAACAAGAGAACTTTTTCCTTTGATTTTCAAAATATCTTTTAAAACCACCAAGACTTGATCTGAAGGATGACCAAGTCTTGAATGCCACAACCTACTACCAAGTTGACTAGACATACACACCTTGTCACACATAACAGGCTCATCACAGAAGTAAAGACCATCTAATTGGTTACCAGTCAGCAGAATTTTCTTGGTAACAGAATCCTGAACATAACAATTGTGTTCATCAAAATAAACACCAAACTTACTATCTCTACTCAACTTGTAAACAGACACAAGGTTGATGTGGTAATCTGGAACAACAAACACATCTTTCAAAGTAACTTTGTCACTCAACTTAAAATTTCCAATTTTAGTTACAACAGCAAAAGTACCATTAGGATGCTTTACCCTAATGTTAAGATCAGAAACATTCACACTATTAAACACACCCTTTTCACTCATAACCATGTGTTGGTTAGCTCCAGAATCCACAATCCAACCTGACTCAACATTCTGACCAACACTATTTGCAAAGGAAAACAATTTTTGACAACTAAAGTCCCAAGTAAAAGAACACAAGGAAGTACCTCCCATATTTGCCAATTGAGAGGTGCCTACTCCAGGTTCCTTAATCAAACTCAAAAGTTTTTCAATTTGATCAGAAGTAAGAGATGAAAGATTATGAGGTTTGGACTGAGAACTGCTATCAACTTGTGAAGACTTAACATTTTGACTAGAGCCCTGAATTCCCCTTGGTTTCATACCAGGAGGATAGCCAATTAATTCAAAACATCTTTCTTTCATATGCCCTATTTTATTACAATGAGTACACTTTAAGTTGGGATTAGGACCTCTATTAGCTCTTCTAAGGTTAGTGTTATTAAAAGATTGTGAACCTTTTGACACAAACACTGAAGTTTGACTAGGAATTTTTTGTAAACCAGAGCTAACCCTATGTGACTCCTCTCTAGAAACAATAGAAAAGGCATTTTTCACAGTTGGCAAAGGGTCTCTAATCAAAAGATTACTTCTAACAGGTTGATAGACATCATCCAAACCCATCAAGAACTGCATTAGCTTAACCAAGGAACTGAATTCATTGAATCCTTTTGCTGATTCACATGTACAGGAAGGAATCTGAACAATTGCATCAAATTGCTTCCACATAGTGTTAAGTTTGTTAAAATATTCAGAAACTGTACTACCATTTTGTTTAACAGAGTTTATTTTCTGATATAACTCAAATACTACAGATCCATCCACTTTATCATAAGTGTCTTTCAAATCTTTCCAAACCTCAGTAGCAAGTTCAGAATAGACTTGTCCAACATATAGTTCATCAGCAATAGAATTCAAGATCCAAGTCAAAACTATGGAGTTACACCTATCCCACTGTTGGGCCAGGACATCATTAGTAGTAGATTTAAGACAAGTACCATCTATAAAACCCATTTTATTTTTAACCCTTAAAGCTAATTTCATGGCATTGGCCCACACAGTGTAATTTTCAGTTCCCTTAAGCTTTATGGAAACAACAGTAAGACTACTAGAGTCACTAGCATGAAGATAAAGAGGATCATTAGCCTCTAATTTACTAATCAAAGTAGTAGAAGAACCAACATCAGCATCAGTCATGGTTTCAATCAAGACAGGGCAGTAACCACAGCAACAAACAAACATACACAGATACAAATAGCCAAACAGAAGCAATCACAACAGGAAAGCAATAACAAGCCAAGATCAATCAGCAAACAGACAACAACTGAATGAGACGAAACCCGGCCAGTGATCCAGATACTAACCAACTTTTGTGGCAGCCAAGTCTTAACCAGGGAGTCTCAAACAGATACACAAACAAATACACAGTAATAATCGAGAAAAAAAAACAACAAACAGATGATAAGGAGAGATATCACCGAGATTGGGACCCAAGTTAGGGTTGCCAAATATCCAGATCTGATCGCCTTCACTTAGGGCAATCAAATCTGGAGCGCAGCTACACAGGAGATCCAAGAAGCCTCCAAGAATCCGACAATCGCCTCAGATCTAACCAGATCTGACTCTACACCAACGAAACCCTAGAATCGCCAACGAAACCCTAGAATCGCCAATGAACGAAGAACAGCGGAAACAGCACCGAAAACACCAGAATCAAACGAACGAGCAACTATAGCTCTGATACCATGTTACGAAACATGATATCATACAACAATCACTCATAAACAGACGAAATCTCACAACAAATACAACGAAAAAGTCTACACAAGACGAAGTAATCAAAGAGTGTAACAGGAACTCTAGATTACTGAGAACACACAAGAACAAAGAAAATAACAGCAGCAGGAAGGTGAAATCTTCAATCAAGATGATTGAAGATTGAAACCCTAACAGAGAAATGAGAGCGGCTGTTCGGAAAGAAAATGTGAGGTGTGTTAAACCTAGATGTGCATAAGACCCAGCATATATACCCGGATGCAAACCCGGGTCTTCTCCTCGACCGCCTTGACCTCCAGCCCAATAATCTTCAGCCCAGTCCAGCTGCTTTCCAAGCCCAAACATAGCCTAAATAAATTAAAACATAACGAACACAAACCAAGTTAAGTAAATTCTATTGGAACAAATATAAAAAATATGAACAACAAATATATGAGGAATATTGAATTGAAGATAAAAACAATAGATATCTTCAACATTAAGTTTCATATAAAAGGGTTCGGATTAACCTCTTGTCGAAAACATTTAATACCAAGATGTGTAAAGACTTAGAGGTCACCCTGTGTCGAAGGTAATCTTCGTATACAACTTGTATATCTTTATATAATATAGTTATATTCACAAGTAATTATTTTTGTAATATATTTCTTTCTAGAATCTGTAATACATATGTTCTTTTTGTGAAATTTGCATTTGTGCAAATTATGGATTTATTGCATTTGTCATATTAAATTTGTAGAATTTGCATTTTTTTTGTTTTGTAAATTCCAGATTTATATAAAACTAGATGTTGTTTCAGCTGCGCGTTATGACACACAACTCATTTATAATTAGATAGATATTAGAAGTAATTACAGTTACAATGACAAAGATAATTAAGCAAACATAATTACAACTGCAATGACAAAGATAATCAGACAATGTTTTTTGTTTTTCTAGAATCCGTAATACATCTTTTTACAAGTTGCTTTAATCTTGATTTCTTGAACACCACTTCCACACATAATCACAATCCTAAACACAAATAAACACCATCATTTTACACATGAAACGAGCTCATATTAGCTAACAAATTATCTGATAATACAGTATCTTACTTGAAAGCTTAGATCAGCAGATATGTTGATATTGTAAAAGAAATTTCAAGGCTCATAATAGGAAACCATCATTAAGCACCAAAGAGAGTACTTGGTTGTAATAACTTATCTTTTTTTATGTGCTTTATAATCATCACAACCAACATGTAGTACTAACCATCAGAAGTAACCTCAAAACCCAAAATAGGTTAAACAATGTTATATAAACATAGGTTTATGAGATTACGGTTGTAAACCTTTAAGCTTAAAGTCACACAGCAACAATGTGTAAAATTCATTCTTAACTTGAGTCATCACAGTCATAAAGGCTCAAACTAATAATATAGGCTTAAATCCAAAGACGGCTGTGATGAACACACCTCATTATCCCCGGAAACATCAAAGCCAAAAATATCAGAATCCGTAATCTAGAAAAAAGAATCCAAACAGAAGCTAACACAACTATCGCAATAGTAATCTTCATCTCCAAGCAACATAAACCCTAATGTGGAACATTTATACATAAAAAATATATATATAACTAACATGTATCATCACTGCCTTCACTGCCAAAAATATCATAAACCCTATCGCAATTAGTTGGAATCACTAAGTAATGTATAATCATAATGAAATGACTCGCGCTACCGACACAGTTTTCCTGAAAACAATATGTAATCTCCCACCCCCCCCCCCCCCCCTTAATATTTAACAGTTAAATGAGGGGCCAAGAAAGTCACCTGAGCAGTTAGTATGAATGAATTCCATGTCCGTACATATGATCACCTAACAGTGACCGGCCTAAAACATATAAGACACCTTAATGTCTGAATAAACATATTGACTAGTCAAAGCTTGTATGTGTTAACCCGTAATCATTGGTAATATCTATAAGTGTGAATAAATGTATATTTTATTCTGAAATAAATGTATAAATATATTTGTACTTGGAAAGGTAATGACATTATATCTATTTATCCATAAATACACATAATTATTATGACATTCTAGCTCGCCGAGTAGGACCCGAACCTCATAAACATATAAAATTGATAAAACCGGCAAATCCGGAAACCACGTATATAGACGTAGTATGTCAATGAAGGTATTAGAAGAGTCTAGTAGCCTTAAAACACTTCACAAAAACCACACACAAGTTTGAGTCTCGAAACATTGGTGATTAACTAAAAACTGTTATGTGTTGTGACTTATGTGCGAAACTGTTACGTGAATTTAATTGTGCAATCGTAAATGGTATATGGCATGTGGATACTTAATTTTATTGGATTTGATGTAATAAAAATGATGGTATATAAAGGAAATGTCAAATCATTGAAACTATGACCAAAACATCAAAAAACATGAAAGTCAACAATAGTCAAAGAGGTTGCCAACTAGAGCTCTAGGCGATACACCTGTTTCATATATATGAAAGAGACGATACGCTTGTTTCATTATTTTTAGCAAACCTTAATTTTTCAGCTATATAAGCATCATTAGCCACCACAACCTCATTTCTCACATCCTAAACGACCAAAAAACGCTCTCACCCGCTATTCTTGAGTTCTTGCACCAAGATTCAACCTTTTTGTGATTTCTTTTGAAGACCCAAGTCCCATCTCATTCTAGTTTCATCATAAATCATTGGTAAGTTGTTTCTTGCTTGATTCTTGTTAAAAAAAGCTTAAAGCTTTACTTATGTTAGATCTAGGATGCCTTGATGATGATATGAAGCTTGCATGCATAGATCTAGGGTTTGTAATGTTAAAGTTTGCATCTTGGAAGCAAAAACATGATCTTTGTGATGTTGATGATGATCCAGGCATAGATCTAGAGTTTGTAATGATAAAATTTTCTCACCTCAAGTGGTCTTCAGTTCACCATCTATCTTGGTATCTTAGTGTAGATCACATATGCAAGAACCTGTAGACCGACCAAACTCAGTGCATGCGCATTTATTTCACAACATTATCTTATATGTTTGATTTATGGTTATGAAGAGGCTTTCCAAGTGCTTCTTGCAATAGATCTTCAACTACACAACTTCTAGAACACCTTGATCTTCTTCCTGAGCACGAAAGGTCAAGAGAGAGTGTTTGTCTCGGATAAATCAGGTTGCAAATGAGCAGATTGTGAGAAAAGACTGTCTGGTCCTTTTTTGCACTTGGGAGAGTTCACGTTGTGAAAAATAATCTCTTACCAGAAGCTCGTGAGCGGCTTGACGGTCACGATTGAGACGGGCTATCTGGGTCAATGTTTGTTCAGCTCATGCGTTTAGCCATCTTTGATGGTGGTGGACAAGGCCTCGAAAGAAAATATCACCGGTTTCATCGGATGTTGAAGATGATGAGTCAGAGAAATCTATAAAATTTGATTGAAATTTAGATGAGTAGAGAGAATTATGGTGTGAAAAAGAGAGTTTGGTGTTAAAATTGTTTAACTATATATAAATTTAAATTAGATTATTTAATTATTTTTAAGTGACCATCTAGCCTCCAACAGCAAAATTATACCCGTTGAAAGCCATACACCCCTACTCCCTTCTCTAATTCATGGCGTGACAACTCCCACCCACAAAAACTCACACTTTCACCCACACATAGACGGAAATGTGTTCCACAACATGACTTCGCCTCACGCACCAACTCATATATTTTTTTATCAGCTCTTAATCTAATTTTTAAAATCCATCTATCATGTCTTATTACATGTTCAAAAGCTTACTCGTACGGCCTGTAATCACAGCGTGTCGTGTGTAGCATCGTTTGTCATGATGAGACCTCCGAATGACTAAGTGTTTGCCGTTCAAAAAAAATTACATGTTCAGAAACCTAAACTCTAAAAAAATAAAAAAAAAAAAAACTCACGTATGTTCCGAGACTTCAAACTTTAGCCAATACAATGAAGAAAGCACACGTGTCCTAGAAAGCAATTGGACGATAGTGTGCAGCAAGTAAACAGATAAAGAGACAGGTCTAGAGACATAGTGGGGCAGAGAGATCAAGAGTTTGTCCCTCACCCACACACACACAAAGAAAGAGAGGGAAAATCCAATTCGACACATTTATTATATATTCATTCCAAGACGGAAGCTTAAAGCTATGGTTTCCGACCAAGAAATCGCCAAACAGATTCAGATTCTGCTCACCCAATCCCCCCCTAAATCATTCCCCACCCTCAATCATCTTGTCAATCAACTCAGCCAAAACCTAGGGTTCGATTTGTCCCACAAAACCGCTTTCATTCGTCACCAAATTAACCTCCTCCACTTTCGATCAAACCCAAACCCCCCTCCGCCTCCGCCGCCTCCTCCTCCCGCCGTCCCTCCACCCCTCACTATCTCCGGGATAATACCCAAAGATCATCAGTTTTCTTATCAGCAGCCCCAATTTCATTTCAATCAACAACACCAGCTTCAGTTTCATCAGCCTCATTTTGTGTTTCAGCAACAATCTCAGCCTCCTCAGGGACACCCCGTGGAGCTTAATTTTAGTAATCCGGCGGTGGTGTCTCCTCCGGCGCCGGAGCAGTCGCAAGTGCAGCCGTTACCGGAGGTAGAGTATGAAGGAGTCTCGGTTGAAAATGCGGTTTGGAAATCATCGGAAAAGGTCAAAAAGGGGTATGCTTTTTCTCTACTGGTTTAGATTACTGATCTAGTTCCCTTTTTGGGTTTTGTGAATTAGGGTTTTGGTTGAAATTTGGGGTATATGTTTTTAATTGACTGTATACACACAAAGATTGGTTAATAGAGAGTTCCGAAGCCGGATTGTTGAATTTTGGATAGAAATTTCTAGTTCATACTGATTGCAATTCAAATTTAGGCAGGACGTGACATCAGGTTGCATTAGTCGTAACGTATTAATGTAATATGTATTATTAATCATCTCATCTATACATTGGAATACAATGTGAATAATTGCAAAAATACATTATTGAATCTTATCTTCTAGTTATGGTAAGTTAATTAGAATAAACCTGAACTATTGTCTTCTATCTAATAATTATGTGATATTAAATGTATGGCCCTTTCTGATAAAGGATTTTATGGGGAAATGACCCACAAACTATTACCAAAACATTAAATATTAAGCTTGCATATCTTTGTAATATTAGAAGCAATTTAGGTTAGAAGGTAGATTTGGTCACTAGTCTGTAGTGAGATTCTTGAATTCAATAGATTCGGTTCTGATGTTATTGCATCCTTTTTTTCTTCTGTTGACTCAGGAGTTCTACCAACAAAAGAAGGGGTGGGCCAGGAGGGCTGAATAAGCTCTGTGGTATTTCACCTGAGCTTCAAGTTATTGTTGGCGAATCATCATTATCAAGAACTGATGTATGATTCCTATCTTAAGCGGTGTTTGATTTCCTTTCTTAAATCATTTCTGTTTATAACTCTTGGCTCATAATCTTGCCACTAACAAGGAAGCTTTTTTTTGGGGGGTGGGGGTGCGGGTGTTTGGATTTACCTTTTGTTAATCTGATTTTTGCAGCTATAGTCTTTTTTCTTAACATTTGGATAAACAGTTTTTTGTTGATTTCTTCCCAATTGATATAGGGGTTACATAATTAAGGGATGAGTATTAAAGGGTATAATAAAATTACTCAATTCCCCCTTTTTAATCCTATTTAGGGGACTTTTACTCATGTATGTCCACATTTCAACAAAAAAAGAATCTTTTTAGTCCTTCCATGTATATCTAAACATTCGTATAATTTCTTTCAAGACACTATATCATACAACCATTATATTTGATGTATTAAATATTTAGATGTTATCTTGTTCAGGTCTGTAAACAATTATGGGCCTACATAAAGAAAAACAATCTCCAGGATCCAGGCAACAAGAGAAAGATAATCTGTGATGACGCTTTACGTGTGGTGTTTGAAACTGATTGCACTGATATGTTCAAGATGAATAAGTTGCTTGCCAAACACATCATTCCACTTGAACCTACAAGTATGTTAAGTGAGGATGGATAAATCAAGCAGTATCTCTCTAAACTGATTAACCTCACAGTTAACCTAATGGTCCCATATTTGAACTTTGCAGAGGAATCATCTCGTAAGAAATCAAAGATCAATGTTGAGCTTGAGCCTAAAGCTGAAAGTGAAGAGTTTGTTCCATGTCAAGTCATAATATCTGAAGCGCTTGCTAATTGTCTGGATATGCAAGAAAGAGAGATGTCTGAATCGGAGGCGCTTAGACTTGTTTGGGAGTACATAAAAGTTAATAATCTCGAGGTATGCACCTGCCCTTTTTTCTCTATTTGCAAGCATCAAAATTATTGATCATGTACTCTTGGTGGTATATAGCTTAGGCGTGGCAATTATGACCCATTTACTTTTGAAGGTTAATATCGGTTATGTTATATCTCAAACAGCTTAGATGAAAATATAATTAAAAATGTATTTTTAACACGTAGAGTTTGTTATTTTAGATTATCATTATGTATACCACATCACCACCATAATTACCCCAACAAAACATGCAATGGCATGTTCGTATCGTATGTAATATATGCTGTATATGGTAATAATACTTAAAGCATTAGTTATGTGAAAACCTGAGAAAACTAATATATTTGTTTTGACTTCTTCAATGTACAAAACTCGTAAATATATAGACATAGACATAGCAAACCAATCTTAACTGTCATCTAATCCTGTTTTAATTTAATATGAGTTTACCTCAATCTAATAATTTAATCAGAATATATAAATTAGTAATTATCTAGGAATCAAGTTGATCATATAAGCAACCCCCCCCCCCCCCCCCCCCGCGGCCGATCCATTATGCTCAATTTGGATGAACAACTTCGGCATGCCACCGTCTTAAACAACATGAAAGGCAATGGCATGAGAGCACCTGCTCAGAATGCAACCATACCCTTCAAACAAAACATAGAACAAATGACATTGCAGAAGACAGAATTTAAGTTAAAACCAATCATTATTCGTTTGGTAATCTCTTCGGATTAAGGTACTTTCATGAGGTACCATGTACCTCGGGCTTCTATAGCGTGACTTGGGCTAGCAAATCTCCTAACCCCTAGGCCCGTTAGAGATATCTCCCCGAGAGGACTGACTAATCCAAGCTCTCCCTAAGCCTAACTCATAGAAACTTGCTCCAACTATATCCTAATCAAAGTTTATCTAATACTTATCTAAAAGTCAAGATGATATTAATCTAGTTTTTGCCAAGTCCGAACCAATGAATTTGATACGTATCCGAATCCTCTGGAAGACTGGAAGTATATGTTCGACGTAAGAAGAAAAGGGAGCTGGGGCATTCGCCGGAGCAGCTTCAGTTGCTGTTCGGATCTTCATTTGACCCATTTGGACTGGGTCAAGGGAGTAATGGGGCTACTGGATGAGTGTTGCTGAAAGTTAGGAGAAGACAAGTGCAAATCCCCTTGTTTACGTTTAAGTAGTTTCCCTTTTGTTTAGAGTCAGTTTTCTTGTTATTGCCCAATTACCACCCATAACCCCACTCCTACAGCCGTTGATTACCAGATTCCAGTCACTATTTCAAGAGCCGACATCCTTCCCACCATTCCGATCCCACTTTAACTCAATCCCTCTCATACCTAACCTGCACCCCCAAACATACGGCCTTACCGATACCTCCATGCCCAGAAAACCGAGATCAAGCAACAAGTTGAGCACTCCCAACAACAGGATTCATACAACAGAGTACCAGCCCTTTTCTAGCCCAGTTCTGTTGGTAAAAAAGACACGTCACGGCAGATGTGTGTTGACTACCGAGCCCTTAACAAACTCACCATAGACGACAAGTAATTGATTTCATAAAACATTATAAAAGTAGTTACCTAGTCCAAGCTTACATGACTTGTAATGACCCACGCTAAAACACAACCCTTCTGCATTTTTCCCCGTTTATATGCAATCTGTGTTGTTCTAACCCAGAAAGGAAAATCTGGTGAAAGATTACTGAAGTAATCTTCTTTTTTTTCCGGAACATTTTGTATATGAAACTGATTTGGATAAAAATCTAATCATTTTACAAGAGGGTGAAACCCCTATTTATACTATGCAAAGTACAAAATATCTACCTACAATAAATGTCTAACTACTAACTACAAGAAATATCTAGATACAAGAAAGATCTAGATATTATCTAGTGTGTCTACATATAATATTATTTAATAGTATATTTTTGTTATATGTTGATGAAACATATATAAATTGGTCTTTTCTTGTTTGCTGATAGGATCCTCAAAATCCAGTGATGGTTATATGTGATGAAAAGCTTAAGGGGCTTTTTGGATGTGAAACCATTTCTGCAATGGAAATACCTCAGTTTTTGGTCAACCACCATTTACATAAGCGATGATCTTTCCGAATGACGTACTTCAACTGGTACATATTTCAGACTTCTGTTTTGCAATTTCTTATAATTCCAGATAAATCTATCCACATAACTATCATTTTTTATCAGTAATATATTTAAATGTCAAAAGAAATGTGACCTCCTTGTTCATTCGGCTACTGATATACATTTTTCTGTTTCTTTTCTTTTTTCAGGTATACAACTAACAATCTCAGGCTTGTGTCTCTTGTGAAGAACTCAGTAGTCAGTATGTTTATGTTTTATCATCTTGTTTTCTTTTCCTGTGATTGACATGGTTAGAGGGATGTTATATTGCTTTGTAAATCAAACCTGAAGTTTTAATTCTAAGGTTGGTAGTTCCTAATCAATAATTTAGCAACAATGAAAAATCATAATCAACATATTGTTTAGTTATCTTCTACAAGTCTTTCCGATAATGAATAGTAGTATCGCAAATGTGACTAGGATGCACAAAAAATAAGCAGTTTTCTTCCTTTCGCCTTTGCGTATTGCTTGAGATGCCATTTGTCCGATAATGCTTGCGGCAAGTCCCACCATTTTCTACCAAAATACAATGAAAAAAAAAACTGTCATCAATCATTCTACTTATGACAAAGTTTGTGTGATTTTAGGTTACTTAAAATGGAACACACGCATGTTCGATGCTTATCTTAAGTTGAGAACTGCGTAAACACTTTTTCATAGTGTTAACTGGGTTTAATGGAAGAAAAAAGAGTAGATTATGTGTTTATGTGATTTAGTTACATAACCATTTTATGTATCACAATTAAATGAACATGATTGAAATATAATTCTCACCAATCCAAAAGGTTGAATATGCCCAAAAGGCTCCAAAAACATCTCTACATTCCTGTAAAAAGAGAGAAACTAAACTTTTAATTTTTATAATTTGGTATTATGATGGGGTGATTGTAGAGTACAAGCAGTAGAAGCAGTGAAGCTACCTTATAAGTACCTTCCCTTGGTAGATATGACACATATGGAAACTAAAACCTGACCCAACTGGTTTATGGGTCTTGCAACATTCTGCACAATGGGCAACATATGAAACAACCTAAGTAAAAGGACAGTTCTGATTCTGATATTTATATTGCTTAAGAAAATCTGATACTAGACCGAGATTTTCATCGTGTTTAATCGCCTTTTGACTGGTTTTAGATGATTAAAAACACAAATTCGACAAGGAAATCAAACCTAGTTTCCAAGAGATCCCGACTGTCATTCCATCATACATTGTCGGTTGTACGATGAACTCAAAATTATTTCCTAAAGTACCCATGAGAGAGGAGAAGAATTCCATGACTTGCTGTAAACATCAGTTGATATAACAAAAGTAAACAAAGAAACATACATAGTAGGTAAAATGTCGCTAGTAAATAGTAGCAAAAAACAAGAACATAAATTTTTTAATGTCATAAGCTACATTTGCATTGCAAATTTGCTTTTTGAAGTTTTTTTTAACCTAATAACCAACTAAGCAACTCAATGGATTTTTGGGTAATAATTTCTATTTGTTAATCATTTAAAAAAAATCTAATACATAGTTTTATATAAAAAATGCTGAACACTCTAGTATAAAACTTTTTAAATAAGTTTATATAGTTATAATTGTCCATTGTTGTTGTTGATCACTTCTTCACAAACCAGTAAAAACAATCACAGAATCACTATGTAATATCAATCTTATATGTTTGTTAGTTTTTATTTATTATGTAATATTTTTTAAAAAGTCAAAATTACTATTTTTGTTTATAAATAAAGATGGGAGGAACAGAGTAGAGAAGTTTATTTCCTTGATTAAGTAGAGTAGAGTGTGTTGGTCTAATTTGGATGGATCGAAAATATATTATTTAAAATAAGCTTAGTCTATCTAGTTTTGATTACTATGTTCATCTTTGCTTTTCTATTATGATTAGGATAGAGTTTGATTATGATAATTAATATATATTTCTAGCGTAGGAAGTTTGATTTTTATGTTATTTATTCCTCAAATTAGTATTAGTATAGGCTAATGTAATTTGCATTTATGTAGAGTTTCTTTTAATAACAAACCAGTGTTCATGACGCTAATAGACTTAGAGGAGTGTGATGTGACACTAAAATGATACTAAGTGTAGGAAAATGAATCGTGAGCACAGGACAGGGGCGAATCTTAGAAGAGGCCCGGAAAAGTCCTGCCCCCCCCCCCCCCCTCTCGCTCATTAGTGCTAATTTTTACCCCGTTCCTTTGAAATTTTTTTATATAACCCGTGGACCCCCTCAACCTCGTACGCAAAGTGGAAATTATGTGAACGGTTTTTTTATAAAAAAAATTTGTGAAGAGGAGTTAATAAATACTTAGTTTGTGAAAATAAAACAAAGCAAATAATTAGCCTAGTGGTAAGATCCCTTACTTGATTTTGAAGGGTGCAAGTTCAAATCTTGTGCTCAACATTTTTTTTATTTTTCTCAGCTTTCTTTATTAATTTTAGTGTTATAAATGACGAGAGTAAATGTGGTACTTCATTTTCCACTTCTTTTTTATTACTTTCATTATAGACCCATTATTTTCAAATACATTAATTTTAGACCCTTTTTATAATGAAATATTACAATATATAAAAATATAGACTTTTTTAATAGGCAAACATTTTGTCATATTATTATTTTTTCTCGCGTTAATTTTTTTCTTCATTTTTATCCATTTACTATTATTTTTTTACTATTTTATCGCTATCAATGTCGTGTCGTTACGTGCGCCTACATTAAAACTATTTAGTAAGTAATAGACCAAAATTCTTTATGGACGTTTATATGAAACTGAAACATCTAAAATTAGTGACTCCGTAAAAAAATTTGTGGACCCCCTAAAAAAAAATTCTAGTTCCGCCTCTGAGTCCGGCTCCCCCTAAACTTTTGTTCAAGCTTCACCAATGCTAGAGAGACTCATTCAAAGACGAATATAGGAACTTAGATTTAGATCTAACCTTCTTTCCGCTAAAGGTTTTGAAGATGGAGACAAAATTACAAACGCAAAGACAATCATGTCCAATGATCTCAGAAACTTCACTAATATTTTTGTTCTTAATAGCTTCATAAAGCCGAAGGACCGTTTCCATGGCTCTATTATCTCCGCCATTCAATCCACTCGAAGCTGATATCAACGGTAATCTTGTTAGTTTTTGATAGCGGCTTCTTTCGAGATCAAAAACCGAAAGACTAATGGGTTTGTATAACTTGTGTAGATGGTAACAAATGTGTGGAATCTTGGTATGAAATATGAGAGGAGGTTGGTGTAGGGGAGTTATGGCTGTGGGGAAAGATTTTGGTATCATTTTTGAAGGGTTGTATAAGGCAAAAGATGGAATACAACATATTTTTAATATGTTAAAGATGGATCTAAATCTAATGTTCAAAGGCTAGAAGCTAGGAATATCTAGTAAGCAAGTTAAGAATAAATAGGTTAACATTTAGCACAAAGAGACCAGGATTTAATATACTATCGATTATTTGGTTTTATGCATTATTTTGAAATGTCTTGAAATGAACGTTAGCTTTTTGGTAAAGCACAATATTCTATATTGAGTACTTGTGTGGCCTTAAAGCAACTAACGTGAATATGTAAAAAGAAACTTGTTAAATAAATATTAAATAAAGGCGGGTCGATTTTAAATATCATGTAGAAGAAAAACACATGCCCTTAATGGAAGAAGAAGAAAAGAAAAAAAAGGAAAAAAAGGAAAGAAAAGAAAAAGAAAAGAAATGATTTCTTTCCTTCTATTTTCATCCAAATCATAAGGAAAAGAAAACATAGGAAAATGCTAGTTTTTCTTTAATTTATTTTTCTTTACTTTCTTAAGTGAAACTCGGGAACACAACATGTTTTATATTTATTTTATTTTCTTCCTTAAATTAAACTCAGGAACACAAAAAAGTTTACATTTATTTTTCTTTCCTTTTTTTCCCTTCTAGTGAGCTCGGGAACGGAGTGATAGAAACGGTATATTATGATCCTTTATGTTTTTATTTTTTAATTGGTGGATAGGAAGAGAGTGTGTGTGATTGAAGAGAATGGGAGAAGTGAAGGGTGTATCAACATACAAACGAGTGTTAATGAGGTGATTGAAAATTTTTAATGTGATATATATGTGGGTAAGTGAGAATGTCAATAAGCAAAATGATATGAGTGATAACACCCCATTCTTATCATTTCAAACCACTAAATAAGAGCAGGATACTATTTATTGATCATCCGTTTTCTTTGGATAAGATGTAAGGTACTGGGAAAACCCGAATAACCTACATCGTTGAGTTTCACTGATGTTTTTCTAAATGTTAGGTGGGAGAATAGAGTGCACCCATCATGACGCGTCATTAAGTCTCGTCTGGATCTTCTCTTTATGAACAGAGAGAAATTAGCAGGAATGATATGTGCCATGCTATCCACGTCAACACATAAATTCACATTATGTATCAACAATATGTTACTATTTGTCTTACGTTTTTTTTAGTTTATATATTATTTTCTTTGCCCGTTTCATAATTTTCTTCGGTTTTGCTTTTTCTCTTTGTTTAGTACGTATCTATTGTTCCATGTAGTCTCAACTACCCCAACACTCAGGTTTCCTCTGAAATTTGAGATGGGTATATGAAAAAGCAATGTCGCTGAACCCAAACAAGCCGTTAAAAAAAACTACCCTAACAACCCCTACCCTAGCCCTAGTGGTCATGGACCGCCCAGACAACCCACACACCTCTTTACCCGCTAAAACTGAAATTTGCAACCATGTTTTTTGATTTTGGTTGATTGAAGTTAGCTTGTTTACATTTAAGATTCTGCTAACATAGAATTCTTAATCACTGGGCTATGTTCATTAGTTTTGTCAAAGAAGTCATAATTCTGTTTTTTAGTTTATTGGTCTTCTGGTCTTTCATTCTATTAGGGCTTTAGTAGATTTAAGGTTTGATAATTGATTCTTCATTTGTTGTTTTTCATAATTTGATTGCTTTGAAGCAGTTTGCCCCATAGCTTTACTAGTTATCAGTGAAGGTCCAAGCTTTGTTTTTAGGTGATTTGCTACTACAATGAAGTTGCTTTGTAATTCTAATTTTAGCACTCTTTCGTTATTTTTTTAAAAACTTATTGTGTTTGTGTTAGTTTCTGCTGAGTGCTGCTTCGGTCCTTCGATCTATTATTTATGGTGTTTTATATTCATTGCAATAGGTTTCGCATACCTCTTGTATCATCAGAGTTGGAGCGCATATAAGTACCATGCGTGACTTAACGTAGGTAAGTTGAAGATTTTTGTAATTGTAAAACAAGCATATAATAAATGGTACTAATTTTACATAAAGAAAGTTTATGTATAAAGAGCATGGCTTGATTAATTTAGAAAATCTTATGTACGGTAATAAACAAAGGAAATTAAAGTCTACACATGTCATGTTCTACGAGTATATATGAGATTGGTTTTTTCACCCATTCCGACTAGTGTCTTCTCTTTTGGGTCAAGATTGCCATGTTTACCTTTTAATGTTGCTTGTCGTTTCCCTATCAATATGGTTAGAATCTGAAAGAGAAGATTAGAGAGACCGGTGGACTTTAATTCGTATTTCATTTAATGATTAAGACTTAAAATACTTTTTATAGAGGAAAATTGGATTTAAATAATCTCAACTTTTGAGGGTTGACGTTAATAATCCCACTTTCAATAATCACTCTCAACTTTCACCTTATTTACCTATAGTGGTCGCGCTGTTAAAAAACTTAACACCGTTAAGTTAACCCCAATCTTTGATCCATCATAACTTCTTCAAATCTTGATGAAAATTCAATCCCTATGTTGCTATGAACTCGTGACGAAAAACCGAATTTGTAGCAACAAGAATCATTGAAAACCATTATGAATTGATCAATCCACCATTGTTGAAGCTTCATGGAGAAGATGAAGTTGTGAAATTTGAAATCCGATCAAAACTCCATGAAAATCAATTCCGTAACTTGTTGTAGAAGTTATAGTGGATCAAAAATTGGGGTTGAAAAAATAGATCAAAAACTTAACTATGTTGAGTTTTTTTAACGGTGTGACCATTATTGATAAATAGGGTGAAAGTTAGAACAACTGGGTGTGATTACTGAAAGTGAGATTATTGTCGGTCAACCTCAAAAGTTGTGATTATTTAAATCTAATTTTCTTTTTTTAACTTAACTATGTTGAGTTTTTTTAACGGTGTGACCATTATTGATAAATAGGGTGAAAGTTAGAACAACTGGGTGTGATTACTGAAAGTGAGATTATTGTCGGTCAACCTCAAAAGTTGTGATTATTTAAATCTAATTTTCTTTTTTTGGAATTGGAAATCTTTTTATTTCATCAAATTTCACCGTTATCAAAGAGACTATTTCACTGTTTTACCAAAAAGACTTTACCCCTTATCACTATTTCACTACATGAGTAAAGCAAGAACGAAGAATTTTTCATATTGATCAAGTCTCATGTATAGACAGTATAGCTCTCGATCTAAGCTTGTCAGGGAGATCAATAATTATGAGCAAAAGGTGGAATTCTAAGCTTGAGTTCATAAGTGTTGTTATATTCATGATGATTTAGTCCAACTTTATTCTCTAAAGTTGCGATCAGCTTTACAGCTTTTGATACCAAGTACTGATACTCTACCAATATCGTATCGGTATCAATACCGAACTTGTACCAAAACCAACAATAGGTTTTCTCATATCTTGGTATTAGTAACAGTACAATACTGATGCAGAACCGAGTGTATACAATGACTTGCAGATTTAACATCTGATCAATCTTCATGGGTTTTATGTGCATGTATTATGTGCAAAGTTGTTATAGCGACATAAACGAGTAAACGACCGATGATGTGTCATGTGTTTTAGGTTTTTCTCACACTTATTTTCTATGTATGGCTTATAAATATTATAAATAAATAAATAATAAAGGTTAAACATTTGGTTTCAAGTTTTATAATTCTAGCAAATAAATACAGATACCTGTACCGAACCAATCGATTCAGTACTGTACTCGATACCAACTTCTCGAATTCGATACCAGTTTTTCACTAATATCGCACCACAATGATACCAATCACAACCCTGCTATAAACAAAATAGTAATAGTAATAATTCACTGTAATATATATGCACCACTTTACCCTTGCACTTAATTGCTAAAGATAATAAATTTCCGTCTTTATTCGTAAAATATATACCTATTTATAACAGCACCATCCACTTCCAAACAAGCATTCTTACTTGGTCTAAATAGAAAAATAAAAATCAAAATAAGCCTATCTTATTGCCTGCACAGGTTGAGTACATACTACTTTTCGCATGTCCAGAGGATGTCACTTTGCCACAAAATTTCCATTTTTCCAATCACCAGGTGCCAAAGCTGCATCCCACGTGATCTTGAGTTATGATGTTCAATCGTTGTCGCATCACCGCCATTGATGGGTAAGCCGGAAAGCATATTCTGTAGAAGCATGTGTGAGTAGAAGGCAGAAGGTTTGTGGATTCATTGGATTTGTAGATGTAGAGCTTTGAAGCTAAGCCACCAAAACCATCTACCGGTAAATGCTTCAGGGAGGTCCAGAAGAAAAGAAGAACCTTTCGTTGTTCGGCTGTCATTTCCTCGACAATCTGCTAAGATTATTCAGAAGGTTTTATGCATAAAGGATTCACTTTGTACAGTAGAGGTGGTAACATACTAACATGGGCAGGGGGGAAATAATATATTTCCTTGACAATTTGTGTAATCTTCCATAAATAATGAGTGTCAAATATATTATGAAGACTATATTATCATAAGATTGCATAACGTTATTTAAAAGGTTTTATGCATAAAGAATGCACTGTGAAAGACTTTCAATGTGATCAACCCGTTGACACATTAAAGATAGAAGTTAGAACATATCCAATGTGACCCGTTTGGAAGTAAATGGGTCAAAACTGATCTCTACTGCAAAGTAATACTCGGGGTGGAAGACAACATGTAAGAAGAGTAACAAATGAGAAGTTCTTAGAGTTTAGTAGTAACATATCGATCCTATGTACCTAATTTGACACCATGTCTAGTACCACTTGCTTACCAGATAGATAAGGACTTTGTTAAACGTTGTTTTGGTAACTGTGAGAACCCATTGCTATAAAACTCACAGGAACACACCATACCCTATTAAGCAATGAAATTTTGCAAAACACACTTGCGCTAGACACCTACATCAAGAGGGTTAAAGGGGAAGCTGACTTTGTTAGATTTTTAACACCACTCATGAACTATATAGTATTGATTATTTATAAAGCTTCTTAAAATACTTTATTAGTTTCAGATTTTATCTTCAACATGTTTAGATAAGTAAACCTTTTAAAACTGATGACGGCTTGACTACAACTAACAAAACGATGTGTCGATGTATGAATTCATATCTTTCAAAATGAACATTCAAACCTTACATCTATCCCATAGGATAATGAGGTTGACCCAACGAGACCCCTAGGTTTAAATTGAAAAGAAAAAACAAACGTACAATCAATAAACAAAACAGAAATCAAGTATCAAAAGCACATAAAAGAACATGAAAGACATACAAGCCTATACCATGAGCAGAAAGAAAGGGTGTGGCGGGCATAACACTCCCTAAAGCTAAAGTGTGAAGCATACTACAACACACAAGAGACAGCATGTAACAAGGATCAACTAGCAGCAACATATAAGATAAACAGAGTGTTGAGACATACAAGAACCGAGTCATGAGCAGATAGAAAGAACACCATGGCATACCAGTCCCTAAGATAATAATGACAACAATAATAATACTAATAGTAATAAATAAAAGAACATACCTTCCAGAACCAATTTATCTGAGGATCAGTTTCCTCATACCCATTATATTCGGTATGTAGCTTCCAATCCTCTACCGAAATAATACTTTCACTCCCATGCAACATGCCATCATGATCCTCAGATTCTAAGGTCTTAAAAATCAACTTTTGTATCTTTTCATCACCAACAATATCTGCATATCCTTTAGCAAACTTGACCACCTGTTTGGCGACAGATGTCACGAAACGATACTGAATAAGAAGTTCAACATACTCCTTTCTGTTTCTGCTATTCACAACAATATTTTTTCCATTAGCAAAAAGCTCCACTACTTTCATGGATCCTAATTCTTCAATTTCATGTACAAATGTTAGCCCAAGGACATCTTGATCTACTATAACTGGATCCATCTCCAATATTTGTTTGCAACTACTATAGAAATATGGATCTGCATCTTTTATATCTTCTAAAGATATTTTCATTCCGGCAAGTTGCAAGAAAAACGTACGGTCAAACATAATGCCAACTTGTATTTTATGCATTAATGCTAAAGCGATCACCCTGCCTGCAAACTTGAAATATTTCAAGTGCAATGGATCCACCTTTGATGCTACAAATACATAGAAACAAGTACTTCTTAGTTCTGTCCATGTCAAAAGAAAGGAAAAAAAAATCATATGAACATTTTATATGTAAAGTGTTCCAACTATATGAACATGTTAAGTAAAGATGAACAAATGTATCCAAAATATATGTTTCACAACTTAAGAAAGAAATTGGTTAATATTAAATTGGAATAGAAACTATCTGTTCTTTTAGCAAGTGTAAAATGACAACATATAAAAATGATGAAACCACAATAGCAACCTCTGTCCAATATATAAAATGAGAAGATACACATACGGTAAAAGGACGAAATGTTAAAAGAACTTACCGGGATTAGGAAAGAATCTTCTACGGTCATTTGGGCAGGCAATAAACAAAGCATTCTGAGGATTAAATATTTCTTGACACACCAAGAAAAACCATTCGCGCAATACACCAGGACCTGTAGCTTCCTCGTTATTGAACTCCATAAACAATCCACCACGTAGGTTTTCAGGTTTTGCCTTGGAAATATAGTTGAAAGATTCAGACAACAGCTGCGATCTGTCAATAAGCATCTCATGAAGCTCCTCATCTTCATCCTTCATCTCAGGAAGCAACAGCATTACCAAATGCCTCCTGGATTCAAAGTCCAAAAGATTCTTGTGCCCAATAAGCCATTTATAAGTCTCACCTCTCTTGGCATATCTAACAATTAAATACCGCAATGATACATCAACCGGCTTCATATTTGACCAAAACATATCTTCCGCACCTTGATAAAGCTTCGCGATACCACGTGTTTCCTTCAAGATAGCAAGGTATTGATCCCATTCACTATCTTCTTTTTCTTCCATCGCCATCTCAGCTTTAACCTTGTCAAGACATTTTTTCATTTTCTCCATCAGTTCAAATAAGATCATAAACAGAAGTTTTATTTCATCATCATAACAAGAGAAGGTGTAAGTCATGGGAACTGGTATAACCCCTTTAAAATCCGGAAGATCTTTAATGGCAGCTTTTACAGGCCACAAGAATGCAGCAAAATCGCGCACTTCATTTGACGAAAGATTAATCCCCAAACCATCAGTCAGCTTATTCGCAAGCTCTGTCACAAACGGGAAAATGTCCTTAACTGCAATCATAGACATCCTATTATTAAAACCATCCGGATTTCTTGAACCCCTTCCAATCCTAAGGTCCTCCACCATCGATCCTAGACTACTTCGACATAACTTATACAAAGGATCATCTTGAGCAGCAGATCTACTAAGCAAGTTACAGAACTCTAACATCACAGGGGCACACTGTGAATAGAAAGGCTTTGCCAACCCAATTTTACAGGAAGTTATGAAAGTTCTAATCGATTTTTCAGCAAGATCTTTGTTGCATTTATGTGGTGACATATAGAGCATTACCAGAGCTGCTGGAGCACACAGAGATTGAAATATGTTGAGATGAGACGCCAGATGGTTTGCGTGGATATCCTTCTTCGTCGTCACGTCCAAAAACTCCACCAACATAGCTTCCACAGACTTCAAATAAACGCCTCTTTCTCCTTTAAACAACCTGTAAACCGTGGAGACCAACTCATCGATCAAGTGCCAAACCCTAGGATGCTCCGTGCTCCGCATTCGGCCGACCAAATGCAGCGACGCGTCGTTTCTGATCATACACTCCGCTAAACTGTGCTCCCACTGAAGTTGCCTCCCCTGGTAAATCAATCGCTGCTCCATCATCGGAATTCCGGTGACTCTCAGAATCTTCTCATGAATTACCTTCACTTTATCCTCCGGCTTACAGTAGAGAACTAAGGTGTTACTCTGCGAAATCATCCGAACGAAGAATTGGATACGATCGGGATAGGAGGAAGACGAGAGGTGTGAGGAGGAACCGGAAGTGGAGGCGGTAGGCTCGTCGTAACGTTGATGGCGAGTGAATTGATCGACGAACTGGTCAGTGGAAGCGGTGGCGGGAGCGGAATTAGGGTTAGGGTCGTATTTTCGCATTCTGACGAAGTCTAGGTCGTTAAGAAAATCCTCTTCGTCGTAATCTTCTAGCTTGCGTTTCATCCTCTTCTGAGGAAGAGAATCGGTGATCGGAGAGAGTGAGAACGACGGTGGTGATTGTCGCCGGCGATGATGATGATGGTTTTTACCACCGAACAAACCCTGCAGTCAGTAAATGGTGCTGGGTTTTACGGAAAGGATGGAATGACCCGGTTTTCATTTCCTCTGCTGCGGTGCGTGCACAAGAATAAAGCTGGATGGATATAAATATATAAATATAATATAATAAATAATCCCTTAATAATATGGTGTTCGTTTCGTATTCAATTTTAGATATCATTTTTTAAATTAAATGTTGGATAATCGATGGCTTCGACTCCTCCATCCGAAAATCGGAGTAAAAATCCCCTTTTCGCTCGTACGATTCGCCAGCGTTAGATTTTTTCGAAAATGTGAGTCAAAATTCAAATTTCGCATATTTAGCTCGTACGATTGTTAATGATAGATAGATTATTCGTTAGTTTGAACTTTGAATAACAAAGTATGATGATCGGTCAACTTCACGTAACCAAAAACTCACAATTAGAAAAGTCACCGAGCTCAATCCGAAGCGTTTGATAGTCAAGGCATTTTTTAAAGGAGATTCTGATTGTTTGTTAACTCTTTTTCATCGATCTTAAGAATTTGAACTGTTGTTATTTTTTAAAGGAGCATTCACTATACCACGCGATACAGGGTCATGGATATTGAAGAGGAATGATCCGTTTTTAGAGTATTTTAATCAAGCGTGGACTCTCTTGACCCGCAAGGATAAAAGTGATGCCATTTGTGGGTCCATCCCAAGTCTGTTTGGGACCATAGAATAAAATCAAGCATTTAAGGCATCTGAAATCTGTTATATCACGTGTCATCTATCCGCACGATCCAGAGGCGTCAGTAGATCCAGGCCCTACATCTCCAACGGTCTTCTAAAAGACCCACGCGCAGGCGTTCTCTATGCAACCCTAAGTATAAATATATAGAGTTGCACAGGTATCCACTCATGCTCTCACTTTTACTCACACTCATTTGTTTAGCACCTTCTTCTCCGATCACCTGCTGATTCTCACATCGGAGGCCCAAATCATAGCCCAATCTCTGGCTATGTGTTGGTCCAAACAAGTTGTTACCTGTGCAAGTCTTGATTCCAGTCCAATTCGACAATTTAGAATATTAGATTCAGAAGATGAGTTGAATATAGTTTGATCCAGTCCTAATTCCGATCCAATAACCGGATTCTGGTTCAAACATTGGCGCCATCCATTTTTCTTCTTCAAGTGAATTCTCAGTTTACGGTCATCAATTCTTCTTCCAAATGTCTGATCAACAACCTCTACCACCGCAGATCCCGACGATGCTTCGGGATCTCGTCCCTTACTCGTCAGTAACTCACAACAGTTCATCCACCATCTCTGATGCCTCTCAGAATGGTGTAAATTCCAGTTCCAACCTTCCTTCAAATATCAGTTCCACCCCAAATATCTCTGAAGATTCTATAATTCCAAATCAAACACCACATCTCTCTTCCCAAAACCAATCGTCACAAACTGGAAATATATCTGCTACAACACACGGCATTTCCAATTCATTAGGTAGCATTGTTGTCAGTACATCCAACCCACAATCTACGCAGTACGCCCTTCAACAATCACTCATAGCCAGCAAATCTCTCTTCGCAATCATATGTGATTTACTCAACCCCGTATTCTCAGCCTACGTTTGTTTCTCGAGGATCAATATTGTTCCCATCATTTGCACAATGGT
>JBCNJP010000027.1:14903189-14919283 GCA_039602395.1 Deinandra increscens subsp. villosa
TCTATCTCACTATAGAGACGAACTACAGGTTCATTAACATTCTACAACTATTTTGTTTCTTAATCAACATCTGTATCACAAGTATATATAATATATTAATTATCTCATCCAACCCAAGATTACTATATGTCACTCCTCATCAACTATTAAAACCACACACAAAATGATCTTATAAATATTATTTCAATGATTTATAGGCCTACAACATTTAAATAAATGTTTTAATAACACTTCTATCTGCGTTTCACTTTCTTCTTTCGTTCCATTATGTACATTAATGTGTACACGTTTAACAAAATAGTTAACCGCATATATACTACTAATATATATAACATATATATATACCCATTCTTTTTATAGCAACTTCACTTATACACAAGCATATACTATCAGACATCAGTCAATCTATTCGTTATAATCGGTTTCAAGTAAAAAACTATCAAAGATTCAGTATTATGTCCCAATCAAAGGATGGAACTACAATACTACGTTATGAGCTCTTATAGAGTTTTCTCAAGTCAGTAAGTCTATCTACCTTTGTTACATTATTTACTGTTTTTATTATTATTATGTCCCATAGGACTTCCAACATTTGCCCATAGGATTGGTGTTGATTTCGAAAGTAACTTTCCTTTGTTGTTTTGGGTTCCCTAGTGGCTTGCTAGGGGTCATTCGTTTTAATGAAATCGCCGTTAAAAAAAATGTAGGCTTTTAGCATTCTCCCGTAGGCTTTTCGCATTTGTCCTTAGGCTTTCAACAATTGCATGTAGGCTTTCAGAGATTGCCCGTAGGCTATCACCAATTTACATTATGATGACCACCCATCATGAAAATCATAAAGCGATGAACTCTGACTTTTAACTGGACCAATTCTATTCAAAACTTATATTGTGAATAATTTTTTTAATGAAAAAAGGCAATACCCATAATAGTTTAGTCAAAGCTTTGTTGAAACTTTCCACAAGTGAGTGATTGTGCCCCTCACAAAACTTGAAATTTGACAAAAACATATGTGCCCCGGCTATTTTCCTAACAAAATTGACAATTAAATTTCTATGTGCTTGCTCTTTTTTTTTTTGAACGGCAGGGATATATTAAAACAGCGAGCACACTAACAAGACGCTAGCGGCCGCAAAAAAACGGAAACGAGATTACATCGGGAAGGAAGACCAAACGTTCCAACTAATGGACCGATCCTTACATCGATTTGAAAACCAAAGAAAACTCCGCGCTTTAATTTCCGCAAGAACTCGATCTATCGAGGGGGGACGATGCTCGAAGATAGCCTTGTTCCGTTCACACCAAATACTCGCATCTCCGATTACCGAATCATGCAGCGGGCCTAATATGTATTTTATGTAAATTTACATAAAATACATATTAGGCCCGCTGGAAAACACTTTAATTTCCGCAAGAACTCGAGCTAACGTTTTTCACTTAGCTTATCTTTCATTTTTAGCTTTTTCTTTACATTAAATTTTCTTAACTTTTTATCAAATAAATTAATATTTTATTTTTTCTTAATTAACTATTCTTTCTTTTGCTTTTTTAAATTAAATTTTCTAATCTTCTTTTAGTAAATAATTTAATTTTTTTGTTTTTTTTAATTTTTATACTTTTAATAAAATAAGATTGTAATATTTTGGTTGACTAAAATATTTAATTAAGAGTCGTAACGCACGACCACACTACTTTTTATTACGTTTTACTGTTTGCCTTTGTAACGCGCAGATAAAATTACCTAGTTTATTATAATTTAGTATCTATTATGAAGCACTAGTTATTTTTTTAACGACTAAAATCACCAGTTACATTTTTACATGATTTAAACCGATAAACCTTTGGTTAGGAAGTCATCACTTTACCATCAAGCTGTCCACTTCAGAATATTTTTTAATTTTTTTTAACATCTCCTAGATTTAAAGTGTTTTCCAGCGGGCCTAATATGTATTTTATGTAAATTTTCAGAACATACAACGAGAAAAAAGAAACAAAAAAAGCCTTGTTTTTATAAAACAACTAAAATTTAACATCAAAATTGAACAACAATTTAACAGCTAAGCCATACAACGTTTTTATCCGTCTACATAAAATTGAAAAACATTATCAGTTGACCCACTTGTAAAAACATTGTTAACTAAACAATCTTAAAATCAATGAGTTTTGTGACATTTTGCAATGGTTGTTGGTAAACAAGAGCCTCACAGTCCTTAACCACTTGGACATCTTCGACCTCGATCGTTAGCCGCCAGTTCATCCCACCGACAATCTGTGTGTCGCCTTTGACTACTCTCTTAAACATCAAAGTACTATTCGTATCTTTGTTGTATTCATCGACAGCAAATTGACCGATCTCTATCACCACAGGATCTTCTAGGCTCACGATCTCTAGCCAGTTACCGACCGTCTTTTGGCCTTCTTCGGCAAAACAAATATAAACAAAGAGGTTGAAAAAAAGAGGAATAATAATCATAAAAGAAGATTTGAGACGAGAGCAAGTCATTTTTAAGGAAAAAGTTTGGTAAATATAATTCTTGATGCATAAAGTGTCATGTTGGTTTGGTATTTATAGTCTCAAAGGGCTAATATTGCAACAAATGCTCAACTAAATATCTTAAATGCAACATTAATGTCTAGTAAACAAGTCAAAGTCAATTAACTGTTTAGTTGAATTAGTCAACGCTATTTTATAAAAGTTGTTCAATCCCCAATATGCAAATTTTTTTAAAGGCTCCATTTAGAAAAGAAAAAAATAGCAAGAAGCTATATGATTCATGCATCATTAACTCCAAAACTAATTCATTTGTTAGTAGTATAAAAAGAGCGGTTGTAGAATCATACGTTATAGTTATAGTAGTGATATTAACGTGGTTAAGTGTGTAAAAAAGAGATTTTTTTCAAAAAAATGTTCCTACAAAACTTATTTACCAAAATAGTGTTGGTTTAAAAGTATATTTACCAACATTGTGTTTTGATTGGGTAAACTTTGTAGAAAGGCAACTAAGTTTCAAAAGTGTTCTAATTTAACTCACTCATATTTTTTTTTTGTTACAATTAACTCATTCAACTTTTATTGGATATTCTAAAACTAGTTTTTTTTTGTTGTTGTTTTTTTACCTTTTTAGCATATTACCATGCTTATGCTTATGTGGCATTATTATTATTTTCTTTTAACAAATAATGATTTTGGCTTAACAAATATAACTAAATAATTCTTTTTCATTAATAAAAACACCTAAAATCCTATTACACTTTGAAAACAATATTTTTTTTACACCTATTTTTTTTCTTTAAATCACCATGACTAAACAATTTTTTTTATATCAACAACCAAAGTGAAGGAGGCATATTGAGACAACACTTTTTAAATCACCACGAACCAAAATATAAATAAACTGCACAAAACTCAAACCAACCAAAGTTCTATTTTTCTAACTAACGAATTCATAACAAAAAATTCAAAACAACCAAAATCCAAAACAAAGTTGAAATTAATAAAATTCAAAACAACCAAGTTTCAAAACAAAGTTCAAGCGGATCTTCAGTTATTGTACTAGCCAACATTTTCGTCACGTGTCACACTTTTTGAAGCAAGTCTTTTATGTCTACCTTTTGGCTTCACCCCTTTTGATTTCGGGTATCTTTTCTCATTCTTGCAAGACATGCTATTGTGTTCAACTTCTAGACAATTTTTACAAGTCATATTTCTTCCAAGTCCAACTTTTAAGGTCTTCTTCTCTTTCTTTGAATGGTCTCTTTTTCTCTTTATTGTTGGTCTACCAGGCATTCGTCTTTCTTTTGGAGGTAGGGGTTACCGACATAAGTTTCTGGGTCCCTGAACGTTGATGAAGGCTAATGCTGCTACTGAATGAACACAAGGTATACCTACCAATTGCCATGATCTACAAGTACAAGTTTTTTCATTGATGTTCACTACATGTCATCTTTCTCATTCTTTACTTCAAATATGATGTTATCACTTGGAATCACCTTCCAATGCCTACACATCCAACCCAAAAAGTCTATAATAATTGATAAAAATTAACAAAAACGTTATCAATATAAGCATTACCTTTTAGTTCCTTTTAATATCTTCTAGCTTTTTTGGATTCTTGGACATACTTCATGTTCAGGAACTTTCGGCTTTTGTTGTCGTTAAGAAATTTCTATTCATGACAAATATTCTAATTTCTTCTAACATGCTGATGATAGGTTTCCTTCGTGCAGCTCGAATGCGTGAATTGAAGCTTTCACTCATTCCATTCTCAAATGCATCGCAAGCCCTACCAACCTCAAAAATCTCTTGACCAAGTCATTGGATTTCTTTCCATAAGGTGAGTATATGCATCTTTGTTAATAGTTTGCAACTCTTTTATTTTCTTTTAAAACTGTAGCTTAGTAGTTGAATTGGAGTAGCCCAAAAACAAAAATTTAATTGAGGCCCGCACTTTTTTTTTCTTTAAGTTAGCATATATGTGCCTTGTACACTGTCTGTGCTCAACATACGAAAATACATCTTTCACGGCTTCTATAATTCCCTAATGAACAACATATAAGCAACAGATCATAACAAGTATACGATAAATGCTCATAATAAGTATAATATACCTTGTGCTGATCAGAAATAAAAGTAAGTCCAAATCCACTTTCCATATTAATGTCATCACTTAACAAATCAAGAAACCATTTTCAATTTCCCTTGTTCTTAACTGACACAACAACCCATGCTAAGGGGAAAATATGATTGTTGGTGTGTCTTCCCACGACTGAGAGTAATTGACCACTGTTTTTTAGAAAACGTCCATCTAAACAAATAATTTTTCTGCACCCGTTGATCCTTCCATCTTTAACGCCCATAAACAATATAATACCTACTAAAATAAGTATCTCCATTTGCCATCATATTCACACCCATCTTCACAGTACTCCCGGGGTTTGTTTCTAATATATCAGCTTGATAATCCAAAAGTCTTGTATAATGTTCTTTCAATCCACCTTGAAACTCATCCAATACCTTCTTCTTTGCTCTACTAGATTGACCAAGACTAACCGTGCTTTCGTAATTTTTCATGACATCTTCTTGTATATCTCTTAAACTTATTTCAAGATTTTGAATTATTTTCTTGAAATATCATTTGGCAATCCAAGAATATGTAATAAGAGAACCCAAAGAAAACTTTCTCGAGCATGTATGCTTCTCTTCTAATGATTTTATTTGGAAAGAATCCTCATTTTTTATCCGAGACGCCCAATGCCTAAATGGACATTTCCAAACTTTCTTTTTGTTCCCCTCACCATCATATTTGGTTTCTTCTTTCCCACATCTTACCAACAACCTATTAATGTCGTTTACCAGAAACACTAATTGATAACCATTTGAAACACCATAATCAATTAAGTTCTCTTTTAATTGTGTAGGACTTTCACTTTCATTCCTACCACAGGCTTCATCAACTTTCAATTCATATTAGGATCATACCAGGGATACACAACTTGCTTTAGGGTGGTAAAGGGAACTCGAGGAAGGTCCAGTGGGTGGGGAGAGATATGATTAGTAGGCCGAAGGAAGCCGGTGATTTGGTTTTGGTTCCTTCGAAGGATGCCAACTTGAGATTTAATGGCAAAATGGGTTTGGAAGCTTAAGACAAAACCCAATAAGTTATTGACTAAGGTGATTCTTGGGATCCATGGGGCTGCTTAGAATGGGGGTTTGGGTCCGGTTAAAAATGATATCCTGGGGGTCTGGAAGGGGTTTTTTTTGGCGTTCGGCTCTTTGGCTAATCAGGGAGTTAATTTGGGCTCATTGTGTTCTTTTGAAGAAGGTCAGGTGGAGGTGGAATGGGGATGTTTCTGGCACTTTTTATGTTAAATCCGTTAGGTGCTTGCTTGCTCTTAACAGGGGTGGTGCGTATTTTGAGACCTTTAGGTGGTGTAACTTTGTGCCTTTGAAAGTTAATATTATTGGATGGAGAGCGATGCTGGGTCGTCTTGCTATGAGGGACGGGTGGATTAGATGTAACATCCCCGTTTCTTCGTCGTTATGCCCGATGTGCCTTGATCATGAGGAGTCGGCGAAACACTTGTTTATTGGTTGTGGGGTGGCAACTATTATTTGGCAGGTTATGGCTTCTTGGTGGAATTTGACGCCCATCTATGCATTCTCGGTGAAGGATCTATTGTTTTTGCCCGACAATGTGCATGGGGACAGAAGAAATAAGAAGGTTATGATGACGATTTTGCTTATCGGGTGCTGGTGTATTTGGGGTGAAAGGAATGAGGTGGTCTTCAACAATAAGGCTCCTTCTATTCTCAGGATTTTGATGGAGTTTAAGAGCTACTATCAGTTGTGGTTGTATTATAGGGTCAAGTTGTCTTTTTGATGTTATTTGAGTTATAGTTGTTTAGCTTGTTTGGGGTGTGAGGGGTCCAGTTGTTTTGTTTTGGGGGTGTGTTCGTTCTCTGTGCATTCTACCATCTTGGTAGGATGTTTGTTTCTGGTTTTTAATAAATGCAGTCGTTTAAAAAAAAACCAGGTTATGAAGTCAATCCAAATACATAAAGTATATAAACACAAGTTATTGTCAATGGGAGTATATTTTGATAATAAATCCCGTTTGTAGTTGAATGTAGTAAATACTGGTTTTAAAGCAACACATGACTTGTTTGGGTGTGAAGTATTTTGTCGTAATGACGTTAAACACTTGAAAATTTCTATTACTCATCTGTGACCAATTTGAAAGTCATGTAAAGTAAGCTGTTTAATTGGGGTATGGGTGTTACATCTTGGTATCAAAGATATGATTTGAGGGATTCAAGTGTTGGGGGAACACACTTGAACTCAAACCAAGTGCTCAAGAGATGTAAAAGATGTTCGGTTCAAGGCTTGATCCCTGCTATCAGTAAGTTAATTTGATTATATATAATTGTAGTAGTAACTAGAAGAATTATGCATGCTTTACCTACAATATAAGTAGGGCAAGAAATTTGGAAATGGTTAGGAAATGTACTTGTAACAACTACTAGAATGCAACATTGTTTAAGTGTTGAATAAGTTGCTTGTAATGCCAAGTAACTTAAAAAGTTGTGTAGTTGTTTAATGCTCGACTTACTATCATAAGAGAAGTAAAAGTTAAAGTGTTGAAAATGTTCTAAACTATCTTAGAGTAATCAAGTATGATAGGTAGAAGTGTTGATAATGTTGTAAACTATCTTACTTGGAGTAATCAAGTAGGATAGGTAGAAGTGTTGATAATGTTGTAAACTATCTTACTTGAAGTAATTAAGTAGGGCGGGTAGTATTATCATTGACGTTGTAACAAATAGAAAATGTTACTTATTCACCTTCAAATTATTTTTCAGTTGTGATGGTTTACGAAGATGACAACTTCGGGGTCCTCTCGGACGTAGTTGTAGAGATTCAAAAAATGTTGATAATGTTGTAAACTATCTTACTTGAAGGTTGGCAAAGTATTATATGCGCTAAACTGCGGCATGGTTCGTGCTGAACCTGAAGGCTGAGTGAACCATGACTGAAAATTGGTGGAACGCCCGCAGTAGAAGCCTGAAAATGCGTAAAGAGTTGAGTCTGGTTCATTATCGGCGGCGTGACAGTGCCGAAGGATAACTATGAGCGCGCACTCATTCGCTGCATCTCCTGACAATAAAATTCATATTTCCGACGTTATCGTTGCTCTTCTTACCATTGTGCAAATGATGGGAACAATATTGATCCTCGAGAAACAAACGTAGGCTGAGAATACGGGGTTGAGTAAATCACATATGATTGCGAAGAGAGATTTGCTGGCTATGAGTGATTGTTGAAGGGCGTAGATTGTGGGTTGGATGTACTGACAACAATGCTACCTGATGAATTGGAAACGCTATGCGCTAAACTGCGGCATGGTTCGTGCTGAACCTGAAGGCTGAGTGAACCATGACTGAAAATTGGTGGAACGCCCGCAGTAGAAGCCTGAAAATGCGTAAAGAGTTGAGTCTGGTTCATTATCGGTGGCGTGACAGTGCCGAAGGATAACTATGAGCGCGCACTCATTCGCTGCATCTCCTGACAATAAAATTCATATTTCCGACGTTATCGTTGCTCTTCTTACCATTGTGCAAATGATGGGAACAATATTGATCCTCGAGAAACAAACGTAGGCTGAGAATACGGGGTTGAGTAAATCACATATGATTGCGAAGAGAGATTTGCTGGCTATGAGTGATTGTTGAAGGGCGTAGATTGTGGGTTGGATGTACTGACAACAATGCTACCTGATGAATTGGAAACGCCGTGTGTTGTAGCAGAAATATTTCCAGTTTGTGACGACTGGTTTTGGGAAGAGAGATGTGGTGTTTGATTTGGAATTATAGAATCTTCAAAGATATTTGGGGTGGAACTGATATTTGAAGGAAGGTTAGAACTGGAATTTACACCATTCTGAGAGGCATCAGAGATGGTGGATGAACTGTTGTGAGTTACTGACTTGTGAGTTACTGACGAGTAAGGGACGAGATCCCGAAGCATCGCCGGGATCTGCGGTGGTAGAGGTTGTTGATCAGACATTTGGAAGAAGAATTGATGACCGTGAACTGAGAATTCACTTGAAGAAGAAAAATGGATGGCGCCAATGTTTGAACCAGAATCCGGTTACTGGATCAGAATTAGGACTGGATCAAACTATATTCAACTCATCTTCTGAATCTAATATTCTAAATTGTCGAATTGGACTGGAATCAAGACTTGCACAGGTAGCAACTTGTTTGGACCAACACATAGCCAGAGATTGGGCTATGATTTGGGCCTCCGATGTGAGAATCAGCAGGTGATCGGAGAAGAAGGTGCTAAACAAATGAGTGTGAGTAAAAGTGATAGCATGAGTGGATACCTGTGCAACTCTATATATATATACTTAGGGTTGCATAGAGAACGCCTCCGCGTGGGTCTTTTAGAAGACCGTTGGAGATGTAGGGCCTGGATCTGCTGATGTCTTTGGACCGTGCGGATAGATGACATGTGATATAACAGATTTCAGATGCCTCAAATGCTTGATTTTATTCTATGGTCCCAAACAGACTTGGGATGGACCACAAATGGCATCACTTTTATCCTTGCGGGTCAAGAGAGTCCACGCTCGATTAGAATACTCTAAAAACGGATCATTCCTCTTCAATATCCATGACCTTGTATCGTGTGGTATAGTGAATGCTCCTTTCAAAAATAACAACAGTTCAAATTCTTAAGGTCGATGAAAAAGAGCTAACAAACAATTAGAATCTCCTTTAAAAAATGCCTTGACTATCAAACGCTTCGGATTGAGCCCGGTGACTTTTCTAATTGTGAGTTTTTGGTTACGTGAAGTTGACCGATCATCATACTCTGTTATTCAAAGTTCAAACTAAAGAATAATCTATCTAGTATCTACCATTAAGAATCGTACATTCGTACGAGCTAAATTATGCGAAATTTGAATTTTGACTCACATTTTCGGAAAAACCTAACGCTGGCGAATCGTACGAGCGAAAAGGGGATTTTTACTCCGATTTTCGGATGGAGGAGTAGAAGCCATCGATTATCCAACATTTAATTTAAAAAATGATATCTAAAATTGAATACGAAACGAACATCATATTATTAAGGGATTATTTATTATATTATATTTATATATTTATATCCATCCAGCTTTATTCTTGTGCACGCACCGCAGAGCAGAGGAAATGAAAACCGGGTCATTCCATCCTTTCCGTAAAACCCAGCACCAATTACTGACTGCAGGGTTTGTTCGGTGGTAAAAACCATCATCATCATCATCGCCGGCGACAATCACCACCGTCGTTCTCACTCTCTCCGATCACCGATTCTCTTCCTCAGAAGAGGATGAAACGCAAGCTAGAAGATTACGACGAAGAGGATTTTCTTAACGACCTAGACTTCGTCAGAATGCGAAAATACGACCCTAACCCTAATTCCGCTCCCGCCACCGCTTCCACTGACCAGTTCGTCGATCAATTCACTCGCCATCAACGTTACGACGAGCCTACCGCCTCCACTTCCGGTTCCTCCTCACACCTTTCCTCTTCATCGTATCCCGATCGTATCCAATTCTTCGTTCGGATGATTTCTCAGAGTAACACCTTAGTTCTCTACTGTAAGCCGGAGGATAAAGTGAAGGTAATTCATGAGAAGATTCTGAGAGTCACCGGAATTCCGATGATGGAGCAGCGATTGATTTACCAGGGGAGGCAACTTCAGTGGGAGCACAGTTTAGCGGAGTGTATGATCAGAAACGACGCGTCGCTGCATTTGGTCGGCCGAATGCGGAGCACGGAGCATCCTAGGGTTTGGCACTTGATCGATGAGTTGGTCTCCACGGTTTACAGGTTGTTTAAAGGAGAAAGAGGCGTTTATTTGAAGTCTGTGGAAGCTATGTTGGTGGAGTTTTTGGACGTGACGACGAAGAAGGATATCCACGCAAACCATCTGGCGTCTCATCTCAACATATTTCAATCTCTGTGTGCTCCAGCAGCTCTGGTAATGCTCTATATGTCACCACATAAATGCAACAAAGATCTTGCTGAAAAATCGATTAGAACTTTCATAACTTCCTGTAAAATTGGGTTGGCAAAGCCTTTCTATTCACAGTGTGCCCCTGTGATGTTAGAGTTCTGTAACTTGCTTAGTAGATCTGCTGCTCAAGATGATCCTTTGTATAAGTTATGTCGAAGTAGTCTAGGATCGATGGTGGAGGACCTTAGGATTGGAAGGGGTTCAAGAAATCCGGATGGTTTTAATAATAGGATGTCTATGATTGCAGTTAAGGACATTTTCCCGTTTGTGACAGAGCTTGCGAATAAGCTGACTGATGGTTCGGGTATTAATCTTTCGTCAAATGAAGTGCGCGATTTTGCTGCATTCTTGTGGCCTGTAAAAGCTGCCATTAAAGATCTTCCGGATTTTAAAGGGGTTATACCAGTTCCCATGACTTACACCTTCTCTTGTTATGATGATGAAATAAAACTTCTGTTTATGATCTTATTTGAACTGATGGAGAAAATGAAAAAATGTCTTGACAAGGTTAAAGCTGAGATGGCGATGGAAGAAAAAGAAGATAGTGAATGGGATCAATACCTTGCTATCTTGAAGGAAACGCGTGGTATCGCAAAGCTTTATCAAGGTGCGGAAGATATGTTTTGGTCAAATATGAAGCCGGTTGATGTATCATTGCGGTATTTAATTGTTAGATATGCCAAGAGAGGTGAGACTTATAAATGGCTTATTGGGCACAAGAATCTTTTGGACTTTGAATCCAGGAGGCATTTGGTAATGTTGTTGCTTCCTGAGATGAAGGATGAAGATGAGGAGCTTCATGAGATGCTTATTGACAGATCGCAGTTGTTGTCTGAATCTTTCAATTATATTTCCAAGGCAAAACCTGAAAACCTACGTGGTGGATTGTTTATGGAGTTCAATAATGAGGAAGCTACAGGTCCTGGTGTATTGCGCGAATGGTTTTTCTTGGTGTGTCAAGAAATATTTAATCCTCAGAATGCTTTGTTTATTGCCTGCCCAAATGACCGTAGAAGATTCTTTCCTAATCCCGGTAAGTTCTTTTAACATTTCGTCCTTTTACCGTATGTGTATCTTCTCATTTTATATATTGGACAGAGGTTGCTATTGTGGTTTCATCATTTTTATATGTTGTCCTTTTACACTTGCTAAAAGAACACATAGTTTCTATTCCAATTTAATATTAACCAACTTCTTTCTTAAGTTGTGAAACATATATTTTGGATACATTTGTTCATCTTACTTAACATGTTCATATAGTTGGAACACTTTACATATAAGATGTTCATATGATTTTTTTTCCTTTCTTTTGACATGGACAGAACTAAGAAGTACTTGTTTCTATGTATTTGTAGCATCAAAGGTGGATCCATTGCACTTGAAATATTTCAAGTTTGCAGGCAGGGTGATCGCTTTAGCATTAATGCATAAAATACAAGTTGGCATTATGTTTGACCGTACGTTTTTCTTGCAACTTGCCGGATTGAAAATATCTTTAGAAGATATAAAAGATGCAGATCCATATTTCTATAGTAGTTGCAAACAAATATTGGAGATGGATCCAGTTATAGTAGATCAAGATGTCCTTGGGCTAACATTTGTACATGAAATTGAAGAATTAGGATCCATGAAAGTAGTGGAGCTTTTTGCTAATGGAAAAAATATTGTTGTGAATAGCAGAAACAGAAAGGAGTATGTTGAACTTCTTATTCAGTATCGTTTCGTGACATCTGTCGCCAAACAGGTGGTCAAGTTTGCTAAAGGATATGCAGATATTGTTGGTGATGAAAAGATACAAAAGTTGATTTTTAAGACCTTAGAATCTGAGGATCATGATGGCATGTTGCATGGGAGTGAAAGTATTATTTCGGTAGAGGATTGGAAGCTACATACCGAATATAATGGGTATGAGGAAACTGATCCTCAGATAAATTGGTTCTGGAAGGTATGTTCTTTTATTTATTACTATTAGTATTATTATTGTTGTCATTATTATCTTAGGGACTGGTATGCCATGGTGTTCTTTCTATCTGCTCATGACTCGGTTCTTGTATGTCTCAACACTCTGTTTATCTTATATGTTGCTGCTAGTTGATCCTTGTTACATGCTGTCTCTTGTGTGTTGTAATATGCTTCACACTTTAGCTTAAGGGAGTGTTATGCCCGCCACACCCTTTCTTTCTGCCCATGGTATAGGCTTGTATGTCTTTCATGTTCTTTTATGTGCTTTTGATACTTGATTTCTGTTTTGTTTATTGATTGTACGTTTGTTTTTTCTTTTCAATTTAAACCTAGGGGTCTCGCTGGGTCAATCTCATTATCCTATGGGATAGATGTAAGGTTTGAATGTTCATTTTGAAAGATATGAATTCATACATCGACACATCGTTTTGTTAGTTGTAGTCAAGCCGTCATCAGTTTTAAAAGGTTTACTTATCTAAACATGTTGAAGATAAAATCTGAAACTAATAAAGTATTTTAAGAAGCTTTATAAATAATCAATACTATATAGTTCATGAGTGGTGTTAAAAATCTAACAAAGTCAGCTTCCCCTTTAACCCTCTTGATGTAGGTGTCTAGCGCAAGTGTGTTTTGCATAATTTCATTGCTTAATAGGGTATGGTGTGTTCCTTTGAGTTTTATAGCAATGGGTTCTCACAGTTACCAAATCAACGTTTAACAAAGTCCTTATCTATCTGGTAAGCAAGTGGTACTAGACATGGTGTCAAATTAGGTACATAGGATCGATATGTTACTACTAAACTCTAAGAACTTCTCATTTGTTACTCTTCTTACATGTTGTCTTCCACCCCGAGTATTACTTTGCAGTAGAGATCAATTTTGACCTATTTACTTCCAAACCGGTCACATTGGATATGTTTTAACTTCTATATTTAATGTGTCAACGGGTTGATCACATTGAAAGTGTTTCAAAGTGCATTCTTTATGCATAAAACCTTCTAAATAACGTTATACAACAAAACTGTTTATTCTTATGATAATATAGTCTTCATAATCTATTTGACACTCATTATTTATGGAAGATTACACAAATTGTCAAGGAAATATATTATTTCCCCCCTGCCCATGTTAGTATGTTTCCACCTCTACTGTACAAAGTGAATCCTTTATGCATAAAACCTTCTAAATAATCTTAGCAGATTGTCGAGGAAATGACAGCCGAACAACGAAAGGTTCTTCTTTTCTTCTGGACCTCCCTGAAGCATTTACCGGTAGATGGTTTTGGTGGCTTAGCTTCAAAGCTCTACATCTACAAATCCAATGAATCCACAAACCTTCTGCCTTCTACTCACACATGCTTTTACAGAATATGCTTTCCGGCTTACCCATCAATGGCGGTGATGCGACAACGATTGAACATCATAACTCAAGATCACGTGGGATGCAGCTTTGGCACCTGGTGATTGGAAAAATGGAAATTTTGTGGCAAAGTGACATCCTCTGGACATGCGAAAAGTAGTATGTAATCAACCTGTGCAGGCAATAAGATAGGCTTATTTTGATTTTGATTTTTCTATTTAGACCAAGTAAGAATGCTTGTTTGGAAGTGGATGGTGCTGTTATAAATAGGTATATATTTTACGAATAAAGACGGAAATTTATTATCTTTAGCAATTAAGTGCAAGGGTAAAGTGGTGCATATATCTTACAGTGAATTATTACTATTATTATTTTGTTTATAGCAGGGTTGTGATTGGTATCATTGCGGTGCGATATTAGTGAAAAACTGGTATCGAATTCGAGAAGTTGGTATCGAGTACAGTACTGAATCGATTGGTTCGGTACAGGTATCTGGATTTATTTGCTAGAATTATAAAACTTGAAACCAAATGTTTAACCTTTATTATTTATTTATTAATAATATTTATAAGCCATACATAGAAAATAAGTGTGAGAAAAACCTAAAACACATGACACATCATCAGTCGTTTACTCGTTTATGTCGCTATAACAACTTTGCACATAAAACCCATGAAGATTGATCAGATGTTAAATCTGCAAGTCATTGTATACACTCGGTTCTGCATCAGTATTGTACTGTTACTAATACCAAGATATGAGAAAACCTATTGTTGGTTTTGGTACAAGTTCGGTATTGATACCGATACGATATTGGTAGAGTATCAGTACTTGGTACCAAAAGCTGTAAAGCTGATCGCAACTTTAGAGAATAAAGTTGGACTAAATCACTAAATCATCATGAATATAACAACACTTATGAACTCAAGCTTAGAATTCCACCTTGATTTGAAGTTCTCTTGCTCATAATTATTGATCTCCCTGACAAGCTTAGATCGAGAGCTATACTGTCTATACATGAGACTTGATCAATATGAAAAATTCTTCGTTCTTGCTTTACTCATGTAGTGAAATAGTGGTAAGGGGTAAAATCTTTTTGGTAAAACAGTGAAATAGTCTCTTTGATAACGGTGAAATTTGATGAAATAAAAAGATTTCCAATTCCAAAAAAAGAAAATTAGATTTAAATAATCACAACTTTTGAGGTTGACCGGCAATAATCTCACTTTCAGTAATCACACCCAGTTGTTCTAACTTTCACCCTATTTATCAATAATGGTCACACCGTTAAAAAAACTCAACATAGTTAAGTTTTTGATCTATTTTTTTCAACCCCAATTTTTGATCCACTATAACTTCTACAACAAGTTACGGAATTGATTTTCATGGAGTTTTGATCGGATTTCAAATTTCACAACTTCATATTCTTCATGAAGCTTCAACAATGGTGGATTGATCAATTCATAATGGTTTTCAATGATTCTTGTTGCTACAAATTCGGTTTTTCGTCACGAGTTCATAGCAACCTAGGGATTGAATTTTCATCAAGATTTGAAGAAGTTATGATGGATCAAAGATTGGGGTTAACTTAACGGTGTTAAGTTTTTTAACAGCGCGACCACTATAGGTAAATAAGGTGAAAGTTGAGAGTGATTATTGAAAGTGGGATTATTAACGTCAACCCTCAAAAGTTGAGATTATTTAAATCCAATTTTCCTCTCTATAAAAAGTATTTTAAGTCTTAATCATGAAATGAAATACGAATTAAAGTCCACCGGTCTCTCTAATCTTCTCTTTCAGATTCTAACCATATTGATAGGGAAACGACAAGCAACATTAAAAGGTAAACATGGCAATCTTGACCCAAAAGAGAAGACACTAGTCGGAATGGGTGAAAAAACCAATCTCATATATACTCGTAGAACATGACATGTGTAGACTTTAATTTCCTTTGTTTATTACCGTACATAAGATTTTCTAAATTAATCAAGCCATGCTCTTCATACATAAACTTTCTTTATGTAAAATTAGTACCATTTATTATATGCTTGTTTTACAATTACAAAAATCTTCAACTTACCTACGTTAAGTCACGCATGGTACTTATATGCGCTCCAACTCTGATGATACAAGAGGTATGCGAAACCTATTGCGATGAATATAAAACACCATAAATAATAGATCGAAGGACCGAAGCAGCACTCAGCAG
>JBCNJP010000027.1:14919783-14937783 GCA_039602395.1 Deinandra increscens subsp. villosa
GCCAAACGAGCGGCCAATTGTGTCGAAGATTTCACCGTCCCAAATTTTTTTTAAACGTAAACTATTTAAGTTGGATATTATATATTATTAATTATACTTATACTTTTTAAAGTATTATTTTAAAATATATTAATTATATCCACATAAAATTTTACATAGTTACTTTTATAGGAATATTTTAATAAAATAAGTTTTAGACGAATAAGTTATGTGAAAGATGGAATTGAATTGCGTATTTCTATCATTGTATTGTATTTTTATTATGGTACTAGTTAGACCTAACTCAAACTTATCTGACTGAGTTTGTAATGTCCACTTTTAGAAACTCAGCGTGTAGAGAAACAACTCAATTGGAATAAATTTCTAGATCTGTCACCGCATAAGTGGTCTTGGAAATTAAAAAGAAAAAAAAAGTGTTGCCACTGAGAGTGGTCTTGCAGTATCATAAAACACCGACTCCAAAACTTTTTTTGCCCCCACTGAGTAAAATTCCTGGATCTACCACTGAGCACACCTCAAATAATAAGAGATCAACTCAAAGTATCCAAGCAACTATAAGTTTACCAACAAAATAGTGATTAGCAGCTAATTAAGATATAGGGTTCTCCAACTGCAAAACAACTCCAACCACATTAGCGTGTACCATCAATGGAAAGATTCATGGCCATCTCTCGTTTTGGTATGAACTTAGTGCATCCTCAATGGCCAATGGGGGAGCCTTGAGTGCATGAGTGAACTTTTGTGCTAAAACAACATCATCTTCAAGAGCACAACAAGCCCTTTGACATAGATTAGGCATTATTAGGTGCCATGCATCACCAACCAGCGTGTTAGCCTTGTCCATAAATGGGGGCGACATACGTGCTGAACGACTATTTAAGCAAACAAACCAATAAACTTTTGTTGGCGAAATTTGGAACATAACCAGCGTGTTAGCCTTGTCCATAAATGTAGTTTACCCGTTGCTCGAAAGGTTGTCCACTTGTCCATAAACGTAAACTCCAAGCCCACGAAAAGCACAATATCCAACATATTTAGGCTCAGAAAAGCCCATCTATTATATAACATCAATTTTACACAAGTTTAACAGTAGAAGTGGCAGTTGTGTAAATTTTGTGATCTTTGAGGCCATTTACAAAACATACAAAGAAAGAAGCCGGTCAAAGATGGATGAGCATACCCATACGGCCATACCTGCTCCCCCGCTCTCCCTTTTCCTTTCTTCCGTTAAAAACCCTAGAATAAGACACAAACCATACCTCTCTCTCATCCCTGCCGGAGATTTAGTCACCGCCAACGTCGGCTGCCATTCTTCACGCCTCACTCCGATTGTTGACTGCGATTCTTCTGAAACAGAATTCTCATTGGCGTGTGAATCGGACCAGAAACGCGACGGCAGTCGCCGACCCGTTTAGGGTTTTCACCACCGATGACGGCTGCGCTCTGGTCTCCCACTGAGATTTCCTTGGACCGGTGTGTTTCCTCTTTGATTTCGATCAGATTAATCTTCTTTTTATCTTATTGAAGTAATTCTGTGCATTTTGTTTTCCGACCTGTCAAAACTGCGATTTATGCGTTCCATTTTCGGGATTCTTTTTTATCGGTTGTTGTAGGTGATTCGTTGTTGCTTCCTTTTAGGTGTGCACGTTCGCCATTCATCTGGGTAAGTCGGTTTCATTACTTATTTGCTCTTTTTGCCGATATTCGTAGAACCTTAACGATTTGGGTTTAGTTGTTTGTTGTTGTTTTGTGTTTGGGTATCTGAACCCAAGACTTACGTGTTTGATTCCTCAAGTAAGTTAATTGTAGTGAATCATCTATAACCTATCTATGAACTACCGTGTGCAGAGATATATTGTGAGGTATGTTTACTTTATTCCCCTGCAAATCTTTAAATTTATTACATTTCATTTAAGGGTTATAGCTTGGTTACTTATTCTGTGTTCTAATGCGAGACAATTTTCTGATACGAGACAATGATAATCTGATGAATAATATGATAAAATAGGAATGTCGGTGATCTTATTGGCGTGGCAATTACCTTTTGCAGCCAAAGGAAACCCGTGCGTTCCTCTGTTGTTACATCGGTTTCTTGATCTGAGTCCTTTTAATATCACATCATGCCTTTCTAGCTGCCTGGGTTTATTGATCTGTGTTCTTTGATTGTACCCGATGTGAATCTTGAAAAATACCTAACAAAGATGGCTATGATGATCTAAAGACGGAGCCTAATTTTTTTAATCGATATCGATACTCACCATTGTATAGGAAGTCTGCAACAAAAGTAGCCGAGGCAATTAGTCACACCAAGAAGGTGAGATATCAAGAATCACCAGTGTACATTCAATTTTGTAGAGTTTTTTTTTTATTGTTGTGTAGGGTTTTTTTTTATAATTATGTCCAAGTTGCTATAAAAGTTGTTAGTCTTTGTGTGGTTACAATATTTTCTTATCAAACATGGTTTGTAAGCTGATTTTATTGTTGTTTTTGTTTTGCAGGCATTAGGTGTGCAGCCTGTTACGAGTTCTTGGAGCAAATCTGTTGCTTAGGTATTTTACTAACTTGATTTCCATATGTTCATAATGCTATAGTTCAGCTGAAAAAGTTTAGGTGAGTTGCCTATGATAAGTATGATGTTATTGATCAGGAGGTTTTATAAATTTATAGATTTTTATGTTATGAGTTTTAATTTCTATTTCTGGCATTTCGTATATGTTGGTGTTTTGGACTGAGTATGATACCTTTTGTATGTTCTTTTTATTATAAGCTTGATTCTTTAAAGTTTTAGTGATTTTGAAATCTCTTTTGATTATAACATGGTTAGGCCTCTTTGTATTGAAATTAGGTATTATGTTCTCATGTACAAAACTATTTGTTTTTTAACTCCTTAACATAAATGATTCTCAAAGAGCAATTCAGGTTCTTTAGTTCAGTTATGCAAATTCATGGTATATAGTAGTTGTTTGGAAACAATTTTTATATAATGTTGGAGGTGGCAATGCTCGAGTAGTAATTGTTGGATTATATGAGTATGCACACTTTTGCCATTATGAAAACATTAACAATTGTTACTGGAATTTTTGTTAACAAGTATATAGATTCCATATTAAAGTGTGTATTTATGGGTCTAGATGCGGTGGTTTAAATGTATTTATGGGTCTAGATGCAATTGATATTCGTTATGATTGAATGATAGTTTAAGGGACAGGGAGGAGCAATAGCTGCACGATCAGGCCATAGCGCCTGCGGTCAGTGTCGTATGCAGTGATAAAGGACGAGAAACAAGCATCAGGTGCATCCGTCGCCCCTCCTACACCGTTGCAGATTGTGTAGTCATAATTGAAGCTTTGGTTTCTTTGGTTTAGAGAGGCAACATGTGCAGCCATAACTGAAGTTGAAAATATTTTGTAATGACCATTTATTATCGATCTGAGCCTATTACTAATATCCTATATTCACAACATGTTAGAGTTCACTATTCTGATTTTTTGAATTTGGTTCGTTTAGATAATGGTGCTTATTTTAATCGGTAGGAATAACAGTTGGTATGCTTCTCTTTCTATATACAGGTTGTACGGTGTTGTTAAATACAGGTTGTAAATAAAGATTGAGCTCATTGTTTGGTCTATAACATTGTTGGTTAATCCTTGAGGTATGTTTTCTTTCTTTTTTTTAGTTGTATGTAGTGTTATTAAAAATACTATTTTTTCACTAAAGAGTCTCTGAATTTAGTTTTGCTATGAGTTTAGAATAAAACATTTTTTGAACTGCAAAAATATGATTGAAACTAATTGTATTTTTAATCTTAAATCTATTCTTTATTTTAATAATAGAATGATTAGTTTAGAATAAAACATTTTTTTAATACTAAAAAATATTAAAACTAACTATATTCTCAAATTTGATCTTTATTTTTATTAATAAAAAATGATACATTTTTAAGGTATTGAAACTGAAACTATTTCCTTTAATTATTGATTGATATGTTGTCTGTCTTTTAATACTTTAATTTGTTTCCATCGTTAGTTCAGATCCCATAGTTGGAATCATGAATTGCAACAACATGGTTAGAAGTGTTTTTATGTCTTTGCTTTTGGTTTAGTATAAAATAGGTGGAGATTAGTTTTGGGTCCAACAAGTCTTCTGCTGACAGAGATAGTGAGATTAACTAAGAGACATCTTCTTCTAAAGTCCATGCACTGTCACGCCACCATCCGCTGTTATAAGTGGTGATTTCCTTACATATTCGTAGTAATATTTTTAACTACAGTTTGAAGGAACAAACAATGAATTAGTTGCTGTACATGGGCTGTTATACAGCCGTATAAGGCTAGAAAAATACAGCGATACAAGCCTATGAGATATGCTCATACAAGGTTGTGAAATACACTCAAAATGGGGCTGAAAATACCAGTGTGCAAGCTATAAAAAGGGGCTGTTATACAGCCATATAAAGCACCCATATAAGTTTGAGTAGAAAACACTCAAAATGGTTTCAAATCAAAACATATAAGGTGAGTAGAATTTGGGTGTGTTCTACTTTGATTGTCAAATATTTGGTAGAACCTTTATCATATTTTTGGTTACATGTTTTTGGAGTTATAGATGTGTGGATAGTGTATTCTACTTTGTGATGATTTACTTATTTACAAAATCGGTTGCAAATGCGAAGACTAGCGTCGCCGCAATGCGCGACGGGTGATCTCCACCTTGTTCATATAATGTTTCACCCACACTTTTAAATTAGAAATCTATGTTTTACGATGGATGATATTTGGGTACCATTAACAAGTTGTAGCAAAGTTTGACCATATTTATCTTTTCCAATCATTGCCAACCTTGAGCCTTTGAGGAGCAACAGATGATGGAACCTATTGGTAATTGTTTTGCAAGAGTGTCAAGAAGTGTTCTACATTGAGGAGAAACCGATGGAACTTATGGGTAATTGTTTTGCAAGAGTGTCCAGAAGTGTTCTTCTTTCAACTGCACGAACGTGTTAACTGTTTCCATATGCATCAAACACAAATTTTGGTAGAGTAAAACAACTTAGACCACCTCTAACGCTAAGTTACGCACTTTCCACACAGGGGCGGAACTAGAAAAGTTTTTGAGGAGGTCCACAATTTTTTTTACGGAGTCACCATTTTTAGATATTTCAATTTTATAGAAACATACATAAAGAAATTTGGTCTGGATCGGGTTGGTCATATAAGATAAATATGGAAGAATGATCAATAAATTTACAGATTTCATCGAAATCCACCTTATGTTACCACTCATTTACTCTCTTCACTAAAATTAAAAAAAAAAAGTGGAGAAAAGATACATTACCCCATTTATACAACACTAAATTTGTTGGCAATATACATCAGAGGGGCTTCTAAGTCATTATATCAAACATAAAGGACTGATTAGAAACGTGTTGATTGTCTGTTAGTGTTAGTTAGTCTTAACTGTGATTAGAGCTTTATTTAACCATAGTTAGCTGAAGTTAGTTAGTTCTCGTTTTCTGTTGCGATTGTATGAATATGTAATAGCTCAGTTAGTTGAATAACAACAAGAAAATTTCCCCATTCTCGATTTCTCTCAATCAAAATAACATGGTATCTGAGCAAAATTGATCCTATCGATCTGTTGCTCATCAATTTCACGATCTCTTTCTCAAATTCATTAATCGCTTTCTCTGTTTTTACTTGAATCAAATCATGTTAGCTTCATCGGTTGATTCTATTTCTGATTCCTCAAATCCACTGTATCTTCACGCATCTGATCATCCTGGAATGATGATCATATCCAAAGTTTTTTGATGGATCTGGTTTCTCAGCTTGGAAGCGATCAATGACGATTGCTCTATATGCGAAAAACAAAATTGGATTTGTCAATGGAGAAGTTGTTAGCACCACTGCGACTGCTTCGACATGGAAAAGGTGTGATAACATGGTGATTTCATGGATACTTAATCTTCTATCGAAGGAAATCAGTGACAGTGTTTTATACACTACTTCTTCAGCTCTTCTGTGGAAAGAGCTTAATGAGCGTTTTGGTCAGCCAAGTGGAGTAAAATTCTACGAATTACAGAAAGCACTTTCTGATTTCAATCAAGGTAATGACACTATAGCTTCATATTTCACGAAAAGGAAGTCTATATGGGATGAATTGAATGCTTTAAGTGTCATTCCTGCATGCACTTGTGCTTCTTCTGAGTTGTTAGTTAAAAATGCTAGTGATCATCGGTAATTTCAGTTTCTTATAGGGCTCAATTCCTCATATGATCATGTTCGTACTAATATACTCATGATGGATCCTTTACCATCACTTGATAAAGCCTATTCAATACTGACTCAAGATGAGAAACAAAAGGAAGTGCATGCTAATAAACATTTTAATTCTGATGCAATGGCTTTGAATGCATATAATGGCAATAAGACCTATTTCAAGTCTGAAAATAGGAAGAGTATTGTATGCAATCATTGCAAAAAGGTTGGACATGAGGCTGCTAAATGCTACAGACTGATAGGCTTTCCTAAAGATTTCAAGTTCACTAAGAAAGCTACTGTTAATGTTGCTGCTACTGAAACAGAAGATCACTTAGATGTTGATCAGGGCCAAAGTGCTAGTGCTTTATCTCAAAATGAATATAATCAATTAATGCAGTTACTTCAAAGAAGTCAAGTTGGAGGTCAAACTATTGATTCTGCCAATTTTGCAGGTATATTGGCTTCTAATTCTTTTCAATGTTCACATATTCACAAGTCAAATGAGTGGATTATTGATACTGGTGCAAGTAGTCACATGTGTTGTGATGAAAATCTTATTACCAAAGTACAATTGTTGGATAAATCTATTCCTATAGGTTTGCCAAATGGTCAAGTCATGTATGCTAAGAAATCTGGTACAGTACAAATTGCTCCTTCTTTGTTCATTTCAAATGTCCTCTTGGTACCTGAATTCAAACATAACCTTCTGTCTGTTCCAAGATTGTGTTTACAAACTAATGGTACCATTTCATTCACTTCTTCATCTTGCATTTTGCAGGCCCCTTCACTGAAGAGGCCACTGGATCTTGGTAGACTCATTGGAGGGTTATATCTACTAAAGCAAAATGCAATTTTCATTTCTAAAAGTCCCTTTGTTTCATCTCATTCATGTAACAGTGTTGTTTCTGCTAAAACATGGCATGATAGACTTGGCCATTTACCTTTGTACAAACTGAAAACTTTGAATGTTTATGAGTCCAATAAATGTACTGAAATTGAAAACTGTGGTGTTTGTCCACAAGCAAGACAACACAGACTTCCATTTCCTAAAAGTACTACTCATAGTTCTCAAATTTTTGAGTTGATTCACATTGATGTATGGGGACCTTATAATACACACACCTATAATGGTTATAAGTATTTTCTTACCATTGTGGATGACTTTAGCAGAGTTACCTGGACATATCTGCTAAGTACCAAAAGCAATGCATTTGATATGCTTAAATCATTCATTTCTATGATTCAAACACAATTTTCTGTTACTGTCAAAACTGTTAGATCTGACAATGCTTTTGAGTTAGGCACTGGTACACAACAATCTACCTATTTTCTTGAAAAGGGTATTATTCATCAAACATCTTGTGTTGCTACTCGACAGCAAAATGGAGTAGTGGAAAGGAAACACAAACATCTTTTAGAAACTGCTAGAGCTTTGTTATTTCAATCAAAGTTGCCACTGAAATTTTGGGGAGAATGTGTTCTCACTGCAACTCACTTGATCAATCTTTTTCCTTCAAAAGTTTTACAAGACAAGACTCCTTTTGAAGTTTTGTTTTCTAAACCACCTTCTTATACTCATTTAAGAAGTTTTGGTTGTCTTTGTTATGCTGCAACACCTAAAAATGCTAGAGATAAGTTTCAAACTAGAGCTTATCCATGTTTATTTTTAGGATATCCTGTGGGGAAGAAAGCCTACAAACTCTACAATCTTACCACAAATTCAGTCTTCATATCAAGAGATGTCATTTTTTTTGAACATTTGTTTCCTTCTATCCAACCATCCTCCTCCACTTCTATTTTCCCACCTATTTCCGATTCTTGATCCTATTTCTTCTCCACATACTGTTGATCAGTCATCTTCATCCTCTTCTTCTTCTTCTAGTTCTCCTGCTCCTTCACCTCCTGTTGTTTCTCCTTCTTCATCTTCCACTTCTGTTCCAACTCCTGTGTATGTCCCTATTTCTTCTTCAACCAATGTTCCTGTTCACAGAAGCACTAGGACACATCATCCTCCTTCTTACTTAAAAGATTATGTTTGCAACAATGCTTCTTGTTTCCATTCTATTTTAACTCCTTTTGCAGCCAATTCAGTTGTTCTCCCATCCTCTTCTATTCCTTTGTTTCATTCTTTGGAAACACTTCATGAGCCCTCTTCTTACAAAGAGGCTGCAAAAGATCCCAATTGGCAAAGAGCTATGCAGCTTGAATATGATGCTTTGCAATCAACTAAGACCTGGACAGTGGTTGATCTTCCTCCTGGAAAGAAACCTATAAAGTGTAAATGGGTATACAAGCTCAAATATAAGTCTGATGGGAGTCTTGAAAGATATAAGGCCAGACTTCTAGTGAGGGGAGATACACAGCAAGAGGGCATTGATTACAATGAAACATTTTCACCAGTGGTAAAAATGACCACTATTAGAGTTCTAGTTGCTTCTGCTGCTAAACTTCACTGGGATCTTTTTCAATTAGATGTCAATAATGCCTTTTTACATGGGAGCTTGGATGAAGAGATTTACATGACTCCACCTCCTGGCATGACTCTTCCCTCAGATTCTCAAGTGCTCAAATTACAAAAATCTCTTTATGGTCTCAAGCAAGCATCCAGGCAGTGGTATAGTAGGTTGTCTGATGCTTTAAAAAGCAAAGGTTATGTGAGATCTCCCAATGACTATTATTTATTCACCAAGACCATGGGTGCTTCTATTGTGCATATTGCTGTTTATGTTGATGATATATTACTCACAGGTAATGATTCTCAAGAGATGACTTCTCTTAGACAGTTTTTGGATACCACATTCAAAATTAAGGATCTTGGGTCTTTGCATTATTTTTTAGGCCTGGAAGTAGTTTCTCTTTCTAATGGGTTTTCTATGACCCAAAGAAAGTTTGCTCTTGACTTGTTAAAAGAATTTGATGATTCTTATTTGCCTTCAGTTTCTTCCCCTCTACCAATACATCTTCAACTACCAATACATGAAGGGCAGCATATATCAGATCCTTTACAATACAGGAGATTGGTTGGTAAACTGAATTACCTTACTCACACCAGGCCCGATCTCTCTTTTGCTGTTCAGTTCCTTAGCCAGTTCATGCAAGATCCAAGACTTCCTCATTGGGATGCTGCTATGTACACTCTTAGATATGTTAGAAATACTGCAGCTCATGGGTTATTTTTCAATAATTCTTCTGATTTCAAGCTCGAGGCTTTTTGTGATTCTGATTGGGCCTCTTGTACTAACACAAGACGATCAGTTAGTAGGTACTTTGTTCTTCTAGGAGGCAGTCCTATATCCTGGAAATCTAAAAAGCAATCAACTCTTTCTCTCAGTTCTGCAGAGGCTGAATATAGATCAACGAGACGAGTGACTGCAGAATTGGCATGGCTTACCCGTTTATTACATGAGTTTCATCTTCCTCACATGGAACCAGTTCCCTTACATTGTGATAGCCAGACTGCTATTCATATTGCTAAAAATCCTGTTTATCATGAGCGAACTAAACATATCGAACTTGATTGTCATTTTCTAAGGGAGAAATTAGAAGCAGGCTTAATCTCTTTGCATCATCTTCCTTCCAGTGAACAACTTGCAGATCTCTTAACTAAGAGTCTTCCTCCTCATATTCACAGCTATTTGATTTCCAAGTTGGGGCTTTCAATGCCTCCAACTTGAGGGGGGTGTTGGCAATATACATCAGAGGGGTTTCTAAGTCATTATATCAAACATAAAAGACTGATTAGAAACTTGTTGATTGTCTGTTAGTGTTAGTTAGTCTTAACTGTGATTAGAGCTTTATTTAACCATAGTTAGCTGAAGTTAGTTAGTTCTCGTTTTCTGTTGCGATTGTATGTATATGTAATAGCTCAGTTAGTTGAATAACAACAAGAAAATTTCCCCATTCTCGATTTCTCTCAATCAAAATAACAAAATTGAATTAAAAAAAGTGGGGCTAGCAATATATATATATATACAACACTAAATTGTGTGTATTGCTAGTGAAGAAGGATGTTTGTTCACAATATATGTATATATATATATATTTGTCGGAGTTGAGGGTCTCCCTGGAACCAGCCTCTCTATCCTACGGGATGGAGGTAAGGCTGTCTACATCCCACCCTCCCCAGACCCTACTGATAGTACACCTGAGTACTTTTTGGTGGGACTTTACTGGGTATGGTTGTTGTTGTATATATATATTGACTATAATCTCAGCTAGCAAACCCTATAAAAGCACACTTTCTTTGCTTTGTTTGTCATCAAACACCACCGGTGTCTTTATTGTTCCGCACAAAAAAATGTGGGGAAAAAAGGAAAATGTGGGGAAAAAACCAAACGCACCTTACAAGATTCGAACTTGCTGCTTTTCATAATCCGGCGGACAGGTTCTACCACTAGGCTGGCGGAATTATTTGTTTAACTTGCCAAATCATTTATTTCATAACCTCTAATTACGAAAAAAAAAATTTAATTTAAAAACCGTTCACATGATTTCCACTTTACGTACGAAGTTGAGGAGGTCCCCGGGGACCCCCTGGGCCTATTACAGGTCCGCCCCTGTTTCCACATACAAGCTTAATCACCATGCCACATCAGATTTTCACAAATCCCAACAAATCATTTCCACGTGTCTTTTTTGTCCCCAATGGCCAATGCTAATATATCCGCACTTCCCACATGCACCCCTATTATATACAATATATATGTGTGTTGTGAGAGGAAAAAAAAGTAAAAAAGGTACTTCTCACGTACTCGCACGCCCCGACGAATTTGAAGCACGGTTCTGATACCCCCCCCCCCCCCCACCCAAATGCTCATCTCCTCGCACCCCCCACAAATGTGAAGCCACCTCAGCCACGGATCTCACCATCTTCACCGTGTTGGAGATTGTCTTATAATCCCGCATAGGTATGCACTTAATAACTATATAATTATAAGTTTATGTACGTTTGATATGCTTCTTTAAAAGTAAATGAGCGTAGCTCTCTTTCATTCTTTGTTTTTATCACCATCCTACAAAACTGATTTCATAAAAACATTCAAGAAATAGGGAAGCAATAGAACAAGCAAAGGATGTTTAAAATGGCAAATTAAGAGTTACCCTTATATGATTATTGAACTTTTTAGTTGATTATGAGTGTAACACCCATACCCGTTTTTCAACTAATAAATACGACATTTCATTCGGTCCCAGTAAAAGTAGTGATGTGTTACTACATGGATCACCAAAATATAATTACACAAAAATTAGTTTAAGTATTGGTTGCCACACATGACCCTATTAGGACTTCGATAACAACATAAGGGGTTCATTTCACAAAATATATCCCTCCATAAGCACAACTTGGATTTTCGGTTCTTCAAAAGCTAGCTTGATCATCCACTCGAACTCAGGAGCTCCTTACCTACTACATTACTAGGTAACACGTCAGTAATTGTGGCTTTAAATCAACAATTAAAGGTAATCCAGTGATAAGGAAAACAAGAAATAACTAAAAACAACAAAAATGTATGAGATAGCCCCTCGCGTATCGCTTCCCACAAACTTTGTCCCAAGTGATATGCTCGGGACGAGATTTCCAGGGATCAGCTGGAAATCTGTTAGTTTCATACTTAGTCACATTTTCTGATTTTTCAGGAAATCACCAAAGTTCCAACTTTACCTCATTCTCTTAGTAGCTGCACTTACAATTTCACTAAAGGAGTCTATATGAAAGGTGCATGATGATCACATAACACAAAAATGGATCAAAGTATTTGATCCTCAACTTTCAAGCATTTTTTCCCAACTTGTTAACCCGTTAAGATCTATCTTCACTATCAACTACACATACCTCCACTCTTTGAATTGTCAATATACACATGACACCTGCAACTATTTGCTTGAAACAAATTAATTCATCATATTATGAGCTATTCCTATATTGAGACATATAAACATATACTTTGACACTTTTCACCTAGGTTCTATATATTGAATCTTGGTGAGTATAACTAGCAACATCAACTATGTTTAACATTTCAACTTGGATACAAGATCCCAACTTGTCATTTTGAAGTAAAGGATGATTATCACCCTAATTACTTCATTTTCAACAACTCAACTCAAGGATTACAGATCGCATCCCTTTGAAGGGTAATGCATGATGTTCGTCATCATTAACACATTACCAACAACAATTAATAAATTTCAAAGGTAGATGTGCTCTAATGGCCATACTAAGATCCTCAACACATATAACTACTATGTATTACAATAACCATGTATTGGAGTATTCACGGTAGAGTCCCTATAAATACGTGAGTATATCCTTAAAATTTAAGGTGTAGTTGTGAGTGGTTGTGAGTGGGGGAGAAAGAAAAAGTTACTGTTCATCTGTAAATTTGATAAAAAAATTGTTGATTTGGTAAAATTTGAGGTATGTTGTGAAAGAAAGAGAGAGAAAAGGTAATGATAAAGGTATAAAAAGTATTATTTAATTGTGGTTGTGAGTGAAAAAAAAGAAAGAAAAAGTAATGATAAAAGTATAAATTATAAAGATAAGGATAAAGAATTTATTATGAATGCTCTTGTAATTCAAAACTACTATGTGTTACCTTCCAAGCTTTGAGTTTCCCCTTGTTCGCTTGGTTTGAGCCTTCCCCTGATTCACCTATAGATTGGTGACAACTTTAGTATAACTCCTCATTAAATATCAAGTTTACATGATCATTACATCACTTACAACTTCAGATAATTTCTTATATGCATCTATTTCATGTATATAACCACAACTTGACGTCAAAATCATCAAATTTTAACATTACATCAAACACCTAGCATGCGTTGCAACAATGATTCATACCCAAAGATGATTACTTCACCAAGTAATCACTTTCCTAATATCAACTATGCATCTACACACCTTTAACACTCAATATTAGCTTCAAATAATCAATTTAAGGAACCCAACCCATCACCATCCATATGTTACGATTTTTATGAAGTGGGCGTACACCCCCACTTCAATCTCTTTAACAACAACTTGACACAAGCATGCAACCTGGACTTGATGTCCTATAAGAGGTTTTATATCATAGATAACAACAATTTCAGAACAATTTCACATTAGGCAAATATCTCACCCCTCAAGCATCTTAGAGAGGATACTTACTTGATAATTTAGATGGACAAGGGAAAGATTTTGAGATCTAATAACCTCCTAATCCTTGAATTCGAATTTTCCTTGAAGCAGTTCCAACCCAATGAGCTGAATTTTTGTCACAAGATTCTAGGGCTAAAACTCTTTCTCCTCCCCCCTTATACAATCGTGAATGAACCTCGGTTTTTCCCCAGGTTTGTATAAATCCAACAATTACCAAACAGCCCTCCAACTTAGGATTCTTAGTAAATTTCACCCCCAACTAAAGTTTCAACTAAAACCCCCTTCTATTTCTATTAATTAAATTTTCATATGCTAACCTAATATTTTGTTAACAAAACATTTACACACAACAATTAGAAATACGTACATACATACATACATACATACATACATACATACATACATACATACATACATACATACATACATACATACATACATACATACATACATACATACATACATACATATATATATATATATATATATATATATATATATATATATATAGGATGGAGATCAATGGAAAACCAATTAGTTTTTTGAAAACCTGGAAAACTACTTTCCACCAATCACATAATTCCATTTAATTTGTGATTTTTATTTTAATGAAAGGGTAACAATGTAAATTTACCATATCTATTTTAATAAAGTAATTTTAAAATTAATGTTAATAACTAATTTGAAATTTTCCAGGGATCTCCATTATCCTAATTTAATAACGTACGCCAATATCTAAACCCTAATCCCAGTTCATATCACGTTTCATACGATCATAATCATCACCCTACTTTCCAGAGATTTCTCATTCAATATTCATCACGATCATTAATCTACATGACCATGCAAGATCAAGATAAAGGAGTAGAGACTCCATACGATTATAATCATCACCATCAATCAATTGATGGTGTCGAATCACCCAACACAAGCATCCAATACAAGTATAATCATGATGATGTCAATGCGAACCTAAATAGTATTGATCCTTGTTCTTCGAATGGGATTGATAATGGAGATACCACTCGACTTCTTTCAACGCCTGTAAGAAACAACAATTTAGCTCTGTTGGAATCTGCGGATATCACCTTGCTTCAACAAGAAGGTTTGAATATCAATTACGTAATTGTTACAATGGTGTAACAAGTCATACATAATCAATTGACAGTCTCTAATAAAATATAATGTTACACCGTTCTAACAATTCATTCTTTTTAATATATAGTAAAAAAAATTAAAATATACTTTTTTACTTATTTAATGTCAACTGCGTAATACAACTGGTACATCAATGTAACAATTTACAGCTACACAGAAAGATATAAAACTGTTACATCATTGTAACATTATACAGTAACACAGAATTTTCATTTTTCTGAATTATATGATAATAGTGGTAGTTTACAAAAATAGTACATTGTTGTTAAATTACTTTTCTGTGTTATATGTTAAGTAATTGTTTTATTTTTTAATGTCAACTTCGTAATATAACTGGTACATCAATGTAACAATTTACAACTACACAAAAAGATATTAAACTATTACATCATTGTAACATTATACAGTAACACAAAATTTTCATTTTTCTTAATTATATGATAATAGTGGTAGTTTACAAAAATATTACACTGTTGTTAAATTACTTTTCTGTATTATATGATAAGTATTATTTTATTTTTCCGTGTACACACATTTATTATAGTTTAACATTCATCTTTTTGTATTTTATTATATTAGAACCCAATTGTAGTAATTTCTACGATTCGCCGAATGGGACTCGATACTGGATCCCTAGTGTGGAGTCAGATTACAAACCAAAGTTGAAATGTACTAAGGGGACCGGGTGAGAAAGCCATGGAGGTAATTAACAAGCCGTTAAAGAATTGTAATTATTGTAAGCAAAAGGTAAGAAACCATGACTCTCGCAATTGCCCAAAGAAAAAGGAGGACCTAGAGGAACTGAAAAGACTTAAGGAACTTCAGCCCAGACAAGCTAGTGTAAAGAAAAAAAATGTCGTCCGTGACGAGACACCCGAAGATTTAAATGAGGATACTTCAGATGAAGACTATAATTGTTGATTTTGGTTTTCAATGTTTTTAATTTATCTTCACTACAAGAAGGTTATTTTTTTCTTTTTGTTATTTCGTATACACTAAACTTTAATTTATAACATTCAGGTTGTTTCATTATGAATATCTTATTTATCCGTTTCAGTATCTATATATAGTTTATACATTTTCATATGTTACATTACTGTAACACAAATCCTTTTTGTCGACTATAATAGAGTGTCTGGCTAAAAACTAAGCTTAGTACATTCACAGTATTGTATCAATGATCAGTGTAAATACGTTGGAGTAAGGTAAAATATCAATGTTACATTGTTCTATCCTTGATGAAAACTTTAATGATTACAGTTACAACACTGTAACACAAATAAAATTGCAAAGACGATGTTAAAATGATTCAAATAATCTATTCCAAACTAATAACAGTAGGTATTTAGAAACAAAACTGGAAAAAATGTTACACTAAGGTAACATAACAATACAACATTGTTCTATCCAGGTTGGGAAGTAAACTGTTACAGTAACACCACTGTAACACACTAATAGAATTGCATCAAACAGTGTCAATATGCTACAGTATTGTAATCCAATGCACATATATTACGGTTGGATGAGACAAAGCTGTATTTAACTGCATTCATTAATAAAAGAGAGGTCGTTCAAATCTGTTCAAACCGTAATATAAGGAAAAAAACAAAACATCTTAGCATCATCGTGCACAAATAAAGTTATGTTGAAAACATCAGAAAATCCTTTTAAGCTCTTCACGTTTTAATCATCTTGTAGTAATCTTCTGCCTCCCATTCCACCTTATGACGAAAGCTGTTAGCCTCACTTGTCAAAATCATCTTATATTATCCACTGGTATTCAGTTACAGCAATGTAGCTCAATTCAGTTACAATAATGTAACAGACTGACAATTAAACAAACTACAGTAATTTATCTCAATTCAGTTACAGTAATGAAACTGGCTGATAATTAAACATACTAGTTGATTTGCATCAAAACAGGGTTACTCTATTGCATTCTGTATTGGAAACAAAGCATTAAACAGTATCATTATGTTACAGTGGTGTAACTGATTGAGCACTAAACAATACCGGTAACAGTACCACAATATAATTTTTGTCTTCAAATTAATCAGGATCAAATTGTTACAGTAGTGTAATATGATGGATCATATATCATGGTACTGTAATTCAAAAAAACCATATTGTTAACAGCACCTATATACTATTACACGACTGTAACTACATGAAATTTAGTTCAGGGGGGTTCAGAAAAGGCGATGCTTACAGTACTGTAACAAATAGTTTATACAGTCATGTAATCGAACAGAAATCGCCATAAACAAATTTTAATTGTAGAACATTTATCAGAAATCGCAATTTAACTAGTTCACAATCAAAATCAGTTGAATGTTTACCTTTCGATCCACTGAATAGTCACCTGGAAGTCGCCCTTCAAACTCGTCTTTATCAAGAAGGTTTCGCCTCTGGTTAGACACGATCGAACCCTAGCTTAATCGCATGGAAGTCGAATGTGGTCAAGAAAGAATCGCCTCTGGTGATTTTGTTACCCCCTAATTTCTAGGGTACAATTCGTATTTTTTGTATAAGATTTTGAAAAATCTTGAATGCAAATTAGATATAGATAGAATCAATAAAGCATATTTTTAGGAATTTAGTTTTTGGCGGAAACTAGTTGGTGAACAAAATTACAATAATGCCCATACTTAATTGAAATATGTTATCACTATTTACAATCAAGCCCCTCTTTAATCTAGACCATTGATTTGAAAATCAATGGATTAAAAGGGGTTTTCCAGGTTTTCCAAAAAATATTGGTTTTCCATGGATCCCTACCCTATATATATATATATATATATATATATATATATATATATATATATATATATATATATAGGAAGAAGATCAATGGATAACCAATTACTTTTTGGAAAACCTGGAAAACTACTCTCCACCAATCACATAATTTCATTTAATTGTTGATTTTTGTTTTATTTAAATGGTAATAATGTAAATTTAGCATATCTATTTTAATAAAGTATTTTTTACCATTGGTGTGAATAACTAATTTAAAATTTTCCAGGGAATTTTCATTATCAAAATTCATAGAAAATCGCAAATCACTAAACCCTAATCCCAGTTCTTCTCGTTGGTCTTCTTCAAAATTTCATCACGTTCATCAATATCCATTGCCATGCAAGATCAAGGTAAAGAAGGAAATAATCAATATCGCTCATCAAATGATGATGTCGAATCATTCATTCCATTGTGTAATCCATATAATTATAAACAACAACATGAAGCAATTGATGGTGTCGAATCACCCAACCCAACCGGACTTTCAGCATGAAGGTTACAGTACTGTAACAATATACAGCAACACGTAATTTTTATTTTTATGAATCATCTTATAATAGTGGTAATTTACAAATATATTACACTGTTGTAACATATTTTTCTGTATTATCAATAATGTGTTTTTTTTTTAAAAAAAAAATT
>JBCNJP010000027.1:14938283-15027736 GCA_039602395.1 Deinandra increscens subsp. villosa
GAAAAAATAACAAAAAAGAGGATTAACAAATGAATCTAAGAAAACACTCACATCAGTTGCTACATATACAAAACTTATTTAGATTTTACACAACCAAAACTTGTTTAGATTTTACACAACCAAATAGGCTTTTTTAAGATTTCACATGCATGTAGACAAATAACACATGGTGTCTTTGTAGCAGCAACTGAGATGAGTTGAAAATGCGGGATGGAGACGGAAAGTCAATCACTTTTCACGAAACTTCTAAGGGTATGTTTGAGAGTGTTTATTTGAGTGCAAAAGTGTTTTTAGTTAAAAGCATTTATTAACTTATAACTTTTTTAAAGGAATTTAAAAAAAAATAGTTTGGATTAGCTTTTGTGGTAGGAAAAGTCACCAAGTTGTTTTTAAAAAATGTTTTTTTATCTTTTCATGTAAAATGACCAAAATGGGAGAAAGTGATAAGGTCTTATGGGTAAAAAAGGTGGGCATATTAGTAATTTTCATTTCAAAAGTCAAAACGAGTTTTAAAAGCCAAGTTTTCTTGGCATTTGGAAGATGGTTTTTTTCTCCTTACCAAAAAGTTAAAATCAAAAGTGCTTTTAGATTACCTAAACAATATTTTTAACTTATTGGCTTTTCAAAAAGCTAATAAGTCAATAAAGAGTTTATAAATGGAATCCCAAACATGCTCTAAATTCACCGCAGGTTTCAGCGAGTCCTGACGATGGTGATCAATCAAGACTTGCTTTGAATTCGTATTTTAAGAGCTATGAAATCACTATTTCATCCGAGTTTGTGTACAAATATTATAAACTAAAAGAAAATACTTGTTAGAATAGATACCTTTCAATGAACGCTTCACTAATTCATCCCAATTACTAAGTTATAGCATTTTCTATAATAAACTGATAATTAAATCAGAACCCTTATAAAGGAAAAAAAATTAAAAAACCAAATTCAACCAGGCTTTAAGTTTCTTAAAAAAAACATGTTCATCCAAGTGCATTACACATTCTAGAAAAGCTAAATGAATATTTCATAACATAAAAATATCAAAAACTAAGAATGATAATTGAATTTATCAATATTGTCACAACGTTACTACTTACGGAAGATAGGGGATGGTGTTCGCTAATTTCGTTCAGAAAAAACTTCAAGTCAAATAGAACTTGAATTTTAATTCGTAGCGGTGTGTTAACAACATATTTCATCAAAAGAAAGAAGAAAATTAACTAATTTTCATTAAGTTTGCTAATAAATAAAATACTTCTTAAAAAAGTTAAATCTCCTAGAAGAAGTCTAAAACTGTATGTGTGTTTTGTTTCTGCTTTTCTTGATACAGCTCAACTCTATATATAAAAAAAAGTTCATCCGTAGTTCATCTCTACATGAAAAATAAAAATCATTTAAAACAGATGAAACTGGTAAGTCCGAAAATCAAAAGCAAATATCTTCAATCTGATATATTTATTTTGTTTAATGTTTTGTAATCTTCATGCTATATTATATCATTATCTAACCAAGATTGATGCCAACATCATCATCTACTTTGATGTTGAATACAACATCTCGCGCTTTACGACAACCGTTGAGAAATAGATAGTTTGACATTAGTGGAATAAGCGGAGCAAAAAGATCAGAACTTTTATGTAACTTTCGGATTTAAGAAAACATTGATAACATACCATTTTTGTTTTGGCCTTGTTTGGCTGTTTTATTAAATTTGTTGCTGTTCAAAAAAAACAAACCGTTGACTAATTCAACTAAACAATTAATTGACTTTGACTTTGACTTGTTTCCTACACATTAATTGCATTTAAGAGATTAGTTCATTAGTTGACCGCATTTGTTGCAATATTATCCCTTCGAGACTATAAGTACCAAACCAAAATGACAGTTTATGCATCAACAATTACATTCACCAAACTTATTCTTTAAAAATGGCTTGCTCTCGTCTCACATCTTTCCTCGTGATCGTTATTCCTCTTTTTTTCAACCTCTTTGTTGATATTTGTTTTGCCGATGAAGGCCAACCGACGATCGGTAACTGGTTAGAGATCGCGAGCCTAGAAGATCCTGTGGTGATAAATATCGGTCAGTTTGCTGTCGATGAACACAACAAATATACGAATAGTACTTTGATATTTAAGAGAGTAGTCAAAGGGGACACACAGATTGTCGGTGGGTTGAATTGGCGGCTAACGATCGAGGTCGAAGATGTCCAAGTGGTTAAGGATTGTGAGGCTCTTGTTTACGAACAACAATGGCAAAATGTCACAAAACTCATTGATTTTAAGATTGTTTAGTTAACAATGTTTTTATAGATGGTTCAACTGATAATGTTTTTCAATTTTATGTAGACGGATAAAAACATCGTATGGCTTAGTTATTAAGTTGTTGTTCAATTATGATGAATTTTCGTTGTTTTATAAACAAGATTTATTTGTTTCTTTTTTCTCGTTGTATGATATGAAATTTTACATAAAATATATGTTAGGCCCGCTGGAAAATACTTCAAAATCTAGGAGATGTTAAAATTAAAAAGAATTAAAAAATATACTTAAGTGGATTAGCTTTAAGCCTTTAAGGTAAAGTGGTGATTTCATAACTAAAAGATTATGGGTTTAAATCATGTAAAATATAACACGTGATTTTGATCGCTCAAAGAATAACTACTCCTTCATAATATATAGTAAATTGTAATAACTAGGTAGTTTTATCCGCGAAGACAATGTAATAAAAAAGTAGTGTGGCCGTGCGTTACAATGTGATACTGAATTAAATATTTTAATTAATTAGAATATAAAAATCTTAATTTATTAAAATATAAAATTAAAAAACAAATATTAAATTATTTACTAAAAGAAGATTAGAAAATTTAATTAAAAAAAACAAAAGTAAAAAGGTTGATTAAGAAAAATAAAATATTAATTTATTTGTCAAAAAAGTTAAGAAAATTAAATTAAAGAAAAAGCTAAAAATGAAAGATAAGCTAACTAAAAAAACGTAAGCAAATAGTAATTTAATTGTCAATTTTTAAGAAAATATCATTTTAATCCAACTAAAACTAATGTAATCTGATACTAATAAAGCAATTCTTAAATGTCACAAATTAGCTTCTCATATAATTTCTCATCTTAATTTTCCGTCCTCTCATATTAAATATAAACCTTCTCTTTTATTAAATAATAACGACTTTAAAGAGTCAAATTATATAATTAAATACTAAAAATATAAACCTTATCTTTTATAAAATTAATAATGATTTTAAAGATTTAAATTAATTAAATACTAAAAATATAAATCTTATTATTTCAGTAATATTTAAAGTAAATTTTTAATACTTTATAAATCATAATAGAAGTTAAATTATATTCTTGAAATATAATTATATAATTCTTAAATCTTTATTATCCATCTATCTATATATATAATAAAAGAAAAGTTTTTGACACCACAATTTGACATGTGGCATCACCACATTCACTCTCAACAATTTTTCCCGCCAATAATAAATGGATCCTAGATGACCCGCTTCTTACCCGCCCCATCATCGATTGAATTTGTATTGAACATAACCCTAATTTCCCTTCCATTCATCTTTCATCTCCCTCAAGCCTCTCCTCCTCTCTACAGCAATCAACGACGAAACCGTATCAGGTATGATTTCTCAATCTCATCATCTGCAAATCGATCTCTCGCAAATCCTCTACCCGCCCCATCATCGATTGAATTTGTATTGAACATAACCCTAATTTCCCTTCCATTCATCTTTCATCTCCCTCAAGCCTCTCCTCCTCTCTACAGCAATCAACGACGAAACCGTATCAGGTATGATTTCTCAATCTCATCATCTGCAAATCGATCTCTCGCAAATCCTCTGCTAATCGATTACAAACCCTCAGGCGCGGCTCCCCTTTTTCATAATTCTCTTCTTCATCGTCTCTCTGGTTCAAGAGTCTCGATCAACAATCCACTTCCAGGTACTAATTTTTGAGTCAATCTTGATAGAGGTTTGGATTATATCAATCTCGATTTGTGATTTTGATGGTTTTGAGTAATTTTAGGGTTTTTGTATCATTAGATCCATACAGTTAAACAACAATTGTTCACACATGCTCTGAATAAGGATGGAAGCAGAAATTGTTGACAAGTGATTATACGCATTGGTGTGTGCATATCCAATTTGTTGTGATATCATCTTTAATGTTAGGATGTTTTTTTTTTATAGTTTTGAGTACAGTTATGTTCTTGATTGGTAATTTTTAGTTTTGGTTCATGATACCTCTAAGTCATATGATTAGATTGCTTATGCTTGCAAGTGTTGTGGTAGAAAAGAAGTTCATGAAACCATCTCCCAGGCAAAGGTAACATACCTGTCAAATTTTGATTACATGTATTACATATATATTATGCTTGCATAATTATTTACAACCCAAATTAATGAATTATAAACAACAGTGATGTGGATTTCCCAAGAAGCAAGGGCCTTGCTACAGATTTGCTAAGAAACAACAGGCTAAGTGTTTTCTTCTTTATGCTACAGTTTTTGGTGCTTCTTTAATTGTATTCCGTTATCTTACTTTTGCAGATCTCACAGCCTCTTGCTATAGTTTTCGTTGGTCTATCGAAGGAAATTTCTGTAGGTTAGTTTTTTAGTGTTGGTTACTATATTTATCGTTACAATTCTCTAAAATGATATTAAGAATTGAATCTTGAGGGCAAATAAACAATTTATTCTATAGCAATCCATTAATCTTGAAGCATTAACATCCTATTATGCAATAACAGTGGAAGTAATTAATTGATGTGGATTTTGTTAGTAATATCTTACTATCATGTTTCAAGTTTTTAGATATGAGGGAATCTAATTTTTTCGGCTATTATTTTTGGTGTTTTTCCATCTTCTTAACATATAATTGTTTCACGTTTACAAGTGTTTTAAGCTATGGTGGTTAGTGTTTATTCTCTAATCAGGGTAAAAGAACAAAAAAAATGCCACTACATTCCTAACTATGTGGTACAAGAATATCAGAAGAAACATGTAGAATTGCTCCAAATATCGTTGTGTAGGTATATTAAGTAGTATAGCACGGGGAAATGCTGTTGTACAAGGTAATACTTATGATAAGTTATATTTGCTGTAAAAATTGAAGCCTCATGTTTGATTGTTCTCAAACCTGTACACATGTCACCTATTTTTTGTTATGGCCTTCTTTCTACCCTCTTAAACTTCTTTTAATAACTTATTTAGAGCTTCCTCCAATTAGATATCTCTATAGAGGAATGTGGCTTTGTTGAGAAAGAAAGTAGGTAATCATTGATTTGTTTCCCTATACTAATGATCCCTTTTCTGCTCTTATGTGCATGGTTTTAATTTCCCTTCCATTCATCTTTCATCTCCCTCAAGCCTCTCCTCCTCTCTACAGCAATCAACGACGAAACCGTATCAGGTATGATTTCTCAATCTCATCATCTGCAAATCGATCTCTCGCAAATCCTCTACCCGCCCCATCATCGATTGAATTTGTATTGAACATAACCCTAATTTCCCTTCCATTCATCTTTCATCTCCCTCAAGCCTCTCCTCCTCTCTACAGCAATCAACGACGAAACCGTATCAGGTATGATTTCTCAATCTCATCATCTGCAAATCGATCTCTCGCAAATCCTCTGCTAATCGATTACAAACCCTCAGGCGCGGCTCCCCTTTTTCATAATTCTCTTCTTCATCGTCTCTCTGGTTCAAGAGTCTCGATCAACAATCCACTTCCAGGTACTAATTTTTGAGTCAATCTTGATAGAGGTTTGGATTATATCAATCTCGATTTGTGATTTTGATGGTTTTGAGTAATTTTAGGGTTTTTGTATCATTAGATCCATACAGTTAAACAACAATTGTTCACACATGCTCTGAATAAGGATGGAAGCAGAAATTGTTGACAAGTGATTATACGCATTGGTGTGTGCATATCCAATTTGTTGTGATATCATCTTTAATGTTAGGATGTTTTTTTTTTATAGTTTTGAGTACAGTTATGTTCTTGATTGGTAATTTTTAGTTTTGGTTCATGATACCTCTAAGTCATATGATTAGATTGCTTATGCTTGCAAGTGTTGTGGTAGAAAAGAAGTTCATGAAACCATCTCCCAGGCAAAGGTAACATACCTGTCAAATTTTGATTACATGTATTACATATATATTATGCTTGCATAATTATTTACAACCCAAATTAATGAATTATAAACAACAGTGATGTGGATTTCCCAAGAAGCAAGGGCCTTGCTACAGATTTGCTAAGAAACAACAGGCTAAGTGTTTTCTTCTTTATGCTACAGTTTTTGGTGCTTCTTTAATTGTATTCCGTTATCTTACTTTTGCAGATCTCACAGCCTCTTGCTATAGTTTTCGTTGGTCTATCGAAGGAAATTTCTGTAGGTTAGTTTTTTAGTGTTGGTTACTATATTTATCGTTACAATTCTCTAAAATGATATTAAGAATTGAATCTTGAGGGCAAATAAACAATTTATTCTATAGCAATCCATTAATCTTGAAGCATTAACATCCTATTATGCAATAACAGTGGAAGTAATTAATTGATGTGGATTTTGTTAGTAATATCTTACTATCATGTTTCAAGTTTTTAGATATGAGGGAATCTAATTTTTTCGGCTATTATTTTTGGTGTTTTTCCATCTTCTTAACATATAATTGTTTCACGTTTACAAGTGTTTTAAGCTATGGTGGTTAGTGTTTATTCTCTAATCAGGGTAAAAGAACAAAAAAAATGCCACTACATTCCTAACTATGTGGTACAAGAATATCAGAAGAAACATGTAGAATTGCTCCAAATATCGTTGTGTAGGTATATTAAGTAGTATAGCACGGGGAAATGCTGTTGTACAAGGTAATACTTATGATAAGTTATATTTGCTGTAAAAATTGAAGCCTCATGTTTGATTGTTCTCAAACCTGTACACATGTCACCTATTTTTTGTTATGGCCTTCTTTCTACCCTCTTAAACTTCTTTTAATAACTTATTTAGAGCTTCCTCCAATTAGATATCTCTATAGAGGAATGTGGCTTTGTTGAGAAAGAAAGTAGGTAATCATTGATTTGTTTCCCTATACTAATGATCCCTTTTCTGCTCTTATGTGCATGGTTTTAATTTCCCTTCCATTCATCTTTCATCTCCCTCAAGCCTCTCCTCCTCTCTACAGCAATCAACGACGAAACCGTATCAGGTATGATTTCTCAATCTCATCATCTGCAAATCGATCTCTCGCAAATCCTCTACCCGCCCCATCATCGATTGAATTTGTATTGAACATAACCCTAATTTCCCTTCCATTCATCTTTCATCTCCCTCAAGCCTCTCCTCCTCTCTACAGCAATCAACGACGAAACCGTATCAGGTATGATTTCTCAATCTCATCATCTGCAAATCGATCTCTCGCAAATCCTCTGCTAATCGATTACAAACCCTCAGGCGCGGCTCCCCTTTTTCATAATTCTCTTCTTCATCGTCTCTCTGGTTCAAGAGTCTCGATCAACAATCCACTTCCAGGTACTAATTTTTGAGTCAATCTTGATAGAGGTTTGGATTATATCAATCTCGATTTGTGATTTTGATGGTTTTGAGTAATTTTAGGGTTTTTGTATCATTAGATCCATACAGTTAAACAACAATTGTTCACACATGCTCTGAATAAGGATGGAAGCAGAAATTGTTGACAAGTGATTATACGCATTGGTGTGTGCATATCCAATTTGTTGTGATATCATCTTTAATGTTAGGATGTTTTTTTTTTATAGTTTTGAGTACAGTTATGTTCTTGATTGGTAATTTTTAGTTTTGGTTCATGATACCTCTAAGTCATATGATTAGATTGCTTATGCTTGCAAGTGTTGTGGTAGAAAAGAAGTTCATGAAACCATCTCCCAGGCAAAGGTAACATACCTGTCAAATTTTGATTACATGTATTACATATATATTATGCTTGCATAATTATTTACAACCCAAATTAATGAATTATAAACAACAGTGATGTGGATTTCCCAAGAAGCAAGGGCCTTGCTACAGATTTGCTAAGAAACAACAGGCTAAGTGTTTTCTTCTTTATGCTACAGTTTTTGGTGCTTCTTTAATTGTATTCCGTTATCTTACTTTTGCAGATCTCACAGCCTCTTGCTATAGTTTTCGTTGGTCTATCGAAGGAAATTTCTGTAGGTTAGTTTTTTAGTGTTGGTTACTATATTTATCGTTACAATTCTCTAAAATGATATTAAGAATTGAATCTTGAGGGCAAATAAACAATTTATTCTATAGCAATCCATTAATCTTGAAGCATTAACATCCTATTATGCAATAACAGTGGAAGTAATTAATTGATGTGGATTTTGTTAGTAATATCTTACTATCATGTTTCAAGTTTTTAGATATGAGGGAATCTAATTTTTTCGGCTATTATTTTTGGTGTTTTTCCATCTTCTTAACATATAATTGTTTCACGTTTACAAGTGTTTTAAGCTATGGTGGTTAGTGTTTATTCTCTAATCAGGGTAAAAGAACAAAAAAAATGCCACTACATTCCTAACTATGTGGTACAAGAATATCAGAAGAAACATGTAGAATTGCTCCAAATATCGTTGTGTAGGTATATTAAGTAGTATAGCACGGGGAAATGCTGTTGTACAAGGTAATACTTATGATAAGTTATATTTGCTGTAAAAATTGAAGCCTCATGTTTGATTGTTCTCAAACCTGTACACATGTCACCTATTTTTTGTTATGGCCTTCTTTCTACCCTCTTAAACTTCTTTTAATAACTTATTTAGAGCTTCCTCCAATTAGATATCTCTATAGAGGAATGTGGCTTTGTTGAGAAAGAAAGTAGGTAATCATTGATTTGTTTCCCTATACTAATGATCCCTTTTCTGCTCTTATGTGCATGGTTTTAATTTCCCTTCCATTCATCTTTCATCTCCCTCAAGCCTCTCCTCCTCTCTACAGCAATCAACGACGAAACCGTATCAGGTATGATTTCTCAATCTCATCATCTGCAAATCGATCTCTCGCAAATCCTCTACCCGCCCCATCATCGATTGAATTTGTATTGAACATAACCCTAATTTCCCTTCCATTCATCTTTCATCTCCCTCAAGCCTCTCCTCCTCTCTACAGCAATCAACGACGAAACCGTATCAGGTATGATTTCTCAATCTCATCATCTGCAAATCGATCTCTCGCAAATCCTCTGCTAATCGATTACAAACCCTCAGGCGCGGCTCCCCTTTTTCATAATTCTCTTCTTCATCGTCTCTCTGGTTCAAGAGTCTCGATCAACAATCCACTTCCAGGTACTAATTTTTGAGTCAATCTTGATAGAGGTTTGGATTATATCAATCTCGATTTGTGATTTTGATGGTTTTGAGTAATTTTAGGGTTTTTGTATCATTAGATCCATACAGTTAAACAACAATTGTTCACACATGCTCTGAATAAGGATGGAAGCAGAAATTGTTGACAAGTGATTATACGCATTGGTGTGTGCATATCCAATTTGTTGTGATATCATCTTTAATGTTAGGATGTTTTTTTTTTATAGTTTTGAGTACAGTTATGTTCTTGATTGGTAATTTTTAGTTTTGGTTCATGATACCTCTAAGTCATATGATTAGATTGCTTATGCTTGCAAGTGTTGTGGTAGAAAAGAAGTTCATGAAACCATCTCCCAGGCAAAGGTAACATACCTGTCAAATTTTGATTACATGTATTACATATATATTATGCTTGCATAATTATTTACAACCCAAATTAATGAATTATAAACAACAGTGATGTGGATTTCCCAAGAAGCAAGGGCCTTGCTACAGATTTGCTAAGAAACAACAGGCTAAGTGTTTTCTTCTTTATGCTACAGTTTTTGGTGCTTCTTTAATTGTATTCCGTTATCTTACTTTTGCAGATCTCACAGCCTCTTGCTATAGTTTTCGTTGGTCTATCGAAGGAAATTTCTGTAGGTTAGTTTTTTAGTGTTGGTTACTATATTTATCGTTACAATTCTCTAAAATGATATTAAGAATTGAATCTTGAGGGCAAATAAACAATTTATTCTATAGCAATCCATTAATCTTGAAGCATTAACATCCTATTATGCAATAACAGTGGAAGTAATTAATTGATGTGGATTTTGTTAGTAATATCTTACTATCATGTTTCAAGTTTTTAGATATGAGGGAATCTAATTTTTTCGGCTATTATTTTTGGTGTTTTTCCATCTTCTTAACATATAATTGTTTCACGTTTACAAGTGTTTTAAGCTATGGTGGTTAGTGTTTATTCTCTAATCAGGGTAAAAGAACAAAAAAAATGCCACTACATTCCTAACTATGTGGTACAAGAATATCAGAAGAAACATGTAGAATTGCTCCAAATATCGTTGTGTAGGTATATTAAGTAGTATAGCACGGGGAAATGCTGTTGTACAAGGTAATACTTATGATAAGTTATATTTGCTGTAAAAATTGAAGCCTCATGTTTGATTGTTCTCAAACCTGTACACATGTCACCTATTTTTTGTTATGGCCTTCTTTCTACCCTCTTAAACTTCTTTTAATAACTTATTTAGAGCTTCCTCCAATTAGATATCTCTATAGAGGAATGTGGCTTTGTTGAGAAAGAAAGTAGGTAATCATTGATTTGTTTCCCTATACTAATGATCCCTTTTCTGCTCTTATGTGCATGGTTTCTGATCTGCGGGTTTTAGGAACTTTTGACTCGCTGATGGTAAGCTACTCAATTTCCCTCATCAGGTTTATATTATCATTGGTACGCCTGTTCTTATATCTTCAACCTCTAAAGTTGTAGTGTGGACTTGATGATCCAGTTAGTGCTTCTCAAATGCTGGGGGGAATCGCTCCCGGCGGCAGATCCAACGGTGTGCGGCAGTTTGAGCAGTCCACCAGATCGATTTGGTTTGTTCGATTGTTTGCAGGCCAGGAAACGGAGAACCGCCGGAATAAGGAGGCGGAGGAAAGGAGTCGGCGATCGGAGTAACGGCTTGGCATATGGCGCATCGGATGGATCTCGCTCCCGGCGGCAGATCCAACAGTGTGCGGCAGTTTGAGCAGTCCACCAGATCGATTTGGTTTGTTCGATTTCTATCTCCTCTCCAATACGTAATCTGTTATAATGTTTATTTGAAATTTGTACAAATCTGCAAGCATCTTCATTGAATCTGTGTTAGAAATCATAAATCCATGTTAATATTGATTGGATGTGTTTTAATTTTGTTAACTTTAATCGTGACTCTTTCACAGTTCCTTCGATACGATTATATGCCCATATTAATAACAGTTGCTTCAATACAACTCCTACGTTAAATTTAGTCAATTAGAAATTTATGTTTAGGCTGTATGAATTTTGAAATTTGGTCAATTAGAAATTTAGTTTTTTTTTTTAACAGCAATTAGAAATTTAGTTAGTTAGAAATTTAGACAACGATACGATTTTATTCAACTTTTAATAATTAAGTATTCTTTGTTGCTGTAGTTAAGAAGGGCATGTCATTGTATAAAAGAAAAGGACGGAAGGCTTAATTTCAACGAATAAAGATCCAACTTCAATGGTACTATCTTTCTGATGATGAATGACTAATATTTGTTTCAAGAAATAAAGAGTGTATCAAATCAAATTTTATTCTTCCGTATCTAAATAAAAAATTTTGTAAATCAAATCAAATTACTAACTTACCAAAAAAAACTCAATGATGTTACATATTTTCTTTATTTAAACAATTTTTTTTAGTAAACGTAAATAAACATTCAGGACCGCAAGAGATGTTACATGAGATGTTACATGTCCAGTTAATAGAAGAAATAAAAGACATTTTAGATCAAGAGAACGTGTTGGTGCAAACTTACAGGACCGCAAGAGATACTTTGATAGAAAATCCTAATTTAAATCTAAAACTCCGTATCATCAACAGTAGGCAAAAAGATGCAAGAACATACAACTTACCTACCGCATCCGAAGTCGCTGCATTAATTGTTGGAGATATCTCTAGCTTGGTTGACCATCGTGACATAATTGTTACTGAAAAATCAGGACGTAGGGAGCGTATAAGTGAATTACATCTGGCATATCTACCCCTACAATACCCACTTTTGTTTCCTCATGGTGAAGATGGCTATCAAATTAATATTCCTCATAGAAACGTAATAACTTTGGGAAACCGTGTCAGAATGACATGCACGATGCGGGAATTTTTTTCTTATCGTATTCAAGATAGGGTCAACAAATTTTCATTGATTTTGAATTCAAGAAGACTTTATCAACAGTTCTTAGTGGATGCGTACACAATGATTGAGAGTGAAAGATTGGGGTTTATACGTGGCAAGCAATCTAAACTTAGATGCGAAAATTACAAGAATCTTTCCATGGCAAGAGACGAGGGAACTACAGATCTGTCATCTGCCGGCCAACGTATTATATTACCGTCTTCTTTTACTGGCGGTGCGCGTTTCATGATGCAAAACTTTCTAGATGCCATGGCGATATGCAAATGGTTTGGTTATCCGGATCTTTTTATAACTATAACATGTAATCCTAGATGGCCGGAGATTGAAAGATTTTGTAAAGACAACAAAGTAAAACCGGAGCATCGTCCAGGAATTTTATGTCGAATGTTTAGGATGAAGCTTGATTCTCTAATGAAAGACATAAAAGAAAAATCTATTTTCGGGAAAGTTCAAGCAGGTATATTAACTTATTAAATTATTTATTTAACTATTAATATTTTTTTTTACTATGACTTAATACTGTTTTATTCAACAGTTGTCTACACCATAGAGTTTCAAAAGCGTGGTCTGCCTCACTCGCACATATGTATTTTTTTGCATCCAGATTTTAAACTACCAACACCTGATCATATTGATCGTGTTATATCTGCCGAGATCCCTGATCAGAATGACGATCCGGAATTATACAAACTTGTGCGAGAGTTCATGATACACGGACCATGCGGCGCTCATAATATGAAATCACCATGCATGGTAAATAAGCAGTGTTCAAAAAAGTTTCCTAAGAAATTTCGGGAAAGAACGTCAACAGACGAAGATGGATTTCCCTTATATAGGAGGCGACGTAATGGTCCTACCGTCTTTAAGTCTGGTGAACAATTAGATTCAAGATACGTTGTTCCGTATAACAAGTTCCTATTAAAAAGATTCCAGGCACATATAAATGTTGAATGGTGCAACAAGGGTAATGCAATCAAATATCTCTTCAAATATATCAACAAAGGCCCGGATAGAACAACAATGAAGTTAGACCAATGTGAAGGTTCAAGTAAACCTGTGGATGAAATAAGACTTTATTATGATTGTAGATATGTATCTGCATGTGAAGCATCATGGCGTATATTTGCCAACGAAGTGCATTATAGATACCCTTCGGTTACACGACTTCCCTTTCACTTACCTGGAGAAGAACATGTTATATTTGGTGAAGAAGATGACATCAATGATGTAATTGAAAAAGCTTCAGTGAATTCATCAATGTTTACGTCTTGGATGAAGTGCAATGAGATGTATCCACAAGCCAGAACTCTAACCTATGTTCAGTATCCGTCAAAATTTGTTTGGAAATCTAAAGAGAGATGTTGGAAACCAAGAAAGCAAGGTGTGTCGATTGGAAGAATACATTCGGTTTCACCTGCCCTCGGAGAAGCATACTTTTTAAGAATTCTTCTTAATAAAGTGAAAGGTCCAAGAACATTCGAGGATATTAGGACTATTGATGGAGTTCAACATGCTTCTTTTAGGGATGCCTGCTACGCACTTGGACTATTGGATGATGATAATGAATACATTGAAGCAATCAAAGAAGCAAATCATCACGGAACCGGTCCTTATTTGAGGGCTCTGTTTGTAACAATGCTGTTATGTAATACATTGTCCAGACCGGATCATGTATGGGATAAAACATGGAAAATCCTTTCAGATGGGATTACTTTCCAACTTCAACTGAATCAAAATCCACAAGGTACAATTCTTTTCTTATGTTACACATTACAAATGTTATATTGCGTTTTTTAACATATTGTCAAACTTTCTTTATAGGATCCTCAAATAACGATGACGCACTGAGAAACCGCACATTATTTGAGATTGAGAAGATGTTGCGTCGTAACGGTTCAAGTCTACATAGGTTTGAATCAATGCCCTATCCAGACGAAGCTTCTAGCCTTTTGTTAGAAAATCAAATGATAAGCGAAGAACGTTTGTATGACCAAGATAGGATGGATCAAGAGTATCAAAGTCTTTTTATGAAGCTCACAGATGAACAAAGAAGTATCTACAATGAGATTATGAGTGCAGTTAATAATAAAAAGCCAGGCATGTTCTTCGTATACGGATACGGTGGAACAGGAAAAACATTCCTATGGAACACACTATCTGCCTCTATCAGATCGAAAAAGCAAATAGTGTTGAACGTTGCTTCAAGTGGCATTGCCTCTCTTTTGCTACCCGGTGGTAGGACGGCACATTCAAGGTTCCGGATACCTATAAATATCAATGAAAATTCCCTATGTACTTTGAACCCAAACAGCGACGTCGCAGAATTGTTAAAAGAAACATCGTTGATTATATGGGACGAGGCGCCGATGACCAACAAACACTGTTTTGAAGCACTTGATAGAAGTTTAAACGACATAATAAAGTCTAATAGTTCGTCAAGAAAAGATATTTTTTCGGAGGTAAAGTAGTTGTTTTTGGAGGTGATTTTAGACAGATTCTACCTGTCGTGCCTGGAGGAACTGATGAAGATATTGTGAACTCTTCCTTGAGTTCTTCGTACCTTTGGAGTAAATGCAAGGTATTAAAATTAACAAAAAACATGCGACTTACCATTGGAGCAGGGTCAGGTGATGTTGACAGTATTAGAACATTTGCTGAATGGCTGTTAGAATTGGGAGAGGGCAAACTCGGTGGTGAGAACGATGGTCATGCCATTATTGATATTCCAGAAGATCTGCTTATCAAAGATTCGCCTAATCCGTTCCAGGACCTTATTGATTTCGTCTATCCTTCGATGATTGAAAATTACAAAGATCCATTATATTGGAAAGATAGGGCGATACTCGCACCAACTAATGAGATTGTTTATGATATCAATAACCTCTTCATATCAATGATTCCCGGGGAAGAAAGAGAGTATTTAAGTTCTGATTGTATATGTCAGAGTGAGGATATTCAAGAAGGCGTAGATGCAGGTATATACTCTCCAGATTTTCTTAACGGTTTACAATTATCTGGTCTCCCAAGTCATAGGCTGGTTTTGAAAGTCGGTGTTCCTGTCATGCTTCTGCGGAATATAGATCAAAAAAACGGTCTCTGTAACGGAACTCGACTTCAGATTGTGTATCTTGGAAAACGTGTCATAGAAGCCGAGATAATATCCGGAAACAATATTGGCCATCGCACATTTATTCCAAGGATTTCCATGTCTCCTTCGGATAAAAAAATACCTTTTAAATTCAAAAGAAGACAGTATCCGATTGCGGTTTGTTTCGGAATGACGGTTAATAAAAGTCAAGGCCAGTCACTGTCAAAAGTTGGTTTGTATTTGAAGAATCCATGTTTACTCATGGTCAACTGTACGTCGCTTTGTCACGAGTGAAGAGCAGAGATGGACTTAAACTCCTGATATTGGATGAAGAAGGCAACGTGACCAACAAAACGTTAAATGTAGTCTACAAATCTGTGTTTTCAAATTTGTAATTTATTTTTTCACTTTCTCTTTATTTTATATTCAATGAATGAAAGTACTTATTCTATATATTTCTTTTAGTTTTTTAATTTATGGAAATTCAACCGTGCGTATGCACGGGTAAAAAAACTAGTACTATATAATAAATAAAAAGTTTAGTCATACTTTAATTAGTAAAAAATGACACTTGTGATCACCACAAAATTTTGGATTAAGCTAAAAATTGTAATAAATAATTATTCAAATACTAAATTTCCATATTAGGGTTTATATTTAGTTTAAACTTTTAATAAGTAAGTATCTAATAAGTAATTATTCAAATACTGGATTAAGTCAAAATTTTAATAAACAATTATCAAAATACTAAATTTCCATACTAGGGTTTATACTTAGTTTAAACTTTTAATAAATAATTATCCAATGAGTAATTATTTAAATACAAATTTTTATATTAATTTTAGTAATTGTCCAAATACTAAATTTTAATATTAAGGTTAATATTTTATTCAAGATAATTTTTTTATTGTATATATATATATATTATATTTTATTTAAAATAATATATTCTATTGCACATATTTTAAAACTTTATTATAATGCTTATAATACTTTATTCATAATAATATATTAATTAAATATTATGCATAAAATCAAAAATATTTTATTTTATTTAATTTTATAATTTAGTTTACTTTTGTTGAGTTTAAATTCAAATTTATCAAGTATTTTATTTCAATATAATAAATAAAATCTTTTTTTACTGCAAACATCTGTTACTCTAGGGTCTCATACTCTCATCATGGCAAACGATGTTACCCACTACACGTTACGACCGTAGTCCGTGCGAGTAACCAAGACCCTCTATGTTGCACATCCAACCCAGAGTAAACTCACCGCCTAAATGTCCACTGTCGTAAAACCTCTGACCCACCTATAATTACTGAGAAATTTTTATATAGTTATAAAAATATATAATTATCGTAGATTATAATTGTATTTATATTTTTTTATACTCAGCCGTGTAACACACGGGGATAAAAAAACTAGTATATTATATATAACTTTTATCCATATGTTTTTAAATATTGATTTTTTATTTCTATTGTTATATCTATTCGTTAAAGTAATTCACGAATCTTTCTAATATACATATACTTATAGTGATGAATATAGTAAAAGTTAAAAAGTCAATCATACAACCTTATTTATTATTTTTACGATCCCTCTAATTTTTCTACACTTAAAATATATCAAAAATCCAGTATTCATTTTCGCTTATCAATCTTTTTTTATTATCCTGCATTCCACAATTATAAAGTTATAGTTTTACAATTTTTATTTTCATAAGCTTTTACATCTAAATGAATTACCTTGTTGAGTTGTTTCGTAATTCAGGGGTTGTATACGTTTACATTTTAACATACCAACAAATATACATGTTGTCATACGTTTACATTTAACTTATGTTTAATATATTAATAATTATATATAGAGTTATTAATTATGTTACTTACATTTTGTGTAATATCGCATATTCCTTTTTTGAGAGAGGTTATTGTCATTTGTCAGAAGTTTTGTTTGGATAAGAAAGATAAAAATAAATTATAGTCAGTAGATCTTCAATTAAATGAAGATTTATGGCCCAATTTTTTCGTATGTAGAATTAGAGAGAAAAACAAAAGAAAACAAAAGATGGAAGGACATTTTTGACTTTTTATCAAGTTCCCCGCATTTTTGAAACATTTATAACTCTTAGATACAACATTTTTTTTGTAAATTACAACATAAAAAGGAGTGTTTTTTAATATTTAAAACGCGTACAGAGTTGTTATAAAAAAAATTAAAATTTTGTTACTATTTCGATTGTATCAAAATGTTCAGATCATTGTGTCATATTGCGTCAAAAATGTTAAGATCATTGTGTCATATTGTAACAAAAATGTTCAGATCATTGTGTCATATTATGTTAACATGTTCAGATCATTGTGTCATAATGTTTCAAAAATTGAAAGAGTAGTTTTTTTTTTAAATTTACATATAACAACACTATATAATGACACAATGATCTGAACATTTTGTGCCAAAAATTGAAAGAGTAATTTTTATAATTTTATATATAACAATATTATACGCATTTTAAAGATAAAAGAACATTAATTTTTATGGTGTAATTTAAAAAAAAAATTAATATCATATATGAAAGTTATATTTATTTAAAAAAAATGAGGAAACTTAATTAAAAGTCAATAAAGATGGCTAAGATTAAATTGTCATCTAGTTTCTTTTGTAATTAGTTGAGTAGTTTTTGTCTCTCCATCAACAACAATGGTCTATCTATTTAAGAAAATCTAAAAATTGTTCTAAAAAAAAAAGACTTACTATTTTCCAAGGAAAATCTGGCTGTATATAAATAATAGAAGTCACGTTTTATTGGATCCACATTCTACATCACCCAGCTCCCTCCTTCTCCATCTTTCTAGCTTCATCGATTTTCACATGTCGGAAAACGGTACCACTCCTCTCCTACACGCATTTCCCTATCCGCGTATATGTTGCAATCAATAACTGCAATTTGTTAATCATCTAATCACAGATTCGCTCAATGAGTTTCTCACCGTCGCAGTTGACGTCGCAAAGAAAGCCGGAGAGGTTAGGTTACAATTGCACTTCCAGATCAGTTCTAAATATCTAGGTTTTTACTCTATTGATTTAGCTCTTGAGTTTGATTGAAGTTTCACATCATGTCCTACTTCAATTTCAGCTTATTCGGGAAGGATTTTACCAGACTAAGAATGTGGAGCTTAAAGGATCGGTATCATCTCCGTTTTCATGTTTTCAGTTTCCAATTTACATGATGTGATATCAGATTGTGTACTTTGAATTTATATGTTGTGTATGTGTTTCACTTCTGTCAAGGTGTATATGTTTGTAGAAATTGATGTGTGGCTTTGTTTCAGTTGCTTTTTATGCTTTTAGGATCAGTTTCATCTTCGTTATCATGTTTCCAGTTTCCAATCTACATGTTGTGATATCAGATTCTATATTTTGAATCTATATGTTGTGTGTGTGTTTCACCTCTGTCTAGGTGTATATGCTTTTAGAAATTGATGTGTGGCTTTGTTTCAGTTTCTATTTATGGTAATAGGACTAACTTTATTATAGTTGTGATATCAGATTTTGAATCTATATGTTGTGTATGTGTTTCATCTGTCTAGGTGTATATGCTTGAAATTGCTGTGTCCTGTGTGGCTTTGTTTTAGTTGATATTTATGCTTTTAGGATCGGTATCATCTACGTTTCCATGTTTCCAGTTTCCAGTTTCCAGTTTACATGTTGTGATATCAGATTTCATATTTTGAATCTATATGTTGTTTATGTGTTTCACTTCTGTTTAGGTGTCTATGCTTTTAGAAATTGCTGTGTGGCTTTTGTTTCAGTTGCTATTTGTGGTTATAGGACTAATTTTATTATAGTGTTAAGAGCACCTACGATGGAGCCTAATCCATGAAACAAATGATGAGGTGGCTTTCAACAAAAAAAAGCGGACCATTGGAGGAGCCGTTCGTTTGGTGGCGTTTGTCCGTTCGAATCTCCGACACCTCATGAACAAGATGTGCCTCTCTCACACAACAATATAATATATGTGTGTGGATTTTGTTTTTTGGGTGTTTGAATTAAGGACATAGTGTTGGAGTAAAAATGAGTGGAAATCTAACATGACAGCTGAGGTGATAAGTTTGAAGTAAGGATGACCTTTAGCGTTGGAGATGCTCTAAGGGGTGTTAGAATGTTAAATTAATCAACGGCAATGATTTGGAGAAATGTTTTGGTAAATTACAAGTAATTCCATGCTGCTTCTATTCCAATATGTTAGTCATTTTTAGGGTTCTTAAACCTTTATTTAGTCTTGATCATATGCCTCATGTAGGATCAGTGACATACAAGGGTAAAATGGAATGTATACAAGAAATACAAATCAAGTGTATAATGTATATCTCTTTCCCAGTTTATAGTGCCAAGATGTTAAATGATAAAGTTCTAAAAAGTAGGGAGTATTTTGTTAAGCTAGTTACTTTCTTAAAAAACATTTCGAAAGTAATTATTCAGCGCACACTCGTTTATTTACGGTCACATTGATTCACAATGCAGATAGATTTAGTAACGGAAACCGACAAAGCTTGTGAAGATCTTATATTCAATCATCTAAAGCAGCATTTTCCTGAACACAAGGTTAAAGATCACACATTGTACTTGCTGGTTTAGTTTAGTTTAGTTAAATGCAAGATTTTATTTTGTCTTTTTAGTGAAACTTAAAGTTCTTAACTGTTTCTCTACTGCTTGTTCAACCTGTTATAAACCATAGTTCATTGGAGAAGAAACCACTGCTGCCCATGGTGTAAGTCATCTGACAGATGAACCAACTTGGATTGTTGATCCAGTTGATGGAACAACCAACTTTGTGCATGGGTACTTTTTGAAATCTAAAGTTAAATGCACTACATGTTGAGAAATTTTGGTTGTAAATTTAGTCGCTAATTGGTTTCCTATTAAGATGCCATTTGCAGGTTCCCCTTCGTGTGTGTTTCTATTGGTCTCACCATTAAAAAGGTCCCAGTGGTTGGGGTTGTTTACAATCCGATCATGAACGAGGTTGGACTTACTATAATACCATAGCAATGTAAATAAGAAACACATCTTTTTCTAGATAACTAATTAGCTGGTTGTGATATGAGCTGTAGCTTTTCACGGCCATTGATGGAAAAGGCGCTTTCCTTAATGGAAATCCTATCAAAGGTAAGCCTTCTTCTTAATTACCATGCATTTGCTTAATTAATGGTCCGTTCATGTTCTGATGGTTCTTACCACATATTGCAGCATCTAGTAAATCTGAACTGGTGACATGCCTTCTTATGACAGAGGTAACTTTTATCAATATATGATCCATATAATACCTGAAAATAGGATATATAGTGATGAAAAAACATTTACTAGAAAAAGGACATCATGATGAGACCGTATGAGAAGCATTTACCTTGTAATTCTACCACACAAACATGGTGGTGGGACTTCAGGTCTGTAATTATATATTAAAGATATCAAACGTGGGCTGGTTCAAATTAGCTATCTTTTAGTGCAGGCTGGGTCTGGTTTGGTTGACCTACGAGCACTTTTCTTTTGTCAATTTTTTTTAAAATTTTTTTCTATGATCAATTAATGTGTTAAATCCGATTATAAAAGTATCTTATTACAATAGTGATATGTGATAAGTAATATGATTTAGGAGGTGTAACCATTAAAACACACAAGTAGGAGCCTTTCAAGCTGTTCGACACATTTGAGCTGTTTTACTTTTAGCTAACTTTAATTTGACACCTAGAGTTAAAATGTTACCCAAATTGACCCATTAATATATAAATGGGTTGAGATTGCCACATCTACTAATATTATCAGTTCATCACTTATCTTATGAAGGTAAACTAAGGTTTTCTAACTCAAAGTGCAGGTTGTACCAAAGGTTGATAAGGCCACTGTGGATGCCACTACAAATAGAATCAATAGTCTACTATACAAGGTTAAACCAAAACATTTGCCTTTGTTTGAGATTTTAAATGGCTGCAATTATCATATTGTATTTCTTATTTAATCAGGTAAGATCAGTCAGGATGGGGGGCTCTTGTGCATTGGGTCTCTGTGGGGTTGCATGTGGAAGGATTGATCTATTTTATTTGCTTGGATTTGGTGGTCCTTGGTATGAGAGTACATCTTTAAGTTTCTGTTTATTAGTGTTGACAGTTTCCATCGATTGATCTACGAATGAGTAGATTCAGATTATGTTTTTATCTCTATAAGGGGTCAAATGTGTAAAGTTAAAAAAAGGTTATATCTCAAAAGGATGTTGGTCAAATGGATCGAAGTTGCCAAAAGTGTATTTTATTTTTGGTGTATAAAGCTCCTAAATCTAATTGAAATAATGTGGTTTTTGGAAAAACTATCTATAAATTTAAATACTTTTGGGAAAAGGTGTTTTGGGTCGAACCATACAAAAAATTACACGTTTTGACCCGTTACCCAACTCTCCCATTTTGCATTATCTACTATTTATTCTTGTATACAGTTCAGGTTTTGTGAGCTTACATTGGTTTTGGTTTTCTCCATAGGGATGTTGCAGCAGGGGCGGTGATTATTAAAGAAGCTGGTGGAGTCGTCTTTGATCCGTAAGAATATAATAATAACTACCATGTGAATCCTCTCTTTTTACTCTACTAATGGTGCCCCTTATGTTGTCACAGATCAGGCAATGACTTTGATATTACAGCTCAGCGGGTAGCAGCTTCAAACCCACTAGTCAAAGAGGCGTTTATTGAGGCGTTACAACGGTCAGCTTAGACAACTATTAAGTGGGCCCCAAACACGACTTCCAGCAGTTAAGTTCTCTTGATGCTTCTTAAGTACATTAGACCGAGAGTTGTTATGCATTAGAAATTATATAATTCTAATGATTCTGCCTTTGATTTTATTAGTCTGCTTGTTTTTATGCATGAAACGCATCTCAAAAGAAAGGCTTGCTTAATATCTAAAGAACAAAATAAAAATAAATACAACCCTAATCTCCACACAATTAATGGGCCAATGGGCAGATAGATTTAACAACATAGCATTTAGTTTAATTAAAATTCAGACCCTAAAAAAGAAAATAAACACACATTGAAACAAAATATTATACATAGAAAAAACAAAATCAAGTTGAAAAATCATTAGGAAATTCGACTTATACTTAAACCCTCCCATTAGTCCTTCCACCATATGGATAATGCCCATTAGTTCCGTTCCCATATCCATTGGCATTGGCATTGCCATTGCCATTAGTCGTCTTCTCCGCATTTGCAGCTTTCTTCCTCTTTAAAACTACAAACCATGTGTAAACTTCCAGAATTGCTGCAACAATAGCTAGAATAACAATTATTCCAGTATAAGCTCTTTTCCATTTCTTCTCAGGGTTTAAGATACCAAAGCCCTTAAATATGTTAATTATGCCTAGAATGATGATTGTGTAACCGAGTGAGTGGTGGTAGATGTTCCAGAATATCCTGTGTTTGTGTTCCTTCTTCGGTCTTACAAGCAAAGCAATCACCTATAATGTATAGACAGTTAGACATGCTTGTGGACGCTACCAAGGGGATCATTAACTGTACCTTACATGTATAGTGCAGTTAGCATGTATATATTAGGTAAAATGAGGTATAAAGTGGGCCGCAGAAGTGGGCAAATGGGTTGGTCAGTGGGTCTGGTAATGGGTTAAATTGGGTAAATTTTGGCTTGGGCCAAGTTAGTTTTAAAAAATGGTTTGAAGGTTCTATGCCTTAAAAGTATACTTCGGTTACATTCGATACACATTCAACCCGTTTTGTTTATAGAGATCATATTTTTGTATTACTCGTTTAATCCGTTAAAGAAATCAGAACCCTGATTAAATAAATTTGTCTGTGTCCGAGGGTACCTGGAGGGTAGCTACACAGAATAGGATGATGCCAATGACTCTGTGAGTTGTGAACTGAATTCCCGGAGACTGGCTGCCGAGCCGGATTCCGGTGGCCCATCCGGCAACACCAATGATGTAAGCAGAGGTTTGGCAGGTAACATGTAGGTAAAACCAAGCAGGGTCAGCTGACTGAAACACCCTCATATATCTTGCAATTATAGCTCCAAGTGGCATCATGATACCCCAACTAATTGCATTTAGCACACCATGAATCTATAAAATTTCCAAATTTAGTCATTACAAAATCTCAACACCTAACCTTAGATTTTAAACAAGATAACTTACATTCCGTTTCTTGGTTTTTGAACTGGTTCCTGACGCCCCTCCCGCACTCCCGGATTGTCTAGAAACAACATTTAAAGTCCCCACAGACTTAATATTATCACCAGAGGTAGCATGTGCTGTAACCACATTCCCAGATAGTTGACCCTCTTGCCAAACTTGATTAATGGTAGAACCCGTCCCGTTCTGTAGACCTAAAGTCGCGAAAATAATAATCTCGTTATTTGAATAAGTTGCTGACAAATCAGAAACCGGGAAACTAAGATCGCCTTCCGCCAACTGTGTGGTGTAACCCGTGATTGGTGAAGTGTACACCCTCATACTCCCATCAGATTGCTGGAAAGCAACAAGTGCTTGTGATCCAACCATCCCTTGGGAAGTTGGATTAATCCCCCATGCAGTCCACTTGGAAGAATCAAAGTTCGTGTGACGGTAGGCGATCGAGAGTGTTTGTGAAGACGGGTTGTATGTGTAGTGTAGAAACGAGTTTAAAAACGGGAGATCATTACACGCACTATACACCGCATTGCTTGCAAACACATAATTAGAACATGTTTGGGCATAGGTTGTTAGAAACATAGTTGTTACCATAGTACAACACAAAGACACCACTCTTTGGTCTAATCCCATTTCGAAGTTATATGAAACAGTTGTTAAGGTTATGGACTGTTGGGGAAGAAGAGAATATGATTTCTTATATATAGATGATCTGGGGTGGGGGTGGGGGTGGGTGGTAGTGTTTTAGGTTAGTTTGGTAAAAGAAGATTCTATGTTTGTGAGAGATGTGTCCTATTTTGATGAAGCTGATTTGGTAATAGTTGGCCTTTTAGGTTTCAACAACACACACATGCATCTATCTAACTCCAACTGCCCACTGTCCAAAGTATATTATATGTGAAGGCTCCACAACTCATGGATCCTTCATTTTCATCCTCTCACTTCCTTTCATCTCCATAAACCTGATAGTTTTACAAGAACCCGGTCATGACTCTTGCATACTTAGTACGAAAAAACCCGTTTTACCTGGTATTTATCTGATACCATCATAAAAAGTACAAATTTACAGCAAAAACACCCAACTAACTTAAGTTATGGAAAAAAAAATTCTACCGCAAAACCACAAGGTTGACCCAAACCCGGCCCGTTTAGTTAAACTTAGTTTTAACCCGAAATTTGTGTTAATTTTGTGTTAGTGTCGAAAAGTCACCTCTATACACACATGCAATACATATGTATGCATGGGCGAAGCTTTGAAGGACCAGAGGGGGCGACAGACGACAGCCCCGCGGTTTTTTCGGCTAGAAGCACTGATATTCATGATTTTATGTAAAAAAAATTATATGTATTGAGTGTCACCCCCTCGAATATATTGAGTATCGACCCCTTGGTAAAAATTTTGAGCCCCGTCCCCTCGGGGTTTTCTTTCAAGCTTCGCCACTGTATGTATGTAACTAGGCATGCAAGAGAATTATGTTGTATAAATTCTATTTACTATGTGTTAGTTTGTTAATTAGATATTTAATAAAAATGAATGGAAAGTGGTTGAGCAAGTTCAACTTATACCTACAAAAGCCTAGTTTTAGACTTGAAACCAAAGTCAAACCAACATGAACATTGACTTGTATTTGACAAAGCTTGGAAGCTAACCAGCTTTAGGATTTTTAATTAGGGTCCTCTAAAGAGGTTTGTAACTTATGCAGATAGAGTTGTACAATGGTTTGTGTTGGATTAAGTATGTGGTGGTTGGTTGTACGAGAGTTGTTCACCATCTAAGGAGAGTTGGTTTCTTTTTTTCTTCCTTGTTTTGTGTCCTTGTACTTTTGTCTAATTGTTGGTGGCATTTAAATATTTGGTTTTACAAGAATTTCTGAACTTTTATTTTTTAAATGAACTTGAAAAATCATTGTTTGAGAGGTTCACCTAATAAAACATCTTGTATCAAAATTTGATCCGTTTTAATATGATGTGGAAGTTATTATTTTACGTGTCGCTATAATTTTTCGTCAGGTTAGCATTTTGTTTGGATGGACTGGTTACAACTATAGTGGACTGGATCATGACACAACATTTCTATTCTTATCTTTATCCTTATGTTTTAAGAAAATTTATTAAAAATCAACTCATCATGTTCCCTAGATTTATAGCATCCTCAAAATTTTTAGGGAAAAGTTAACTAACCTCATATGCAGATCATTAAATATTACGAGAACACACAAAATAAATATGAATTTTTCACTATTTCAATCTTTAACTTTTTAAAAATATAAGAAAATGATATATATGTGTTTTTTAATTTTTCATGAAATTCAAAAAAATATATATATGTGAACAAATTTCGTTTATACACGTCCTTACAGATGTATAATTCTTGTGTAGGTTACTTTACCTACATAATTTTAGAAACTATTTATACATATCCCTACACTAATTCATGTACAGGTTATTTTACCTGCATATTTATAGAAACTTTTGAATATATAGAATGCATGAAAAACTAGTATAAACATACATATTTATAGTCTATAGATGAAGAGGTGTATGAGTTACTATTCTTTTTAGTTTTAGATGCAATAAACCAACTTTAATTACTTAAAGTTTACTTTTATTTATTATCTTAACTTATAAAGAGTGCATAACATAAAAAATTAACAAAAATAGTTAGAAAAGAATTTATTTTATTTTATTTAGAAGTTGTTTTTTTTCTTCGTTGTCTAAACTATGCTTTTCGGAGTGAAGTTTTGTCGGTAAGTGGATACGACATTTATGGGCCACCTCTTCATCATGTAATTATTTTTCGATATTATTTTTGTTAAAAGGGTCCAAGAGGCCTGGATTGAAACACTTCAATATGAGTTCGAAGTCTTGAAGTTGAAGATGAATGAAACCCGAAATGGTAGATGATTTTGCTTCTAAGATAAGTCGAGTCACTGGTACACATTAGAGCAGATAGTGCGTTTTGGTAAATGAAAAAGGTGCGGTTTTGAGGTAAAACAGCAACATTTGATCAAAACTGTAGCATTTGACCCATCAAAAGATGCGGTCCTCCCAAAGCCACATCATTTGATAATTCCTTCCAATTCGAAAATAGTAGTAAAAAATACGGTTCTGCATATATAAGTCACAACGACAGCTATTTGACTGGTATCAGCCTCATATAATGGTGCTATAGGGGTTATGAAGGTTTAGGCCTGCACGACTTCTTTCAACTTCCGAACAAAGACGACTTTACTTCGATTAGTTTTGATAATGGATGGTGATGGTCCAACTCCATCTTCATATGCATCTGTAAACCCTACAAACGATGGAATCGGGCTTTGACTATTCACGACGACCGGTATAGGTGGGCTAGGTGAGGTGTATGGACCAAAATGATGGGAAGGAGTAGGTCTGAAGAAAGGTGGGGGAATGGGCTAGTTGGTGGAGGGTTTGGGTCTGTAGCGGGATGGGGACTAGTACTACTAGGGGGGATGGGCTAGTTCAGAATTTCTGGTGAAGCCACACCTTGGCGCAAGGGGCTGAGGAGACAAGCTTTGAAATCTATTAATTTTTTTAAAGAGGCTGGTGTTCATGAGGAAACATGACAATATCTTGTTTTTATCGTTTTCTAAACATTAAAAAAAAAAATTTAAGTAACGTCCACTACATGGACAAACATATAAACTTTGCGCAAACTACCGGACTAGGTCTATAAGCTCTTAAACTTGGAGATAAAACTTGTAATATGAGCAAATAAGAGAAACCAACTGTTTAAGTGCCACTTATTATTACTTAAATATTAAAGAAATTATTTATTTATTTTCAATCGTTTATATAGTTTGGGCCCCTATATAAGATCATTTGGGACCATTTGATAATGCAATATAACCTCTAGGAGACTTTTCAACAAGTATGGGTAAACATATGTGTTGTCTTCCACAAGGCACCAAACCATATGAAATGGGCCTACTCATATCTAACACCATTATTGCCTTGGCCTCATAAGTCACTTTCTTTAAATTTTCTTCTTCACATGACATGACTATGGCCCAAAATAAATACAATTTACTACGTGTGGGATACGTGTTTATTTTAATTTTAAGTAACAATTCTAGTGTTTAATAGATTAAGAAAATGGATAAAGTAATAAAATATATTTTAACGAATTTACCTTCTATTATTATATATATATACAATAGGAATTGATGATAAATAGTAAACTTTTAATTTCTTTTATTTTGGCCACAACATTTTCTTAATTTTATAGTTTTGGTACACGTCTTTTTTTCTTTTTTTATACTTTTGCCACTATTACGTTTTAATTTAATACTTTGACCACATGACTTTTAGAGTTTTTTTTCTTTTTTATACTTTCGCCACTATTACTTTTTAATTTAATACTTTGATCACATGACTTTTAAAGTTTTACATTTTATACCCCTTAACTTTTATACTTTCGTTTTTAATATGTTTTTTATAGTTTTATACTTTTATACTTTGACCTACATTTTAAACGCCTTAACTTTTATACTTTCAGTTTTAGTATACTTTTTGAATTTTCGACTTTGACCACAATTTTTTTTATACCCCTTAATACTTTCGTTTTTAATATGTTTTTTATAGTTTTATAGTTTTATACTTTGACCTACGTTTTAAACGCCTTAACTTTTATACTTTCAGTTTTAGTATACTTTTTGAATTTTCGACTTTGACCACAACTTTTTTATAGTTTTATACTTTGACCGTTTTACATTTTATACCCCTTAACTTTTATACTTTCGTTTTTAATATGTTTTTTATAGTTTTATACTTTTATACTTTGACCTACGTTTTAAACGCCTTAACTTTTATACTTTCAGTTTTAGTATACTTTTTGAATTTTCGACTTTGACCACAACTTTTTTTATACCCCTTAATACTTTCGTTTTTAATATGTTTTTTATAGTTTTATAGTTTTATACTTTGACCTACGTTTTAAACGCCTTAACTTTTATACTTTCAGTTTTAGTATACTTTTTGAATTTTCGACTTTATCCACAACTTTTTTATAGTTTTATACTTTGACCACGAAACTTATAGAGTTTTACGTTTTATGTCCCTTAGCTTTTCTACTTTCGTTTTTAGTATACTTCTTATAGTTTTATACTTTGACTATGAAACTTTTAGAATTTTACGTTATATACCCCTTAACTTCTCAACTTTTGTTTTTAATATACGTTTAGAGATTTTGACTTTGACCACTATGAAACTTTTAGAATTTTACGTTATATACCCCTTAACTTCTCAACTTTTGCTTTTAATATACTTTTAGAGATTTTGACTTTGACCACTATTTTTTTGTTGTTTAATACTTTGACCACATTAAAATGTCTATTACTTAAACTGACGGGTAAATGGGCGTCCCACCGTGAAACGTTTTATACTCTTAACTTTTCTACTTTATTTTATTTAGCCACGACACTTTTAACTTTTCTACTTTCGCTTTTAGTATACTTCTATAGTTTTATACTTTCACCACGAGACTTTTCAACTTTTACGTTTTATACCATTTAACTTTTTTACTTTCGTTTAGTATACAAATTCAACCCCACAGCAACGCGCGGGGAGGTAAACATCTCGTTTTGAATTATTTGAAATTGAAAGAATTGTGGCTTTTAGATCTTAGACTATTAGCTTCACTCGTAATTTATATTAAATTTATATTAAACACAATTTACACGTTCATTTAATTTTACTCTTAATTCCATAAGATATATTATTTAACACAATAGCATATAATACTTACTAAATGTCATTTGATGAGTTAGACGTCAGGACTAGTAATAAGTGGTGGTTTTGATTGTGAATTCAAACCTTGTTACTAAGGTCGAACGTAATCGGCTCACCGTGCACCGTGGTGAGCGGACATGGAGCAAAAGAGTCATGCGGCTACACCAAGGTGTGGCTAAGGTCGCTATTTTTGGGTGAAATGCGATGACGGACCGTTTTTTTTTTTTGTTTATCTATCTTCAACTTTTTTATTTAAATATTAATAAAACAAATGAAAGATGGTGCACGGTAGGTATTACGTTACACTAGGGTGACAAGAAAAAATATAAGGTTAAAAAATATGATAGATGTATTACGGATAACCTAGGGGTGGAGGGGGTCCATGTAACTTCACCTCCTCCGGCTAAACGGTTTCACGGCTAAACCACACCCTTCCGGCTTCCTTTTTCAAAGTTTTGCGGCTATTGGAAGCCAACATTTTATGTGTGTTTTGAGGTTCATGGCTTCAAGGTTCCACCCCTTCCATGTAGCTCGTCTTAGAGTAGTTGTGGTCAGGGGAGACTCAAACGATTTGGGAGCTCCAAGCGAACTAAGATTTTGGGGCCATTCGGTATTTTTAAAAGTTATGTTTCAATGCTTTCTCTTTTATTCGGTTGGGACCGACAATACTAAACTATATTGTTCATAACTAGTAGAGTTAATTTGTTTTATTCTTATTGCATGTAGGCAAATATAATTAGAATGCATATATTTTTTAGCCTTATTCAATGCAAATTGTTTATAAAGAATTCAAAGTCAACTTTTTTATTAATCTCTTTCAATTAATAAAATAGCTAAAACGTTTAATCTATCTTGTGAACTATAGATTTTAAATAATCACTTTTTAATCTGTACGAATTATAGGGCTTTATGCAAGAATAAAAATTAACCTCTAAAATATATACTCAATCTTATATTACTATTAAAAATATGGTTTTGATTATAGGTTTTTTTGCCCCATTAGTGTGGGGGGTATGCTTGCCTAAGGCATGGTTTAGACATAGTTTTTGCCCAATCACATGCTGCCACACGAGAGATAAAATTGGTGTAGAATTAATGTAGAATTGGTGGGTATGCATGCTAACCATAAAATCTCGGCAAAGTTAGAAGTGGACACCACCTCACACACACACAAATATCGGCATGGTTCGGCAAACATATGCCGAAAACTACCCCCCACATTGCCGATGCCGCTGATGCCTACACACTCGGTATACATGCCGAGTTCGGCATACCCGTTGCCGTTGTTATGCCGATTGAATCCGGTGAGCATACCGCTCACCCTTAGACCGTCCTAATTGTAGTGAAAATAAGGTAATATTTTTTATTGGCATGTGATATCAAATGCTAATTGACTTTAAGTATTTGCAGGATTTGGATAGTTGCAATTATGGGTAAAGAAGAAATTTTTTAACAGATTATAATTATTTATTTCTTTTAATAAGAGGAGGGAAAGAAGTAGACGGCAGGTCAAAGTCTTTGGGTTATCTACTTCCTAAACCTACTAATATTTTATACTCTCATAATCAGTAACTGTTAAATTATTTAAGTGTGTTTTAAATTATATACACAAATCAAAATAATAATAAAAAGACAGTTTTTCTTATATTTTATTAATTTTCTAGTCAGCTAATTTTGACTCCGAGTTTAAGGCTTTGACTATGTTATCTCTAATTTTGACTCCGAGTTTAAGGCTTTGACTATGTTATCTTCCATTGTCGGTTCTTATGTTACTATTTTGTCGGCGTTTTAGTTAAATTACGTAGGTTGTTTCAAAATGAAAATTGAATCCATCTCACATTATACATTTTTTTTTTCAATAGCTAAAAAAGTGGATGATATCAAAAAAGTCGGGTAAAAAAAATACATTAGTAGATAAGGTCAAACGAGTCAGATTGAAGAGAGATGATTTCGCGGACTGGTCTGGACCCGGCCCGGGAATCATTTGGACTGGCCAAGACGCTTAGTCAGGTGTCCTGCACGTGTCCTTCACCATTTTGTTAGGATATCACATCAGATAGGGACCACAGAATACCTTGGATCCTATAATAGGATGCTGCCATGTGTCCCACTATAAAGATGTGAATGAAAGCCAGTGACGAAGTCAGGAATTATTTCCAATGAGGTCGTTTTTTTTTTATGTTTGAATTTCTAACAAGTTGACAATAATATATTCAGGTCGGATTGTTCGGTTAGGTTTGTAACATAATAAGAAGACGCATTAACAAAGCTCATATAGTTAATTGAGGCCAAATATATCAACAAAAGCTATTGAAATAACTCTAGCAACAATAGGAATGCCACTTGTGATTGTTGATGACCATAGTGATGCACCAGATCTAATTATCCAAACCCTAAGCTCTAAAAGATACATGTGCATAGAACAAAATGGAATTATCGCTTGTAAGTTGCTGAAATGCAGGTATACCCAAAGCTTATATGATCAATTGAGGCCCTTCTTCCTTCTTATAATCTTCCTTATAAATGGCACGAGTTAAAGAACATATGGGTATGTAGGGTAAAGCATAAAGGAAGAGGAGAAGAAAAAAAGATGGAATTTAGGGCTACGAATGACACCCGAGGAAAAAGAGAGGTTGTATACCCTGTTGTACGTGACTTAAAAGGAAAAAAAGGGGTTGACTGTAAGTCAACAGACTCGAACACCAGACCTCCAGAAACCAAGCAACACGGTGTGTGCCACTGAGCTAATACGAAGTTTTTAAAATATTTTTGGGTCAAAAACTTATAACTATTGGGGTCAGTGAAAGTTCCACTTACCTACGGTCCACTACGATTGCAAAATTTAGTGGTGTCGGTTGACCCTGACCCTTAAAGAGTGGCTCCGCCCCTGATGAAAGCAACTAATCAGGAGTAAGGAGTCACTATCAAAGTGGTTATCCCACGTTACGAAGATGTCACCCTAGAAAGTAGTAAATGTAAGAATAATGAAACTTTATATGAACGACAAACGGGAAAATAGAAGAATATACTAAATAGAGAAACAAAGTTGTGACAGGGCGGCGGCACACCGCCTTGTCTAGGTTGTGAACTCGGCGGCGACGGCTAGGGTTTGGATCGTTTAGGTTGTGATACCATGTAAGAATACTGAATACTATATAACCTGATTAATTTTATTGAATGGTAGTGTTACATTATATAGAGAATGAACTATAAACCGTAGATACCTAGTGGACCCGTGACTCATACTATTAACCCTAGTAATATATTTTAATAGTAAATATCTTATTGTAAACCCAAAAACTAGATATATTCTATTATCTAGAAGAATTGTATTACATTCACCGAAGATTGAGTAATAGAAATACTTTTACTTATCTTTATGGGCCAGAATGATACTTGCGGTTTTAAAATAAATATAAACATATTCTAGCTCTAATGAAAAATGATAAATATTACTAGATACAATACACTTGGAAAGAATATTTAAGCATCCCGCACATTCAATTGTTGATGGATCAAATCACATAGAGAGTTATCTTCTAGATGGATAAATCTCACTTTTATATATCTCCTCGCAAATTTTGAAAGTATTTTCTTTAACCGTTTATTTGCTAGTACTCATCAAACCTCTACCATTTCATGGAGATCACTTCATGAAACGAATTCCACTTTTTGGTCTACCTGGAATATTGGTGTTACAAAAGTTTCACTTGGTTTATTGGTTATTTGATATTCATATATTAAAAGCTTTTCATGGTTATAGTGGTCAGTGGATGGGAAGGTATGGAGGCCAAAGATGAAGGTACAGGTTGATTCAAAGCTTCTTAAACTATCAAAAACTCAAAATCACAAAAATCTAGTAAAGAGATATGAATTATTCCTAGCATTGTGATATGATCCACCTTTTGACCCATGCAAAATAGCACGTACAAGATTCACGTTTGACCTAAGTTAAATTTTAGTCCATCTTTGACCTACAAGGTCACTTTTTTATTTGACTTTCTTCTTGTAATAGTCAAAGGTTTAAATGATCGGTTTTTCAAAGGACCCACTTCGTCTAGTCGTTGGGTCAAAAGACGAATCCTGCACATGCTCTTTTGCATGGGTCAAACGGTGGATCATATCACATTCGCTACTTGCAATATGATTGTGCCTATTGTTGTTAATACATCTAATCCCAATGAGAAGTTGATAGATTACGAAGGGGAATCTCCCGATGAAACAAGCACTAGTATATGCTTCTGCTTGTGGTCACAATGTAATTGATATTCAAGGAGAAACACAAATGTATGATGTGTATTTCTTTTGGATATTTTAGATTAGTGTGTTATATATATGCTTATATTTTTATGTTGTTGCGTTTCTACTTCTGACTTAATTGATATGAATTATAGGAGATTAAGATGCAAAATGGACGGGTGTCTAACAGGTTGGGTTGATCCAAGCTACTATATGCTTATATCTTTATGTTGTTGCGTTTCTACTTCTGACTTAATTGATATGAATTATAGGAGATTAAGATGCAAAATGGACGGGTGTCTAACAGGTTGGGTTAATCCAAGCTACTATTTGTGTAACAAGTTTGAGTTTTTTATCAACATCTTGATCACAAAAATTATAATTTGTCATTTTTTTTAATTTTTTGGATAATTCAGAAAGTGTGAAACATTTTCGAATTCAATATTTCGATAGTTTACTCGAATACTCAATCGAATACGATTCATAATTGACAAGAAACTAGAGTAATATTGGGTGGGATCTCGAATTCGCCATATCACGAACCGACCAAACAAACTATCATATTATAGATTTGATTGTAGAGAAGAGTGCTAATCATTCCTTTCTGTTCTCTCGAGAGTACGAACGAAGATTAAGAAACCCAAAAATGAAAATCACTTTTTTAAGATATCTCAAAATTCTTCGGTGTGGTTTTCGAGAGTTATATTCAAATGAGATGAATTCTCAAACATTTTTTTAAAACAATCCCGTGGCCCTCAAAACCGTTTTGACGGTTTCGTTAAATTAAAACCACCGACCTATCTAATTTGAATAAATTAAATTATTTATTATTTTTTTAACAGCAATTTTTTTACGTTTTTCTTTAACTTTTATCATTTTCAAGGTCTGAAGTCGTCTCCATAATAAATACACTACTCCCTTATCGCTAGGCTAGAACCTAAGTAAAAAATAATTTTATTTAATTCATAAAGCAAATCAAATTTAATTTCATAAATTTGTTATGTTTAAAATTAACTAGAATCAAAGTAGTCTTACAAACAATTTGCACTCTATATCGACTCGCTTGTATCAGATCCTGGTTTAAATTCTCATAAGCACTCGTGTATATTCCAGTTACATAAAATGTAAAATGTCCAGTAACACCCAAATCACTAACAATCATCCCCTATTTTAGTGGACCCCTTGAATTTACACAAATAAACAAACAAATCAAAATTTGTATATCATAGTTCTTATCAGTCACAAAGACTTATGCATAAATAAAAATATCATGACGCATCTATATATTACACATTTCTAATATTCGAATATCAGGGTGTCACTATAACACTCGTCCCATTGTTTCTAAGTTAAATAACATTATATGAGATTTGGTCCCAGAAAATTCATTTATAAGACAGCCACTTTCATAATAAATGGACTTTGTTAACCAAACAAACTAATAAACATCACATTTTATCCATGGTTTGTTAAAAACATTTGAAACTGTATAATTAACAAACAACATTCCCACAAAATATCCCACCAATAGGTCGGTTCTTTTAAAAGCTTAAATTGATCGTGCCTGGCTTCCATATACTCTTTGCCTTTCACGACACACTAGTAACATATTAAAATCCGTTACAATAGGTTCAAATTACACAACCAATCCCCCATAAACCATAAAATTTAAATAATTAAGCTGGTCTGGGGGCCCTCGGTTGTCGCGAAGGTCCAAACCCTACTAGTCGTGCGTCGCGGTACACGATGCAGCTCGGCTACGGAAGAATTTTCAGATTTTTGGACCTGCACCCATACTAACCCAATATTTTGTCAATTTCAGGTTTTCATCCAAAAACTGGAGTTTTACCTCAACCATAACTCCAAATCATTTACAACCTTTTCTAAACTCATAATTAACAATTCTAAACATACAAGTACAATAAATCAAATAAATCACTACCGAATTGGTTATCAAATCAATTCTTGCAACAATACCAACCCCCTAGCCACAATCTTCGTTAGTCACGTTAATTTATCGGAATAGACATATGAGATTCATCAATTACCCCGATAACCCTAGCAAACCTTGTTCATGATAGAGGGTAACGCCTCCATAGCCAAGATAAGAGCAAAGAAGTTTACTAGTTGGGCTACGATCGATAAGGATAGAGACACGGACCGTCTAGATGTTTCGGCCCGAATTCATTCTTTTACGTCCACTAAAATAAAAACGATCTAGAAACGATACTCTTTAACGTTTGTTTTGTCTATACTAAAGCCGACGAGTAAGGCGCTATTATCACAGATGGCACGACATGATGGTTTAGTTAAAAATAAAATCTCTTTTTAGTTGAAAATAAACAAACATCAAAGGGTCACCCTTCCTCTACTGAAAGATTCTCATTTGTCCAACGTAAACTTCGATGCTTAGCTGTCAAATTGTTCTCTGTCTGTCACGCCTACATAACGAAACCCCCCGTCACCTTCCCAAAACCCAAAAGCAAAAGCCACCAAATCCACCTTCCACATATTACCAAAAAATCATCTCTCTCTCTCTCTCTCTCACTCATCCATCTTTACTCTCTCTCTAACCAAAATCAATCAAAACCCCCCCAAATCATTCTTCTTCATCTTCATCAACAAACATTCATCTATTGATGCCCATTTTCTGCAACTGCTAATGGTTTCTCTTCAGGAATCTCACAGTTCGAATACGGGTCGGTTCCAGATCACCCGACCCTATTACACCCCGCCTCCCTCCTCCGCTGCCTCCTCACCGTCCAGGTTCCAGAAGCATCTAGGCCGTTCCATGCGAACAGTCCGCTCCAATTTCAACCAATCGGAATACACCAACACCTGCTCCTCCGTCATCTCGGAAAACCTCACTGATTCCGTCATCGACGTCCATTTACACCAGCTCGCTACTGCTAATTCTAATGGCCACAATAACTCGTCAAAATCGTCGACTTCTACTTCCGCCGAACAATATCTCGCGATTTCTCAAGTTTTCAGTGACTTCTCGGCGTGCAGCAGCGATATATCGGGAGAATTGCAGCGTCTGGCTGGCTTGCCGGAGGATGATTCCAACGAGATTGATCCGAATCAGGAGCAGAATCCGGAGCCGGAACCTTGCTTAGGGTTTTTACAACGGGAGAATTTCTCTACGGAGATTATCGAGAGTATTTCGCCGGAGGATTTACAGCCGACGGTCAAGATCTGTATCGATAGCCTGAGTTCCAACTCCCTCGCCGTGAAGCGGTCAGCGGCGGCGAAGTTAAGGTTGCTAGCGAAGAACCGATCTGAGAACCGAGCGTTAATCGGCGAGTCCGGCGCTGTTCCGGCTCTGCTTCCGCTTCTCCGGTGCGCCGATCCCTGGACTCAAGAACACGCCGTCACCGCGCTGCTTAACCTATCTCTTCTCGACGAGAACAAGCCGTTAATCGCCGGCGCCGGAGCTGTGAAATCGTTAATCTACGTTTTAAAAACCGGCACAGAGGTTTCTAAACAGAACGCGGCATGTGCGTTGCTCAATTTAGCCATGATTGATGAAAACAAGGTCTCGATCGGAGCTTGCGGCGCTATCCCGCCGTTAGTTTCGCTGTTAATTAACGGCTCAAATCGTGGGAAAAAAGACGCGTTAACGACTCTGTATAAACTCTGTTCCATGAAGGCGAATAAGAAAAGGGCGGTGACGGCCGGCGTTGTGAAGCCGTTGGTGGAGTTGGTGGTGGCGGCCGGAGAGGCGGCGGAGGAGCCCGGAGCTGTGGGGATGGCGGAGAAGGCGCTGGTGGTGTTGAGTAGCTTGGCGGCGGTGGAGGAAGGGAAAACCACAATTGTGGAAGAAGGCGGTATTCCGGCGCTGGTGGAGGTTATTGAAGACGGCGCGTCTGTTAAAGCGAAAGAGTTCTCGGTTGTGACGCTGTTACAGATGTGTGAGGGGGTTAACGGCGGCAGAAACAGAGGATTACTCGTCGGAGAAGGTGTAATTCCGCCGCTGGTTGCTCTTTCACAGACCGGAACTGCCAGAGCTAAACATAAGGTAAAATCTGTTGATAAATTGTTACAAAGTTGTTACAAAGTTACAATATTTTGCTTAGAATTGATCTGAAATTATCAATAATTAAACAGGAGTTCAAAACCATTATGGTTTCTGTGATTTTTGGAATTCTTTTAGAAAGTGACAACCAATTTCATGCTTTACCTCTGGTTTGGGGGTGCCCTACTTTGCATTTTGCATTTAATTTTTGATGTACAAATCATAACTGTGTTATGCAAGGAAAATGGGTCTACATACGAAAATATTATCTTTTTTGAAAGCCCAAAATCAAGAAAAAGATAAAATCATGGATTATATCATTCAAGTGGTTGTATCAACCCATGTGTTTATAGATTGCACTGGATTCGTTCATTGCTTTTTTCAAAAGTTGAACCGAGTACTCTGTGATTGTGAAAAATACCAATTTGGGTGAATATATACAGAGGTTATTTAATACCAAATCCAAAGGCCAGAACTAATTCAAATAGAAAACTGTTGAAACCTATAGGCTGCGGTATATTTATCCTAGAAAATTTGGGATACCGTTTTAGCATTTGTAGTGCAAGTATCAATTTGAGCACCTCTTTTTCATTTGATGTCTTAACTTTTTGGTACCTTTCCTTTTGAATTGTGGATTCTGAGATAAAATTGTACATTTTTGCAGGCTGAAAGGCTACTTGGATACCTGAGGGAACCAAGGCAAGAAGGTTGTAGTTGAAGTGCAAAGTAAGGTATTGGTTTTGAATGATGATAGTAGTATAGTATGTGGTTTTCTAGAATCTGTTGACTGTGAATAGGAAGTTTTCTTTTTTATGGTTTTGTATAGAGTGCCAGTGGTTGAGAGTTTTTATAAAAAAAGAAGGTTAAAAAAAGCTTGACTAATTGTATATTTAAGATTAGTGAGCTGACCTTAGGTTAAAACCAAGAGCTTTTGTAGCTTGTTTGCGTATTATATTGTGGACTTGAGCTATGTTTCATGTATTTTGGTTTTGGTTTTGGTTTTGGTTTTCACTCAATTAGTATAAGTATTGTTTAGGTGATTCTTGAAAGGTATATTATAGGGAACCATAACTAATTGTGCTAATCTAGTCTTGCTCAACAACTTTTCAGTGGCGTGTATGTGTATAGAAACAATATATATATGTATGAGGGGTGGTATTGGACTATTGTTGACATGATACAAAATTAATTTGATTTAAGTTGATTGATAATATATAATATGTTTGTTAAATGGGATGGGACAATCTGGAATGTGACATGTGTAATTTAGTGGAACCTTGAAAACGACACGTTTAGTAATTAGTGCACAGGTTGACTTATTAACCGAGTTAAGAGTTTCTAAAATAGTATTTGAAAAGAATTAACATATTGAGTTTGATACTTTTCATCCAGGCTCTAATCTCGTACTAAACATTTAAATTCAAGTTGTTAACTGGAGATAAGAGATAAAAGGGGAAAAAGATTGAAATAAATATATATAAAGAAAAGGAAAATTGGAGTTATTATTAGTTGGTCGATATTAATCTCAATTAAGAAATTGAATACATTAATCTCAATTATCATGGTGTTGAATTCGCTGGTCCTCCGTTAGATTTTGGTGATGCCATGTCAGCAAAATAGACTGCCAAGTTAGCAAAATAGACAGTCATGTCAGCAAAATACTAATGGAGTTAAACAAAAACTAATGACGGTCCAATAAATTCCAACACCATGATAATTGAGATTAATGTAGACCAATTTCTTAATTAGGATCAATATAGGCCAACTAGTAATAACTTGAATTAATAAAATCCAATTTTTCCAAAGAAAATACAATTTGATAAAAATACATTTTGAGTTGAAGTTATGTGCTTTCATATTCATAAGTTAAGATCAAACGTGTCGACTTGAAACAAGATATAAGGTGTTTTCATATTCATAAGTTAAGATAAAATGTGTCGTTTGATTCGGGGTTGATGTATTCTAGATGAATTCGATTGATAACATGCCATGATGGACTGCGTTTATAACAATCCAAGTGTGGATGGAGAAAAATCAAAGAGGGGTAGCTATGGGTTGTGATAAGATACATGTATACCTCCCTTTTCTTTTATAGTTTTATTTATTTATTAAAGTATCATAAATTAAAGAGTAAATTACGGCTTTCGTTCCTATGGTTTGCACGTTTTACGCCTATAGTCCCTAGGCTTCAATTTTTACGTCTACAGTCCCCAAGGTTTAGGGATCGTTACATCTGTCGTCCCTGGGGCTAACGGGCGTTAAAAAATTCTGTTAAGTGTGTGTGAAAAGACAAATATACCCCTCTCTTTAAAATAATTAAAAAATAAAAGGTGGGCCCTCCTCATTCCCGTTTTAATTTGTTTAATTCTACAAAGACAATCATTAAAGCTCCAATGATTTGAGCCGATCTGATCGTCACGATGTCGGTGAGACTTTAAAGCCTACCGAAGAAAGAAAAGATGCAGGTGATATCTCGTGAGAGAGAGATCTAGAAAGAGAAAGAAGCTGTGGACGAAACAACAACGACCACCGTCGACTAAATCCATTTATCATCTCCGGCCACAGTTTCCGTTCATCATCTCCGGCCACCACGGATGACACCAAGACGCCGCAACAATAACCACCACCATCGACTAAATTCATCAGAAGATTTCTCCGACTCTGTATGCTAGTACCGTTCTCGATTCAGCTCCGCTCTGCATATTCACAGTCGACAATGTTCTTCTACCAAACGAATTATTCGAAAAATCTTCATCTCTAGCTCCATCGCTCTCACCGGAAACTTCGCCGGGGTCATCTCAGTCACCTGCTGATCTATCTCCAGAACCTGCGGCGGTGCCTTCACCGTTGCTTTCTCCTCTAACTCCTCAACTTCATCTCCCACCTCCGATACAAAACTTATCCCCCCAAATCATGGTCTTTTTGACCGGTTTCTTTCTTCAATCACAGTTTCTTCATTCACGATTTCACTAGTAATGTTCTTCGAGGTCGCCGGACTTACATAATGACGATGGTGTAGCGGTCGTTGGAGGAGAGGAGTTGCAATATGCAGGTCGTCGGAGGGGGGGGGGGGATAATTGTTTTTTTATATATTTAGATATAATTTTCTTTATATGTTTTTTTATTATTAATTTAAAGAGAGGGGTATAGTTGTCTTTTCACACATACTTAACATAATTTTTTAACGTCAGTTAGCCTTAGGGACCAAAGCCGTAACGAGCCGTAAAAGGTTAGGGACCAAAGCCATAAAAAATGAAGTTTAAGGACTATAGGTGAAAAACGTACAAACCACAAGGACGAAAGCCGTAATTTACTCTAAATTAAACATTCCACTTGTGTGTTTAAAATCATTAGTCACGGGGGCTTCTCTTCTGCTTCTACTTTGAACTTTGAGCTTCTGTTGGGTAACTAAAATGCGTAGATAGTAAGAAAATTGAAAGCAAAAAATGAGGTGTGGGGGTGGGGTCCAGGCATTTCATTGGTGTAAAGTTTGTGGCTTTCCTTCAGCTGTACAGTTTCTTTGGCCCTACAAAACCATTGGCATTAAATATTAGACCCACCAACCAATCCTTTCAATAAACTCCTTGTATATTTCTATAAAATAATTCATTCATACATGTATAGTTTTAAATATTGAGGTGACAACAATACAGCTAGCTTATTAAAACTTGTTATTCTGAAGTATGTTTCTTACTAGTTTTTCTATAGTTTTATTACTCGAAAAAATAAAAGTATAAAAACGCAAGTATATAATCAAAGTTCATCCTGATGCATCCTGTAAAGTAATTCTGTGATCACACGGTTCACACCTTCCTGAAGGAAGAGATGGCCTTGTGGGTTCTCAAAATACCTCTTCAGATTCAAAGGATATGGCAACTTTATAAGTAATCCTCAACAAATGGTTAAAGTTTTTCAGCTGAAATATCATTACTATCTAACACCTCAAGTAGAAATGTAATACCATTGCATATTGAGGTGTTCAACCCATTGATTACAAACCATTTGAGTACCATTAGCAATAGTTCGTGGCTTTCCTTTTTTGAAGGGTGTCACCGTCTCGGGATGGTGTTAAGCGTTTGATGTTTCTTTTTTTTTTTGAACGGCATAATTTTTATTTCGCTCATTTTTCACAAATGACAAGGTTTGAACCCTGGTCTTCACCAAAGAGACTTTGTCTCTTACCAAAGAGTTTAACTCAGAGTATTAACCAAAGAGTTTGCCCGTAGGGCTTTTATGCTTTTCTATTTTGATTGTATGCTATTATTTAACTCAGTTATGAATACATTGTCTATTTGCTCGTGCTCTACCCGTACTTATATCTTGTGTTCCCTTTTTTGTTTTCATCCTTGTTTGGGTCTTTAGAGTTTGTTATCTCTATGGAAGGAGCCTCTTTATCCTTTGAGATAGAGGTAATGTATGCGTTCATCCCATCCCCCTATACCCTACTCATACAAGTGAAATTTCATTGAGTATGTTTATTTGTTTGTTTGTTATAGCAATGGTAACTGTCATAGAATTTGTTTCTTGAAGGGGACATTTCATTTTAGAAGCTATTCTTGCATCAAAGAAATTATGTGTGGATCTGGAATAAATAAGAACTAGTTTTATGGGCCTGTTACCTTTCCGGTTTGGACCAACGACCCGTGAGGCCCTGAAGTATGTTAGTATGTTAACAACGTTTATTAAAAGTAGAATTTATACTCAAAATTTAAGTCTTAGGGTATGTTTGGTAGAGCTTATTTGAGTCCAAAATCCTTTTAGCAAAAGGACTTATTGACTTTTAGCTTTTTTAAAAGGAGTTTGTAAAAAGTTGTTTGGATAAGCTTTTGTGATGGTAAAAATTAATAAGTGAAAAATTTGTTTCTAAAAAAATGTTTTCTTAGCTTAGTTATGTAAAATGACAAAAAAACCCAAAAGTTGTTTCAAAATTTGAGGGTATAAGTGTAAATTGCCAGCTTAAAAGCCAAAGGTTGTTTCAAAAGCCATCATTTCCTAGCTTTTGAAAATACCCTTGTAGCTACTTTTGCAAAAGTTGTTTTTAAAAAGTCATTTTCACTATCCAAACATATTTTTTAACTTATTGACTTTTTGAAAAGTCAATAAGTCAATAAGTTAGTTTTAAATGGAGAGCCAAACATTTTATTCTAGAAAATAGTAATGTTAACTTTTCATTGTCTATCAAAAAATCATTAAGAGTCTTAGATATATTGTATAAAATATATACAGAAATCATAAGAACTAACAAATCAGATGTAAGTGGCTATGTATAACCCGAATTCAAGAAGTTTAAAAATCGGACCACTATATTCGCGTTGTGATTTTATACAGTCCCAAACCAAAAACCTGACAGAAATAAGGCTGTTTAAAACCGAACTAATAAATCAAATTAGAATTTTGGATTCGGTTTTCAGTTAGAGCAATTCTAAGATTAACAAACCATTTCAATATACAGAAGATAATGAGGACAATGAACAAATACAAACATTAAATAACAAAGATGATAGACTTTAAGCCCAAAATAGATATATAATTTCAACGAGTCTACCACATAATTCGAGAAGACGACTTACGATTACCGATTGAGTAGATTCGCTTGAGTAGAAATGAACCGGACGGAGAACTGCCACCGGAGTAAGGTATCGATTGAGAAATTTAGGGTTTCAAATGAGAGCGGAGAGGGGCCATATGAGTCGATCGATTATTGTCTGGAACTTTATAGTATTGGTCATACAGTTTGTTATGTGAATTGGGCTAAGTTAAGTATTGGGCTACTACAAAGTTACCAATGGAAACGTTGGAACACAACACACTAGAGGTGCAAATCAGAAATCCATTCCGGGTCACGAATCGGTTAGGAATTGAAATCCATATCGATTCCGCACGAATCAGTTTACGAATTGATACGAATCGAATCGATTTTATCAATTTCGGCCGAATTGATTCCAAATTGACTTTATACGAATCGATTCCATCGCATGCCTTTTAGACCGTTAATATAACCATTTGTAACGGCTATATAGCCCGTTTAAGCTCCCCCCCCCCCCCCCATTTTGACCCTAATCTTTTGTATATATAACCCCATGGATGAATTGAAGAACAATTTATATTTTGCTTGGTTGAATTGAAAAACATTTTGTATTTTCCTTTCAAAATCATCTATCTTTGTAACCGTTTAAGTTTAAACAACTTGTGATAGTAATGTTTTATGTTACAATTAAATAAAAGTGTGGTTTTTTAGTGTTTATAAAGTTTTAAAAAATAAAGCATACGAATCGGTAGGAATCGATTTTGGCTAAGAATCGATTTCAATTCCAAACAGAATCGATTCCTACCAATTCGAGTTTTTCTTCACCAAATCGATTCGGACAAGAATTGATTTTGACCAGAATAAAAAAGTCACGAATCGATTCCTGCACCGAATCGATTCTTGTTTCAAATCGGTTGTTGCACCTCTACAACACATTATATGGGTTAAATCAGTTATATCGAATACAAAATTTCTAAAAGATTATAGAATACTAAATAACTGAATGGAATATTATTGATTGGTCAGATTACGATGTATAGAGTTTATAAGAAACCTAACTGGACTCGTGGACTCATACTAATAATCCCTAATCATAACTGATACTAATATATTTTAATACTTCCCCACAGTCAGAGCATAAAAAACCGGACGCTGAGACTTTAAAGCAATAAAAACATAAGAATATAATAAAAACTAGAAAAATAGCTTCGATCTCGGTTCTCAACTTGAAATTACAAACTTCTTTCAACCAGTCCTTAATGTGCTTGATTTTGACAAATTTAATTCTTCAATGCCACTGATCTCGATGTCATAATTGAATAATGGTGTGCAGCAGGCCGTAGTGCAGCGGTCGGGTATAGTGGAGGACTATAGTCCTTAAGAAGCGGCATAGTCATAGAATTTACACCTCTTTAGTTCACTTCACGGGCTTCTCTGTTTTGGAGTGTGGTTCCTAAAATTATAAACATGTTCGACTAGATCCAATTAAGTGGTGGTTCAATATGTGTCAACCATAACGAGACATAATTAGGAAGAAAGTCGCCCCCACTTTTTTTAAATGGTCATATGTTTTCACAATACACTATTTTTTTTTATAAAAACAACACCATAAAGTGAAACATAATTTTCTCTTCAATTTGAGTATGGTATTGAACTATTGATATATAAAAAACTATTTTGTTTCTTTTAAAAAATCATAATAGTTTTTGAAACCGTATCGGTTTTAAAAAAAGCACTAGATTTATAAAAATTATATTGTTTTACATCAAAACAATATGATTTGTACAGTTTTGCATTGTACGTTTTGTATTGCGTTAAAACAACTATTTATATGTTGTTTTGGATTAAAACAACACATTTTATGATTTTTTTAAAAGTAAAACAACACAAAACATTGTCATGGTTTGAATTAAAAATGTATTAGAATTTAAAAAAATATACTGATTTTATAAACTATATTTTTTAACGTTAAGATAACATGATTTGTATTGTTTTATTTTAAGACTAAAATATTCTTTACTCTTATTTCTTAAAATTGTGTCGTATGTTAACATTATTATGATGCATATTTATTATTTTTAAACAAAATTAAATTTTTATTTGATCCAACCCCTCTCTCTATTTTAATAGTTTGACAACTAATCGTGAAAAAACACAACGTTTAAAAAACAAGTTGCCGGTGCACGTTGACTTCTTAAACTTCAAGTTGGACTTCGCATACTATAAAGAGCCCATTTCTCGGCCCATTTACGCAGACGTGTCTTCCCGCACCTGTAAATCTACCTGTTTCTCCCCTCTTCTTCAATCGTTCTTCATTCTTCCTCAGATGGAACCCTAATACTCTTTCATCCCAAATTGATCAAAAAACATCACACATTTTGAACAAATTCTTAACTATATGCATTTACTCTTTCATTACATTCATCTCCGATCTTCGATCTACATTATCAGCGGTTCAAAGAATTGAGAGGAGAAAACTTCCGATTCAAACGGTGAGAGAAGTCGTAGGGTAAGTTATGTGATTATCAGTAAGCTTAGTTTGTTTGATTCTTCATACGGCCATTTTTGTTCTGCTGGATTCAAATGTGTTCAGATCTTTTTCAGTTTTTTTCCGGAAATTAAACGTGATTTGACTTTATTTGATGTTGATCGTAGAGCCTGTATAGAAACACTTGTTTTTCGGGATTGTTAGGGAAACAAGCATCGTTGACCTTGTTTGTGAATGATATTTAATTTAGGAAATAGCAAGTACGGCTTGACTTTGATCGGAAAGTGTTAATTATAAATGTAGGTTTTATTATCCCAAACTGTAGATCCTTCAATAGTTTGATTTATCTAAGGATAAAATTGCTTGTTTTTTGAAAATGGAATTGTGTAGGAATAGATCCAAAAATGCCACTGAAAGTCTGAATTTATGTTAATATTTTGTTTGATGGGTCAGTTGCCAGGAAGGATGAGCAGAAATTGCATATTGAAACAGATAACTAAGAGTGGTCCTTGCTTACATATTATCTTGAAATTAGTTAAATTGAGTTGTCATGGCCATCATACTTTATGTGTATGATGCTTGATTCTATAGGAACATCACATCACTTTTCAGATCTCTTGAGATTTTCTATTATTGTCCATATATCTTTTAAGGGGTCTCACAACATATTCATGAGGATAACATGACCCTACTAGCCATTTGCTCAATAAATCGATCTGGGATCGGTCCTGTGAACCTTTCAATTTTTGCAGAGTTGTGCAGACTGTAACCATGCCCCAATCTCATATAGTTCGGTAGCGTAGTAAATACATTAAGTTCATATTATTAATTACTAGTAGTTGTTAATGTGGACCAGACAACTACCAATGAGTGCTCTGAAAACCTTTCTTATTCAGCTTCTTCCAGAAAATTGATGTTAGTTTTGTTGCTCAGTTTGTACTTTCAGTTAAATACTTGATTAAACATCGCAAGTTATATTATTTGCTTGTTTATCCGTGTACTATCACAACTTTGGGTCATATAGACCTTTTTTGTCTCACTTTACTTGACTGAATATCTTGTGTGGTAAAAAGGTATTAAGAATCTGTGATGAAAGCCATTTAGATGCACACTTGATACCCTTAAATAGTGAGCGATACATGAGACTACAGCCAGTAAAAAAGAAAACATGAAACCACACTTAAATTCCTTGACCATACATGTTACCTGCCATTTTTTTAATAAGACATGCTTGAATCACACAAGCAGAGTCTAGTAGTGACATAAGAGTTTAACAATATAAGATAGCTTCTGCTAAAAGGAAAATATTGATTATTGCCATTTCACAAAATGTGGCTATGGTATGGTTTCCCATGTACCCCCAAAAGATATTGATTACTGAAAATACTACATTATTTCAATAAAATATAATATTTTGAATAGGATTATTTGGGACGTTACACGTAAGAAGTACACTATGGGTGAGTTTTAGCGTTTGACTTGTTCAACCCATTTGACCCGGTTCATTTCAAGCTAGTGTTCCTGTATTACCTGTTTAGCTTGTTAGAGATACAACATAACCTGAGTCAACCCATAAGTAGTCGGGTCAAGATTGCCACATCTAGAAGAAATACCTTAAAAAGTTTAATAATGTGAGTTGGAGCATAACTTCCATCCAGGGTTTTCAAAAGTTTGAGAACTTGTTAAGATACCTTGCTTACTTATCTTGCCTTGGAAGTTTTCCATTTTCTTTAAAATCTTTAATTATTTGACGGTGCTGATTAGGTAAAGTTTGATGCCTCACAGGATTTGAGTTCTGGAGGTTGCGTTTTTTACAAGCAATATATTGTTAAATATAATGGCACCATAGTATTATATCAGATCAATAATATACAAGGGTGCGGGATGGCATTTTATTCCCAAGAGGATTCTGGCGATGATTACCTGTTTAAGATTGTTCTAATTGGTGACTCAGCTGTTGGAAAGTCAAACTTACTTGCTAGATTTGCTAGAGATGAGTTTTACCCAAATTCAAAATCAACTATAGGAGTAGAATTTCAAACTCAGAAAATTGGAATCAAAGGAAAAGAAATTAAGGCCCAAATTTGGGATACGGCTGGTCAAGAACGGTTCAGAGCGGTTACATCGGCTTATTATAGAGGTGCTGTTGGAGCTCTTCTGGTTTATGATATCAGTAGACGCCAAACGTTTCATAGCATTGGCAGATGGCTCAATGAACTTCATAGTAAGTGCTTTCAAATGATTAGCTCTGGATAATTGCTTTTATATGAAACTGATTATTCAATAATCAGTTTACATAATGTACCTCCAGATCCCATTATCTGATAGTGTGTAAGCTAGTCATGTCGAGCCTGAGATCAAGCTCGGCTTGTTTCGAGCTCTATGTCCAAAGCTTAAGCTTAGCTCATAATAAATTTCTCAAGATGGAGCTCGGGCTCGACTTGTCTATATTATTTATTAGTTATTTAATTAATTGTTATATTTATATACACATATAGTTCTTTTTATATATCTATGATTATAGTTTTATACATACAACATAATATATATTATTATTATTTGTTATACTAAATATAAATTATTATATTTATATGAATAATAGGCTCACAAGCCTAACCGAGCTCAGTATATGAGATCCATAGATAGATATAGACCAAATCCACAATGATGGTATGTGTAGCTCAATAATAATTTTTTATTATTTTTTGAGCAGCTCACTCAGATATGAATGTAGTTTCAATACTTGTTGGCAACAAGTTGGACCTAAAAGACGCGAGGGAGGTTTCCACGGAGGAGGGGAAGTTGTTGGCTGAATCGGAAGGTTTATTTTTCATGGAAACTTCAGCCTTAGATTCATCTAACGTGACTGCTGCGTTTGAGACGGTTGTCAAAGAGATTTACAACATTTTGAGCAGGAAAGTTATGGAATCCCAGAAACACGAGCCTTCTCTGACAGGAAACGGAAAAACCGTTATTTTGGAGGCCGATTCGGACCAAGATAATGTACCTAACAAAACCTGGTGTTGCTCATCTTAGAATCGATAATATAAAGAAATGCAGAATATCCTTCTTTAATTGCGATTGTGAGTGTTCTTTCAATGTTTTTGGTTTTGAGTTTTAAGGTTAAAGTGTATCAAAAGATAATGTATATTATGTGATGATTTAGAAAAAGAAAAGAACAAAAGAAAAAAATTAGAAAAAAGGATTCTGTAATGTTTTTGGTTGAGTTTTGAGGTTAAAGTGTACCTTACATATACACGATGGGTAAAACTTTAAAATGACGTTAATTGGATAAACTTGATTTAAAAGTTAACCGCTATAAATAGGCATTGGATGTCATGGTTGAATCACACATCACACGTAAATATTCTCTAATCTCTCAAATCTAAAGAACACTCCTCTTAATTCGCAAATGGTTTCCCAAAATGATCAATCACAAGATTCCTTTGGTGTTGGGAGTGTCAATCAGTGATACCATTATTGTGATTCTTTCTACAACGAAAAACAAAAATATTTTGGCACGTTTCCATTCAAATGGCAAACGGATCGAACAAGGCTCGATAAAACAGACAACGAAAATATTTATAATTATGATGTAAATGCAGTTCTGGATAAAATGAAAATTTTGTGATCAAAAGGGTTTGCCATTTGACGTCTTCGACAACGTCACTGTTCAATAAGTTTAATTAAAATATAAACTGATTTGCAACAACGTTTTTTCATACGATATGTTGCACTCATAATTAACTTGGTTGTGTAACACGAATTAAAATATATTGAAAATATATAACATTATTTTTAACAGATATTAAAGAACATATTTGCTAGTTGCCACAAATAACAAAGATATCATAGAAAATTAATTTTTATCGTGACACGAATATTGATGTACAAATAGTCATCATCTAATACGCTGCATCTAGTGGATCCACTGATTAGTGAAAACTCTTACCTCTAAATCTCTAATCCTCATAAGTGTGTGCGATCATTTTCATACACAAGTTTGTTATATTTTCTCCGTTGCAATTAATTCAATGTGACCTAAGAATAGTGATTTATGAGGGAGAGTGAGAGATCATTCATTGTTCAAGGGAATGAGAGTGAAGTGTAATCCTTTTGATTGTTACTTTATAATTACAATTCGTTGTCTATTCTCTATTTTATTATATTTTTACTAAGATTGCTATATGCTTATTGATTATGAAGAAACCAAAACCCGAACCTATAAGGTGCTAGGTAAGATGAAGGTTTCAACGGTAATCGAGAAAGCCGGAGAAGGTGAACTGATCGGAATACAAATCCTGCACACTACACAAACACGTCAGGGCGTTACGAGGTGAGCCGGAGATGGACCCTCGTATCGGCCCTCCGGCGTGAGAATCAGTGATCGACAAGAGAAGTAATGAGAATTCTAGTGAAAGATTGAGTGAGAGAGTCTGACCTTTAGTTTAAAGTATGAGCCTACTATTTATAGGCAGCAGATTAGGGTTTCTCTGAGCCCTTATGACGTCAGCGCGTGCATGGCACGGCGCGTGGAAGAATATCTCAGGTGCTTCTCTGTTTATACGTGTCATCCTTTTATTGGATTAGGACCACATGCAAGAATGTTGGTTTGTTAGAGTGGGGGCCACTCATGATGGTGAATTAAATGCTCCTAACGGATCTGCACATGGGTGCATAGGAGCATGTGTCATCCGCGCACATCATCCGCGCATATTATCCGCGCATACTGGGAAGAGGCTTTCTTTCCAAGCTTGGGCTTTCCTTGACTGGGCCCAATCTTCTGTTGATTGAGCTGGTCTTTTTCCATATTGGGCTTAGGCCCAGAGGATAGGTTCAGCATCTATCCTCTTCAAGTCTTCCCTAGTCCTGTGCGTAAGAAATAGCGCGGGACTAAAATGGTAGTGTTATGGCGGAGATTCTATTGGTGTATCTGGGAGAACAGTTGGCGGATCATTTTCAGTGTGGTTTGCGTAAGTCTTGTATTGGAATGACTGTAACAATTGGCGGATCATTTTTTAGTGCGGATATGAATACTTGTATTTGGCAACTGTTGCGGAAGATTGCTAATGCGGAGAGTTATTTCTTTGACCGTGTGATAAGTGGATCGAGACGATAAGTAGAGTAGCTGACCCAGGGGACAATTTCATTAAATGAGAGTTGTCAGCCGTCACCCATCACTGCAGTTTTTACGGCGTCTTCGTGACATCACGCCTGCAAGGCTCTGCTCCATAGGGACACGCGTCGCTTCAGGGCGCACGCGCAGTTTCCACTATCCTTTGCCAACTGTCAAGGACACGCGTCATCATCCTCATGTTTTGTCCATTTGAATTCAACTGTTTGGATTGCGCGGAGACGATCGGTTTTTTAGTATAAAAAACCCCCTTTCCCCCCATAAAAATTTTACCATCTTCTTCGCTTACGAAACCCTAGGTTTTTTCTCTGCAGTTTTCTTTTTTCTTCGCTCTTGTTTTCGTCAATGGCCTCCTCCGTAATGTCTAAATATCCTTTAGATTGGAAAGAATCAGACTTCGAGTTTTTCTTGAAGTCGTATGGTCTCAACGATGAGAGATATGGTGTTGTTCTACCAGAGCAAGGTAGTTTGATTACCGATTGTCCTCAGGACAAGATTGCTTTGTATCCTGAGTATTTTGCTTCCTCTCATCTTAGGATTCCCATATCGGGTTTCTGTGCTCATATCTTTGAGGTTTTCCAGATTCATCTTTCACAGTTTCACCCTCTTGGCTTGGCCAAGGTTTTTCACTTCGAGTTTGCTCTTCGTAGTCTTCGAAGAACCCCCTCCATTGAACTTTTTAAGGCTTTCTTCAAACTGGTGAAGAAAGGTGACTGGTTTACTTTTGACAAGCGAGGTAGCGATAATTTGGTGGGTCATATTCCTGATGCCTGTGCGGATCGTCAGTGGCGAAAGAAGTTCTTTTTTGTGAATGCCGGTGTTATTCCGGTGGATATGGTGAAACGGATCGGCGCGGACATCATTGTTGATCTGACCGCTCCGCCAGCCGTCTTAAAGTCTCCGCCATATCTTTGGCTGAAGAACAACCCCACCGATCTCCAGATTTTTGGGGAAGGGTCACTGGTGAGACTGGGAATGAGCCGCGAGTGGGACATCAAGCGGATGGTTCCGGATTTCGCGCGGAGGGAGCATTCCGCCGTTTCAGGTGACATCCTTGACTTCTTCGACAGAAATGTTCAGATCTTTTGGCAAGGATGTTGCCTGGCACGGTGCAACTATTTGATCGCGGGAATTTCTCCCTGTGACTTATGGCGGCACCGGACCAGGCTTCATTCCTGGTCAAACTTTCCTTGAGCCAGGTATGCTTTTTCGTCTTTTTGGTACGTGCGGATGTTCTTATTTTCTGTTTTTTTTTTTCTTTCTATGGCTAGGTCCTATTATATGGGTGGAACTTTTGTTCCCGCATCTGATGAGAGGTTTAAGATATGCGCCAAGGAGATTGGCAGATGGTGAGGTGCCTATGTTGGAGAGGACCATTGGTTGCTTTATTCATCCGCAATTGGATGGTTCTTGGGATCCCGTTCGTGTCCTGAACCTTAGACCCGATGTATGTGTTAACTTTCATTTCTCCTTTTGTGTTGTATGTGTAGCTATTTACTATATCTGTTTTTTCCTCAGAATTCTTCCGCCAGAACTTACGCGGAGTACAAAGAAGATTACCTGCCCGGATGCGGAATCCCCGGGGTGATCTTTCCAGGTGAAGAAGTTGGCGGGCAGGATATGGTTGTCCTTCCACCTTTTATGTCTTCTTGGAGCATTGGTGAGGTTGCGGAGCGAGCTGCCGCGGAGAGGGATGAGCGGAAGGCTTCCGCCCCTTCCGGTTCTTCGAAGAAGAGGAAAGGAAAAGAGATCGTTTTGGCGAAGGCTCCTCCGCGTCATAAGAAGCATAAGGGAATTGTTTCTCAGATGGTTCTGGAATCCCGGACCAGTAAGTTTTTTGTTCTTTTTTGAATCTTTTTTCTGTAAATTCTTCCTAACGACCCATTTCTCTGCTTAATGTTCCCTTTTCAGAGGATCTTGAAGTTGCTAATCCAGCGGTTATTTCTTCTCCTCCGCCGTCCTCTATACCTCCACCTCCCTCCGCATCCCCTCCTACCTATGGCAAAGGTAAGGGTTACTTTAGCGTGTCTGGTTTGAAGGTTACTTTCACTCCGCCAGGGGCTAGCGCTCCGGCAGGCTCTCCTGAGTTGGTTCGTAAGTCTTCTGTTATTAATTCAGAGGCTCGTGAGGCCCAACTTCAAACGTCTAGGGAAGCCACAGAGAGGAGGAGGAAGGCTGCTGAAGAGGCCCTTCAGAGGGATGCTGATGAAGCTAGTCTTGCAGACATGATTATATCTCCTGAGCAGGTTGAGTTGGAAGTGAATGATTTGGTTGAAGGGCGGCAGAGGGAGTTGGGGCAGAAGCTGGCGGCAGAGGCCCGCCGAAGAGAGGTTGAAGAGAGGGAGGCCGCTGAGGCCCGCAGGAAACTAGAGGAAGAAGTTCGTCGGAAGGAGGAGGAAGAAAAAGCCATTGCTGCCGAGCAGGCACGTGCTGATGCCGCTACCTATGAAAAAGAGACTGAAAACCAGAGATGGGAAGAAGAGCTGAGAAGGCGGGAGCAGCTGAAACTGGTCGGTGCTGGCCCTCCTGCGGGTCATCCGGCTACTTCCGCGCTTGTTTCCCCCTCTTTGGGGGAAGCAACTTCAAGCTTCTCTGGCCTTCCATCTGATTTCTGGCAGTACCCCACTAGGGCTATCCCTGAGAGACTCAAGGGTGCATCCGCGCCTTACGCTCCGGATTGGAACCTTCAACCCACTACCCTCCTTGACACTCATGATACCAGGCGGGAGTTTTTGTGCCATGCTTTTACTGATGCAGGCAAGGAACTCCTTCATAAGACAAGCACCGAAGTTCTTCGGGAGGAAGCGATCATGGGTTTGCTATTTGCTGCGGAACGCGTGCCAGAACTTTTTTATCGTCAGCAGCTTGACGAGACAAGGTTGGCGCAGTCGTACTTGCTGGCGGAGGAGAGGAGGTTGGAGGTTCTTGCTGAGAAGAAGCGGGCACTTGATTCTGTTAATGATGCCATGAAGGCGGAAACCAAAAGGAGGGAGGCTGAGACTCGTGCTCGTGCTGATCTTTCATCAGCGCAGGCTTCCAGGTTAAAAGGGAAATTGGAGACGGCCGTGGGCAACTTGGAGAAAGAAAAAGAGAGATTTACCCGCTCCCAGGAGCTTCATTCCAAGACCCGCGCCGCCTGTCAGAGGATTGAGGGTGAGCTTCAAATTGCTCAAGCCAAACTTTCTACTGCCCAAGCTGAGCTGGCGGATTCTGAGAAGATCCGCCAAACCCTTACTGAAGACCTGGCCCGCTCTACCGAGCAATGTTCTAAACTGGATGCTGAACTGGTAGATGCAGTTGCCGCCCGCACAAACCTTGAAGCTCAGGTTGAAGTGGAGAAGAGTCGATCCTCCCGTTTGTGGGACAGCATTAAGTGGTTCTTGGAGGAAGGAGTGGCTTGGGCGCATCGTGCCGCGTTGGGTAGCGTTTCTTACCAGAACGCTCTTTATCGGTAAGTTTATCTTCTGAATACTTTTGTATTTCTTGAACACTTTTTCCTAATTGATTGATATCTTCTGAACACTCTTTCCAGGTACATGATGGCTGCTCGTGCCCTGGGGCAGTATGATGGTTTACGCGCTGGGTACCGTGTGGGTTTGGAAGGAGGCGACATCAATGCTCATGCCTGGAATGATCCTAATGTGGAAAACGACTTTCGCAGGGCAGGCGAGGAGCTTAGTGATCAGAGCCCTTCCATCCTTCACACCCTTTGCAACATAGAAACTGATGATGAGGTTACCAGTGTGCGTCAACTGCTTGAGCCAGCGGACGGTTCTTCCGAAGAAGAGGTTGCGGATGTGTCTGGAGGTGAAGCTGGAGGAAGTGGTGCGGGCGGGAAGCCAGGGGCTTCCGCATAATTTTTACTTTCTTTTTCGAAAGTAAAATATTAATTTAAACATCGAATTTGAAACCTATTTCTATGAGTTCGTTTAAATTTGCTCAGTATTTCTTCTTCTTCTTCATCTATTATCTAAAACTTCGTAATTTGCTTCATCCACAAAACCACTTGTTCTTGTTCGAGATCGAATTATGATATGGGAGCGAAGCATGAAACCGTTTTTGTCTGTGGGTGATGTTGGTTGTGTTCGTTCAATTACTTCTGGTTTTTATGCCCTTTCAACCCTCAATATTAAAAATGGCAAAAACATCCTTAATAAACCTAGCAATTTCTCTTATGATGACTATAAGAAACTGGATACGAATTCAAAAAGGTGTTTGCACTATTAGTGACAATGACAATCATAAAGGGCTATGAGATTGCTTATATGAGCAATTTGAAGGAACAAATAATGTTAAGAACAAGCGAGATGTGCTCTTTAAGTAGTAGTATCATAACCATGTAAAGAATGACACTTGCTCAACAAATATGCATGTTTTTCAACCTTAATTTCTTAAAGTTAAAAAAATGGGTGGTCAAGAATTCAAGAGTGATCAGAAGCTTCATAAGTTTCTTCAGAAACCATGTGATTTTAAGAACATCACATGAGTTTAAATCTATAACATTGACTTAGTCGTATGGTAAACTTTTGATCTCAGTGGGTTGTTAACAACAAGAATCGGCTCTATTAGTTGTTAACTAAGTATGGTGTTGGTTGTTAACCAAGTTTGGTGAAAAAAAGTTTAATCTTCATACTTGGCATGCCTCATCAAATCGTCTTCCTACCAAATGTGAACTAAGCAAGAGGGGGATTTCTCTTCCAAATACGGAATCTGTTTGGTGCTCCACATCTCCGGAAGAGACTGACCACATTAGCCTCTCTTGTCCATTTGCGAAACAGCTTTGGAATGAAGTCGGGGCAAATTGAAGGACATCGATTGGTCTCATTGGTCGAATAATGCTTTGTACTTTTTTAGGTTTTCTTGTTGTTGTTCTCTTCCCAGCTTCTCGCTAGTTCTAATAAAATTAATTTTCTTGTCTTTCAAAAGAAAAAAAAAGTATGAATTGATCGGGCTAAATATCTATGACTACGTCAAGTTTACATAATTCATTTACAAATTTAGTTATGTTTTCTTTTAATTAATAGGTTCTAATTAATTAATTGTTTTTACTTATATATAAGGTTTTATTTTGGAAGAAAAGACTAACAATCAGTATATAAAGTTCCAATTTTGATGCATATTTTGGATGCTTCCAAATTCTAATACTATGAAGGAATTGGTTTTGAATTTTTCTAAGCAAACCTCTCTATCAACAAGGATACACACAAAAGAAACCTATTTGATCCTTCTCGGTATGAATAATACTCGAAGAGATTAAATCCGATTCTTATACGTATACTACGTTTTATTCATTCAAATATTTGATTGTACCGATCAAATAGTTGTTCTGAAGGTAGATTACACGACTCGTATATAATCTAAGTAATTTTTCGATTTCGTCTATGGTTTCGGTTCGAATTCTACAATAGTGGATTTTTTGAGACAAAAGCGAACAAAATCGATGGTGAATTCCTTAAAACAAGATCAAACGGTTTTAAAAAAGAAAAAGATTAACGACAAACAAAATCAAAGTATAAATAAAATTGAACAAATAGAGGATTCCTCAAGACAAAATCTAACGGTTTTGAGTTCCATAAAACAAATTCCAACTAACGGCACTGATGAGTCAATCATGTTCTATCTAGAAAACGAATCATAATCGCATTTTAAATCAGAGTGGTGACAAATTCCATTTACCAACCAAATACCTTATTAAGTTTTAAATAATTCCATTTAAATTTCCATTACATATCCATTTTCAATTTCTTTTCGAAACATTTGACCCATCAAACCTAGAAAAAGACAAATAAAATTAAGTTTATTTTTTCCAAGAGATTTTAGCAACATACAAATTGACTTGCTACCGTTTTCAGCAATCACTTTCATTTTCTTAATGAATTATTATATTGATAACACGTTCACGTTCCAACTTTATTCAAAGAGTTGACTGACCATAAGGTTGATAGTGATTAAGGAAGGAAGACGACTATTTGCATTAGTCAAGCGCTAGAGGAAATAGAATATGGAGGGGTTTTTTTTTTTAATTTTATTTTTTATATTTTATAGTTACAAGTTAACAGTTGTTATAGTTTAGAACTAGATTTAGAGTGTAGCCGAATTTATTTTTAGGATAAATTTTACAAAATTGTAATTCAAACATTCTATTTGTTTTCAAGTTATATAATTTCTTTATCAATTATTATTTATATGCTCAATTTATTATACATGATGTAGACAAATAATAAATTACCTTAAAAAGATAAAATACTTAAAACCTACCAAGTCCAACCAAACACAACCATAAGCGGAAGCAAAACATGAATACTAATAATATATTATTCATCACAAAAACAGTTTTAGAACGTGTTATATCACATAATAATAATTATAATTATAATTATAATTAACAATAAACCTAACCAACCTTAACCCTAATCACATCACCTCCAAGCCGAGCAAGTAACCATCGGCCGGTTCTTCCACCCGAGTACGAGCGCCCCGTCCTTCTCCCCGAGCCGATAACACTCGCTAAACTCCCTCAACACCTCCTGAGCCGCGGTCAAAACCGAGTAACTCAGAGGCTGAGCCACGAACCCAGCCGCCTGCAGCCTAAACTTCCATTTAATCAACGGCTCGTGTCGTTCCACCCGGTCTGCGTCCTCACATGCCACTATGTTCACCATATCCCGAGCCACGCAGTTCTCCTCCGCACTGATCCTCCGCCTGTCGTCCCGTGGCATTACTATGTTCCTCGGCAGCTTAGTATCGATGGACTCGAACATAGCCGTGTAATAATCAAGAGCCTCTTCGAACCGTTTGGAGAAAGACGAGGTGTTTGTGTTGGACTCCTGCTCGAGGAGTGTCACGACTTTCGGACCCAACCGTTTGACCAACCGGATTAGCCTGTCACGATGGTTAGTCGTGCTCACGCTCTCGTCAGGCATGTGGTGCAACATATACGGGAAGTTGACCGCTATTGCTTCACCGGGCTGGACCCGTAGGTTACCCCATTGAACCTCGCTTCCTGAAATAGCGGCCTCATGAAACTCGAAAGGAACACCCCATTCCTCAGCAACCTTTGCCAGTCTTTGACCAACAAGATAGAGCCCACCTCCTCGGGCGTAAGACGAGTCATAATCATCAACTCCTGTGACTCGAAGTCTTGGCGGGCCACCAGGCCGCTTGGCCAAGTCTTTGATCAGATCGACCCACTGACTACCCTGCGCTATGAGGAAGTCGATCACGTGCACTTGGCTCTCATACTGCATCACTTCTTTGATGACAACATTTGCTGACGTGTACGCAAACTTGTAGTACGGGCAGATTTCGTACAGGATTGACATATAAGACATGAGCTCTTTTGGATTCGGCTCGTAACATCTTAACTTTTTGTATATTACACTTCCTGAAGACAACTGTCGGGCCCGTAGGCCCTCTAACATGTAAGCACCCAGCCGTTGAATCGGCTCACCTGTAACAGACACCTTGCTTTGTAAAGCTTCCATAACTGCATTTGCATCTTCATTAGCGCCATCATCAATGGCATGAGCAATGTCAATTAGTGTCTGCTTCACATCAAGATTTGAAACACCCATTTGCAGGATCTTATGGTACTTGTTTTTGTAGTCGAATGAGCTTGTAATACACCCGTCATCATAATCGGATCCAGGCCCTAATAGCTCCATTCCAATTTCTCTAAGAACCTGCTCCACTCCACTGCTGATTGGTGATCCATATGTGTTTTCAGGGGAGGAATTGTGTAGATTTGATAAACATGATTGAGAAGACGCTTGTGGGGAAAACGGGCTTCGACTATTTGATGAGAAACTACCACCAAAAGGTGAGTTATTTACTGAATTATCTACAGCTGGAGACGATTCCAAGGTGAAAAATTGGTCATTTGAAGTCTGAGATGAAACGACAGAGGCTTCTTGGTGGCGCGTGTGATCAGGGTAGCCATTGTTGTTCAAGATTTGGAAATGTGAGCCCGTCAAGCAAAATGGCTCGATCGGGTCAGGTGGGTCAGGTTGGTTGTACAACCGATTATAGATAGCTGCTCCCGAGCTTCGACTTTTTTGGGATGTTTGCATCTAAACAAACCAATAACCAATCAGCAAGATTTTCAAATCAAGCGCATAATATTCGATCCTTAAGATTTGCTGGTGTTTTACCTGAAATTCCAAAATGATTCAAGAAATGATAACCAGTCAAAATGTGAATAAACAAATAAACCCACAAAGAAGACAGTATTATTAGGGCTAAAATATACAATACAGAATAGATACATAACTTATGTAAAGAACCCTAAATCAGATAAACACAGATAGGGGAATAAAGTCAAATATACATTTAATTCTAACAGGACGATAACTCAAACAGATAGATCCAGGAGCATGATTTCTATTCGAATCAACGAAGAATCTCATAAAAATTACAGTTTTCATCAAAACCCCTAATTCATTATTGCATCCAGATTCCAAAGAACCCTAATTTAAGAGGGGATGATCAAGTGTTCAATTGGAAGAAGAAATTGCACAGTTTTCGCTGAATACATCTAAATTAAAAGTGTATCGTGATAAACGTCACACCAAACTAACTTCTTGATTCAACTAAATTAAGGGAATACGAGTAACAGCGAAGAGAAAACAAAACCCTAATTACGAGAAAACGAAGAAACTTTGACTAAAAGACTTGAAATTTAACCGTACGGACTAACGAAATCTATCTAAATACATAAATTAACAAACGAAATCATGATTGCTTCATACATGAATATAAAACCCGACAAAAAGCAAACGAAATCATACGAAGAGCATAAATTGGGGAAGAAATTGGAAGTTTATGATGATTTGATGATAGTATTCATGTAATCATACCTTCGGATTATCCAGATATCGCAAATTGAGGTTAATAGATTTGATTTTCAGGAAAAGAGGAGAGAGATTCGGATTTTCTGAGCTCTGACTCTTGTTGAATGTCTACGAACAAATGCTAGAAGCTTGGGACTATTTTAGTACATAAATAAGGTGTAATGATGAGAGATAAATTTTTTAATATGACGAAACTACCCCTTTTGCAGAGATTACCCACCAATAGGTCACCGTAGTCTCGACTCTGGGACTGACTTTGATAAAATTAGGATGTTTTTTGGGTGGATATGATTGGAGGACAATCAAGATATCCTGTCATGACCATTTCTTTCTATAAATATTTGGATTTTAATTTGTTCAAAACAAAAAAGAAACGGTTGAGGTTGTTAGGGAACGCGGGGTGGTAGCCGGCTATGTATGCGGCTAGCCGGTCGTTTCGCGGCTACACTGGTCCAACCCAGTGGCTACCTGACGCGACTATCATCTCCGGCTTAAACTAGTTGTTTGAAGATTACTGTAACCAGATATTTAAGACCTAGGACCCTTCAACGATAAGATTTTAAAAAATCTGTATAAATAGATTTTTTATCTGACATTGTCACACGGTCACACACAAAAAACTCATCTTTCTACAACAACCCTTCCTACACTTATACATTTTATTCTAAATAATGAGACGCAGCGTTATTCTTTCACCGGTTTCTCCGTCATGTTCAAGCAGTTTGGATTCCAACACCGATTTCGGATTTCTTTCTCATGTTATCCCCGCCCGTACTCGATTAACATAATTGTCAAAACCCAAAAACCGACTCGTAGTATTAAATACATGGTCTACAAAGGTGTTGTCGGTTTGTCGGTTTATCAGGTTTACAAGGTGAGACCCGTTTCGTGCTCACCCCTAGTCAAAGCATATCATCACCCGGTCGACGTTAAGGAAAAGATAATTAAGAATGTTTAAGAGTCGGCAAGAAAAGAGGTCGAACGAGTGTTTAGTGTTTTAAAGGGTCAATGGGCAATAATTAACCGACCAACCTGGGTGATGATGCGAGAAATGATCGTCAGAGTTATATATGTACGTATGTTTGATATTAAACAACATGATCTTAAACGATAAGGGACAAGCAATATCATCGGTACACATCAAAGACCCTCCGGTGAATTGGGTTGTTGATGATGACATCCTTTTGGAGTTGCGAGATCAAAAAACCTATTTCTGACTTCGATATGATCTTACGGAACACGTCGTCGCAACTATATAGAAGTTCGTTTAACGGAGGCGAAAGAAAACACATAATGATTATTATCTAGAAAAATTATAATGTTTGTTTGATTTTTTTTAGTGTAATGGTGTGTTTTTATTTAAGTTTAACATTGTGTTTTTTAGTTGATGTATTTAATTTTAATCCACATTATTTAATAAAATTAAATCTACTAGTTTTCTACTCCGCTCTATTTCATTCTACTACTTTTGCTCACTCATACGTGACACACTCTTATCAATTTGATTATTATTTTTACTATCTTTCTACTACTCTATTACCATGCATTTCTTCGTTAAAAGCCTGCTTTAAATGTGATGGGGATGGGTATGGGTATGGACACAAGCACGGGCACGTAAACTACAAATCATACCTTTATTTATGTGATAACATTTTAAAAGATAGGGGTTTCTCTTTATATAAAGGTAAAGAATAATATGAAACATACATGATGCAATCATTATTATCTTCTAGATGGAAGCTGGGAATCGGCTACAAGATGTTAAATGGTTTTAGACAAGTGTTAAATATTTTTAAGTGGACATAGCACCTATAAAAATATTGTAAAGAATTAAATACTATATGCTTAAGTCCTAATTGGAGGTACGTGATGTATGTTTAAGTCGTAATTGGACATACGTGATGAAATTCGATATGTAACATGTTTAAAAAAGTTATACAACAAAACATTCCTCTTTAGAGGTTATGAGTTTAACTAAAGTTAGACCGTTAGTTAGATGGGAGGTTACCTTTTTATAGATGTAAGGGTCGTCTATATTTTATACTTGGACAATGTGGGGTGACTTTTTAATAAGCATGTAAATGATACTAATTTAGTATGTATTAATATTCAGCTGCATGTGCTTTCAATTAACTCATCAAATGAATAAGATGTAAGATACTTCTAAGTTTTATCTAAGGTCACTTTGCTTTATTTATTTATTGAGTTGACTTCATTGATCTTAGGAAAGCTTTTAAGACTCTTACAACAACTTATTTCTTTTAATTATACGTACTTATGAATGAAGCTTGTTTAGAGCTACGTTGTTAAGCGAAATCAACAACCAAAATATCTAATCCTTGTAATCTTCATACCAAAGTAGAAGATAGTAGCAATTGTAGGTTAATATTCGTATCAAAGTTAATATAAATGTAGGCTTTTAAAGTTAAATAAACTATAAAAAATATATAAATTGTTCTTTCAATTCGGTTCAGTTTTTTTGGTTTTTTCATCACACAAAACCGAAACCGGACCACAAGTTTCGGTTTGGTTTTTTTCAGTTCGGTTTTTTCCGGTTATTATTCGGTTCGATTTTTTTTTCGGTTTGATTTTTGGGGTTTTTTTTCGATTCTAGTTCGGTTTTTTCACCTTTTTACTCACCACTAGTTCCATACCGTTTATCCTTAACAACTATTTTTGCTACATCTGCTTTGCTATACGAAGAAGCCGACAGTCCAGTCCAACACCCCTTAAATCCAATTCTTCTTAAATCCAATTTCTTTTATAAAACTATCCAAATTCTTTAAAGACTATGGATTTTTCATCAGAATAGGATTCCAATCATAGTCCCATACTGTTTATCCTTAAAACGGTTATTTTTCCTACATCCGCTTTGCTATACGAAGAAACCAAAAGTCCAGTCCAACTCTCAAGAAGAGCCGCGTATACAGAAATCATAAAATGTGGCACAAACGTCTTGTTGCTTATTTTGTTAAGGATTCGGTGAAACATGTTCGTGTCACTAGAGAGGTATTTATACGAATAAGTAATGATTTAAAAGCCGCTTACCTTTTATTCATATTATCTTGGGATGCTAGAGGACATCGAAGTTTTACAACTTATAAAAAAAAACACAACCGTACTTTGTCAAATGGTGTATGGGACCGTGCCGCACACTTTGGATGAATATTTGAGGATGACGGAATGCATGTAAGTGTATGTACAAGTTCTGAAAGGATGTCATAAAGCTCTATCACTTAGATTGTATGAAAACCCAAATGCCAACGACATTTGTTAGGTGTACGGGGCATATGAGGAAGAACATGAATTCCTATAATACTTGGTAGCTTAGATTATGCAATGAGAGTGTTATAATTGCTCGACTACATGAAAAGGTCACTACATTAGAGGCAATTATCCACATCCAATTATGACATCAGAAGAAGTCGCTTCAAACAATCTATATATGGATATGACACTCGTTTTTTTTTTTTTGAAAAGTTGGTTTGAATAATGACATAAACGTTCATGATCAGTAAAAACTATCCGACCCCATTATTATCTGGTTGATGGTATTTATCCTAAATGGTCAACGCTTGTTAAAACGTTTAGTTAGTTGTAAATAAAAAAACATATGAAGTTTGCAGCTAAATAAGAGGGTGCAAGGAATGACATCGAATGACATTTAGTGTGCTTCAAAAGAAGTGACATATCAGATATGCAGCACGAGCTTGAGAACCAAAAGATCTAAGAGACAATGTATATCATTCTCATAATTCATAATATGATGATGGAAGCGAAAGACAAAATAGTTGTTCTTACATCCCCTTCAATGTTCAACTACAAGGAGTTGACGAAACCAAACAAGAAGTAATGACACACAAAATTCGTGACCCATAAGTACATCACAACCTTAAGACAGATTTGATGAATCATATTTCTACTTTAAGTGTTAGTTATGTTTCATTAATCATGTAATGTTTATTTTTTTTAATGAAAGTGTGGTTTTACAATATTTATTTTATATTTATTATATTACATTTGTTATTTTCACTTTTGATCATGTATTTTCATTTTTAGCACCGAGTGCTCCATAAATGTGGTTGAGTATAGAAGAATAGATACTGATGTGACTTTGAGTAAAGAAGTGGTCTATAAAAGATAACCTAGTGACATTAGGATCCATTCCACTCCACTGGACCATGAGTGGATCACTCTACAACTCGGGGTCAAAAGAAAAAATATATAATTGCTTACTATAACAAAGTCAAGTCAATAGAATTAGTAAACATACTTAAATGTGCTAGAAAACGTTATGGCCTAGTGACATTTAAGTTTTTATTATAAAAAAAAAACATCAAAACCATTGTTAGTAAAAAATGTGTTTGTGTGTAAAACACTAAAACCCTACTTGCCCGACTCTAATAACCCAAAGTCTGAACCCTATTAACCTAAACCTTAATAGGGTCATATTACGAGTGAAATTATTTTTTTTTAAAAAATACCCAACTAACCCGATACTAATAACCTACATAGTTAATGAAAGTGACAAGTGGTAAACAGACTCAAGACGGCAATATGTTGGGTCAACAATTAGGAAGCCAAGAAACGCGTATTCGGACATTCATGGAAGCAACTAATATATCCATACTCACTTTTATTTTTTATTATATTATATACAAATAAAAATAGTTTTAAATAATTTCGATCTCACTTCCTCTCTCTTTCATGCTCTTTTCCTACCTCTTACTAATATTTATGTCTTTCGACCTTTTTATATTATATTTCAAATTTCATGCACCGCTCACATGCTAATCTGCTACCATATTTTAATAAAGGTACTATTTACATACATTCATTCTTTCTTTCTTTAAAGAATGTACAATGTTCTAAACCAGGTACCTGTTCTAAACCAGGTACTGATTAGTGTTGAGTTTGGGTATATACTGATAATAAAATTTATAAATATAAATAAAGTGATTCAAAAAGTTAAAATGTATTAAACTTATAAGTTAAATGTTAAAATTTCTAATATAATATCAAAATAAACATCATACATGACTTGTGATATTTTACTAATGAATAGTAACATTGTATTTTCTTTTAAATAGCTCGATTTTGTTCTATACTTCTATCATTTAGTATACTCATTTTATTTAAAGTGATTCTTATTTTTATAAAAACAAGTTACTATAAATAATAACTTATTTTGATTGGGTCACGTGTCATCTACTCAAAATAAAATTTCTTTGACTTGAACATGTGGCTTCGATGGGTATTGAGTGGATGCCATGTAGCATAAACCGAAATCATTTTCTTTATAAATAAATTTGCACAGGGGTTGGTTGTATAATTGATATATCCGTGTAATATAACTTTTAGTCCTAGGTTTGATACTTGGAGTGTTTGCTACAAATTTAAAATCATTACACAACTTTTTTTTTTTTTGGATTTAAGGATTTTTGTTTCTTTTTAGCAATGTAACTGTTTGTATCAGCGTCATCTCCACGACAACGCGTAGGTAGTTAAATCTAGTTAACAATAAACTTTTAAAATTCGTGTGAATATTACTTTTATATTAATATGATATTATAGCATTAACAATAACAATTTTAAGTCAATAAGAATATTACTTGGCATTTATTGGGCAATGTGGTGTCGGTAGATGGTTGCTACGTGGCTGTGTAATTAATTAATTTTTGTTTTTTTCATTTTTCTCTAACGCGACAAATTTAGCACAAGAGTTGATGACGTAATATGTATAGTCCTGTAACATAATCTTTAAGTCATAGGTTTGATATTTTGAATGTTTGTCTTATAATTTTTAAGTCGTTACGTAGTCTTTTATATTTTTCATTCTCTTTACGTTGCGTTAGAACAATACGACTATATGACTGTTTTATATACCAACATTATTTCCGTAACAACTCTTAGATATAAATCTAACCCAAATTAAACTAATATTTTCTAAATAGCTTAATCTAAGACGAGAGCGACCCGACCCGACCCCATCGATTTAACAAAATGAAAATGAAATGTAACATACAACTAAAATGAAATTCACTTGCAAGAAAACAAAACATAGTGGACTTTCTGTTGACCTCTTCTTCTCCAAAGTCCGAATAACCCAAAGTTCCCAACTTTTCTACCAAATTTCTGCTCGGAATTCATTCATCTAATTTGAAGCTGATTTTCGCTAATCTCTGTCTAAATCGACGATCATCTGATTTCTGGTGCGTATCTTTCATTTCAATTCGCCTAACATTGATTTTTCTGGTTTCGAACTTGCTGCAAAATGGACAGGATTATATTTGTGTGATTGTACAATTGAAGTTATGAATTGTTCGTTTAGCATTAGGGTTTCATGATTGATTGTTCCGGAGCATGGATTGTATTCAGAGGGGTTGTGAAATCCCTAGATGTGGAACTGAAACTCAACACTTTCTGCTACTGAATACAAGCCCTAATTTGAGCGCTTCATTTACGTTACTTACTTAACCAATCTATCATGTAATGGAGATAATATTTTAGTTAGGGTTTATTGCAGTATTCTTTGTCATAATTAGGAGATATGATCATTTGATAAGATTTCCTATGAATTATTCTGTATTCCTATGAGTATTTGATCAAATACCAGACATATATATCTTCCTGAATCTAGCCTTGGTGGAATTGGACTTTATGATTTATGCAGATGTAATTGGAAAACATTTGTAGGTGCTTCTTGTTGCAGCTAGATAACCGATTTCAAGGTTCAACTATTATTTTCTAGCCCTAGAGAGGGTCGTTTTCGACAGGAAGTTCCACCATTTTTAACCATCTAAGAGCAGACTTTAGAGGCATAGTCTTGACTTTATTGTCTTATGCTCTTAGCTGATTGTCATTGATGCTTTCAATTTGAATCTCATATCGAGTAGTTCTTTCAGCTATGTAGGCCAAACATCATACCTTTTTTTTCTTTATTCTTGTTTTCTTACATGAGGGTATAATTGGGTTTATTAATTCCGGAGTTCTTGTTGGAGAAATATTTTTCAGGCTTAGTGTAAGTCTGCAAATGCAATTTGGCTATTTTAACATGTATATTTCATTTTTTGTATGATCAGAATCAACCTGCAAGATACTATATGGACACTTCTTCAGGGTCACATTTCAATAATCAGCCTTCACCAAAAATGATGCCTCCACGCCAGCAAGTAAGATCTGGAGTGCTGCACACATCTTTATCACTTGTTCCACCACCAGACTCTTTTGGGTCACCAAATGTTCAAGAACACGGCTTAAATTCTGATCAGGTCCGTGAGTCGCCAACCGAAAGTGCCAGTTCACGTGACACGTGGCCCGACCCGTTGGTGCCATCCAAGCAGCTGGAGAGAGAGAAACCAAAAGACCATGAAAATAATTTTGCTGAAAATTCTGTAACCCGCCATATTTCGCGGTTGGATAAAGTATCTCTTAGAGAGATATGTAGTGAGAGAGTTGATATAATTGCAGAAAAAATGCATCATCTACCTTATGAGTTTCTTGACAATTTAAAGAATGAACTTCGCGTTCTTATTGAAGGAACCAGTGGTAATCAAAACAAAGAAGATTATATTTTTCTTCAAAAAATGGTTCTGGGCAGGGGAGATTTAACCGAAAAATCACTCATGATGGCCCACAGGGGACAGCTGGAGTTACTAGTTGCTGTCAAGACTGGAATTCAGGCATTTCTACATCCAACTGTTAGTCTTTCACAAGCTTCTCTTATTGAGATATTTCTATACAAGAGATGCAGAAATATAGCATGTGGAAGCCAAATTCCAGCCGATGGTTGTACGTGTGAAATTTGCTCAAAAAGGAATGGTTTTTGTAACCTCTGCATGTGTGTGATTTGTGCTAAGTTTGATTTTGAAGTGAATACTTGCCGTTGGATTGGTTGTGATGTGTGTTCTCACTGGACACATACAGATTGTGCAATGAGGAACGGGCAGATTGGTGTGGGACCTGCTAAGAATGGAGAGATGCTTTTCAGGTGTCGGGCGTGTATGAGGACGTCTGAATTGTTTGGATGGGTTAAAGATGTGTTCCATCAATGTGCACCGTTGTGGGACCGTGAAGCTTTAATCAGAGAACTTGAATATGTGAGAATTATATTTCATAGAAGCAATGAAAATAGAGGGAGAAAACTGTATTTGAAGTGTGAAGAACTTGTGGAAAAACTTAAAAAAGGGTCTGCCGCTGAAGCCATAGCTTGTAAAGCAATATTGTCATTCTTTCAAGGTAAAATTTATCCCTATGGAGTTGCATATTTCTTATCTCTGTCTTGATAACTGCCTGTCTTAATTTCCATGTATCCTATATACTAACTAAACACAATTTTAAATGGTAGAGCATTGGCTACACTTTCTCATTTGTCACTAGGGGATGTAAATAAGCCGCGCCCGAGCTCTCCTTAGCTAGAGCTTGGCTCCTTTAACTTAGGAGTGCTTGAGCTCGAGATCTGGCTTGGGCTTGGCTCATTTATAAATTATTAACTTTTAAGTATCTCTTATGCATATATAATTACTTGTATAAGTTATATATATGTATATCTTATATAAATAATACATCGATTATGTAGTTTTATATTTATTATATTAAAAGAATTGTTATATAATAGGCTCGTGAACTTAGTCAACCTCTTGATAGGAATAACAAATACAAACGTACGATCCTATAGAACAAATTATGTTCAAGTAAGGTTGTAAAGGCTCGAGCTTGTTTAGCTTGACTCAATTCAAGCTTTTAGCGAACCGATCTCAAGCAGCTAACGAGCACCTTAGCACATTTACACCCCTATTTGTCACAAATGGATAACTTGCTAATTTTTTTTTTGTCTTTACTGAGTCATTAAAATTAAAAGATAGTGGTGTCTGTTTGGGGTCATTAAAAACTTTTAAGTTACTTTATGTAACATCTATCATCCATAAGGGACATCCTGATGGTAAATAAGGTACTGTAAACCAAAAGGTTTTGGGTTCGAATCCTGTAGAGTGCAGGTTGTGTTGATTTTGTTCTATAATATCTTGGAGTTGTTAAAAAAATGTAACATCTATCATTTCATATAAATCTGATACTTCTATGTATAGTTTTGCATTTGTTATTAAAAGTATTTGAAACCATATTTATTGTAAATAGATCTTTTCATGTTATATTAATAGATTGAAAACATCTTTTAAATGTTGAGGATATATTTTAAAATGTCAAATTTATATGCAATAATGCTAGGTTTAATAATATATAAAAACCTGCATTCATATTCTATGCAATTTATTTTTCAACTTGGTAATTGAGGTCAAGAATACTACAACATTTTTTTTCGCAGAGGTGGAGATGGTGACTCCAAAAACTGAAGAAGGTGGAGTGATGGCTCCACAAGAAGCTTTCAACCGAATAGCCGACGTGGTGCATGAAGCAATTAAAAAAATGGAAATGGTGGAAAACGAGAAGGCACTTATGGTTAAAAAAGCGCGGTTGGCACTTGAGGCGTGCGATGAAGAACTAAAAGATAAAAATCGAGAAATGGAAACACTTAACCTAGAAAGACAGAATAAAAAGCAGCAAGTAGACGAGCTTCAAACCATTGTACGCCTTAAACAAGCCGAAGCTGATATGTTTGACGTCAAGGCTGCTGAAGCTAGACGGGAAGCCGAAAGACTTCAAATGATATCGCTTGCAAACACCCAGAAGTCAGAGGATGATTATACAAAGAGGTATTTGAAACAGCGGTTACATGAGGCGGAAGCTGAAAAACAGTATTTGTTTCAGAAAATTAGGTTACAGGAAGAGAGTTCGTCAAGAGATACTGACCCGTCACAGATGTTCATGTATAATAAGATCTAGGACCTGCTAAGAAAGATATGGACTATATGTTCGTTTGGTTTAACTTTAATGTTTGTTGCAATTTGTGTTATTTTTTTATAACATGAAGTGTATTGTTTTAAGTTCTGTAATAGAGTTATTGGAGGCTTGTGATACACAACATGTTGGGGGGAAAGTTAGAAAGTAAAGGATCTCTGATTCTTTTTTATCTTTGATGTTCCATATATGACTTGCATTATTCTCAGAGCCTCTAAATATAGAAAAGATTTATCACCATCATTAACTTTACTAATTACTACCAGTGTGATTTTACTATGTTTATTTGTTTAGTAGAAAACATATCTTTATATCTATGATATGATACCCGTTTATTACACGAGATGTCATAAAAATGATATAATTATGTTATGTGTTTCATTCGCTTAAACAAGTTTGAGCTGCATGCATGAATGCATGAAGAAGAAATGTTCACGTGGGTTTAATTATCTGCAAGTTTAGTATTAGTTTGTTATTTAGTTGGTTATTTAAATAATGACTTAATGAGGATAGTTGAGATGCACATGCTCTTTCATCGAGTAATATTATGTTTGTTCTCCTATTTAAAGGGGTCTTCTATGTTAAAGGAATATGCAGATCGAAAAATTACTTTCTAAGAACTTTCTATATTTCTATGTTGCTTCTTTCTAATCTGTAGCCTATAGGCCATTTGATTACTGATCGGTCCGCATTGTATATCCCCCTCTAAACTTGAAAAATTGCATGTATTCTCAAATCATGCTTAAAGGCATTGTACATTATGCATTAAAAACTTATGTTTTGAAAAAATATACAATTTTGTTTCAAAATAGGAGGATATATGCAATTCTTCCATTTATAAATTAGGTGAAGAAAGGCAAATTGTGTGATTTTTTGTGAGACATGAAACAATGAGTCACATTCAGTGATAACAAGAGGTTTGAGATTTTTTTTTATTTTTTATTTTTTTTTTGTAGAAACAGAATAAAACGAGTGAACAATAATTTACTCATAAATTGTGATATTTTTATTTTTCAAAAAATTTTAAAATAATATAATGATTATATTATGGATGATATTCCATCTCATTATATGGCTTTATCTTTTTAAATCATCTTTAATGTGAAAAAGAAACAACATCCCAGTGAAGGCAAATAAAGGCATCATGATCCATGAGAAGTGTAATTGAGACATTTCCATTTAAAGCAAAGGTTTTTATTAATCATTCCCTAATTTAGAATCCAAAAAATACTTAAAAATATTCCATAAAAATAAAAGAAGCTCACAATATTCATGCCAATCATTCTCTTCTTAACCTTCATGCACAAAACACAGTTTCACAGTTAGAGAAACCAAAAAGCAATGGCTCATGCTTTCATCAAGATCCTTCTTCTCTTAACCATTTTTGCAACACATAAATCAGGTTAGCATTACACCATAACTTGCATCTTGCAGGATTTAAAACCCCAATCGTTAGGTTGTAGGGCAAACCACTTAACCAAGGATGTCCCTTGAGGACTTAAACCAAACTTTGTTAACTATATTTAGTGGTTTGGGTGTAGATGCGCAATTTGAGGATTGGTGCATAGCCGATGAGCAAACCCCGGATGATGAGTTGCAGCGAGCTATGGTTTGGGCATGTGAAAATGGAGCAGATTGTAGGGAGATAGAAGCAAACCAGGCTTGTTTTGAACCAAACACAATCAAGGATCATGCTTCTTTTGCATTCAATAGCTATTTTCAAAGGATGAAAGACAAAGGAGCAACTTGCTATTTCAATTCTGCTGCTTTTGTCACTGATCTTGATCCAAGTAACTATATCATCCATCCATAATCTTTAATCTTTGCATCTTGAGAATTAAATACATACACGCGTTAAAATAAGAACGGGTAATGGCATTTGATCTATCAGTATTATGGATTTATGGTGTTGGGTTCAGGGGCGGATTTAAGAAGGATTGAGTGGGGAAGGACCCCCTTTAAGATAAGCATAATACTACGAAGAAAAAAAAAAGTAGTCATTTTATAAAAATAATTAACTAGGCTCTCATCTTCTATTTTTATTAATCCCCCTTCTGATTTAAAATGAAAAATAAGATCTAATTTGTATGTGTATGTATTTAAGCTTCCATGAAAATGGAGAAGAATGAAGTTGCACTCGGGGTGTTCAACAAATCGATTTCGAATACTCGAATTAGTTGAATGAAATTATTGAATTTTAATTTTCAAAACAAAGATTCAAATTCGAAGTATATCCAAACAATTCGATTTGAATTCAGTTTTCAAATTAATAAATTTAAAATTATTTTTATTAAAAAATACATATCTATAAAGATATAAAACTAATAAGACACCCAAAAGACAGATAACCAAAGTCATAGTTTAACATTCAAAATGAAGTCATCTGAATAAGACAAAAATTAGTTTAACATTTAAACATTGATATCTAAAGAAACTTTATTTAACAATTATTTGACGGTCAACTAATTATTCAAAATATCCAACTTGAACATCTTTAAAAAACACAAGATTTAGAATTTCATTATATATTCAAACAACAAAATAGTTATAGCACATAATACTAATACACATTTAGAAATATGGTGATAATTGGGTAAATCCACATGGTATTAAATTTTAAAACGTGAATAAGAGAAAACATTTTTTCAAAAATATTGTAGGAGCCTAAAAGTTTGAAAAAAAATGAAATAAGTGAATATCTAAACTTGTCCGCATAATTAATTCAAATATATATATATAAATATTTATATTTATATATCTACAAAATAAATGTATAAAAACAAAAATTGCTTAATTAATTAAAAAAAATAAAATGTTTGAGAAGCACACAAATTCTTAGCCACTTTTGAATTCATCGCTCCCTAATCTCGCTCAAAGCCAACTTCGAATTTATCTTCGTCAATGGCTATGTTGTTAACTCTTTAGTCAAAAGGTTATATTATGGTGGGATGTATGTTTATTAAGGTAGTTTATGGTAGTTTTTTATCTAATGGAAAATGTCATATGAGAGAAAAAAGTTTACCGTTAGTCCGTTAAAGTAGTTTTGAGGAGGATATGGTCATAGAGTAGTTTAGGGTAGTTTTGAAGATTGTGGCCCCACACATGAAAGAGAGAGAGTGAACTTAAACGAGCTTTTGTATTTGTATAGTTTTTATTTAATATATTATATATTTATATAATATATATATAGATAAATAAAAATAATATTATATATAAAATTATAATAACAAAAATGATATATAATTGTATTTTTTATATATAAAAATTATAGTTATATATGTAAAAATTTTAATTATAAAATAAAATAATTGAGTATTAAACAAGCCGAACTGAATAGAGCTCGAGCTTAATAATTTATCACGAGCCGAACTCAAGTTTTAAAAATAGAGTTCTAAATGATTTGAGCTTGAATCTTGACAAACTTAGGATCGACTCGCCTCTTTTACACCTCTAGAAAGGATTATAAATTTAAAATAATGGTTTAATTATTTCTTTCATTATTTTTCTATTTTATCACTTCGATCTTTCCTCATTCTAAAACCAAATATATATATAGGAATTATATATCTGCGCATATAACGTATGTTGATATATGCATTTTGATTAAAAAGAACTATAGATACCATCTTTTTAAAAATAAACCTTACATAATCCACCGTCAATTGTGACCCTGATACACACCGACAAGGTAGAACAAAAATAGGCTGATAAGTCACATCACAATCTCTTTCTTGTTTTTAACTAAAGATTTAATTTTATCAGGATCAAATTAGTATCGGTGGAAGATTTGAGACTGAGATGTTATGGGTGCGTTTAGTGGAAGGAAATACTCTCTGTTTTCTAAAAATGTTTTCTAAAAAACATGATGTTTATTAAGAAAACATAAAAACAGACAATGTGATCAAATTATAATTTTTTAGAAAAGTTTTCTAAGAAAATGAAAAACGTTATTTCTACTTTTTTAAATTTAAATTAGAAAACTACGGGTGCGTTTAGTTATGGAAAACATCTTTTGTTTTCCAAAAAAACAAGGAAAACAGAAAACGTGATCAAATTACAATTTTCTAGAAAAGTTTTCTAAAAAAATAGAAAACATTGTTTTCTACTTTTTAAATTTAAACTAGAAAACTACGCTTTATTGTTTCTAGTTTTATGTTTCTAATTTTCCATTATATATATACTTCGATCTTCATTCATCCATCCATCAAACCCGACCCCCCCGACCTGACCGAACCTGACCCCTAGACTGGACCGACTGGACCCGAACGCCGGATCAGATGGACCGGACCTGACCCCCCGGACCTGACCCGACCGGACCGACCATGATGAAAAGCCTTTCCATTTTCTAAAAAAAAATCACGTGTTTTCTAAAGATGGAAAACCCTTCCATTTTCTAAAAATTAGAAAAAGAAAACTAGAAAATATTTTTCACACCTAAACGCACCCTACAAGTTCGATTTCAAGGCTTTTAGGTTTTATCACCCGACTACTCGTGAAGGTGAATTATCACTGAAATTGACTCAACAGCCCAACTGGTATAAATACTCTCGAGTTTTCCTAGGTATTTATTGACCTTTCAAAAAAAAATATATATTTTATTTATATTAATAATTTAGTATAATACATGCTTAGGGTGCGTTTGGTTGTGGAAAACATTTTCTAGTTTTCCATTATCAGTTTTCTAGAAAATGAAATGGGTTTTCTATCTCTAGAAAACACATGGAAATTTTTTAAAACGCGTTCTAAATCAAAAGATGGGTTTTCCATTTTCCAAAATAGAAATCTGGAAAACGAAAACAGAAAATGGAAAACAGAAAATGGAAAACAAAAAAAAGTGTTTTCCAATTTTAGTTTAAAAGTTGGAAAACACCGTTTTCTGTTTTCATGGAAAATTATTCTGGAAAACTACAATTTGAACGTGTTTTCTGTTTTCTATGTTTTCTTAGAAAACAGAAATGGAAAACAGGGTGTGTTTTCCATAACCAAACGCACCCTTAGTTTCTCAAAAAAAGTTTATTCTAATTGCTTAGGGGCCGGCCGTTTAGTTGTGAAAAATGTTTTCTAGTTTTTCATTTCTAGTTTTCGAGAAAATGAAATGAGTTTTCAATCTCTAGAAAACACATGAAAATTTTTGAAAACGCGTTCAAATTTGAAAGATGGAATTTTCATTTTCAAAATTAGAAAACTAGAAAACATGTTCAAATCAATTGTTTTCTATTTGTTTTCTACTTTGTTTTCTACCTCTACATTTCATTAGATTTCCTTACATATGACAAATTAAAGAACAAAAATATTAAAATAAAACACATAAAGTAAAGACAATACATATATAAAAGATTTAAAATAATAAGTATTTCTTAACGGAGGAGAGGTCGAGCGGCTGTGTGTATAAACCCTAGAAAATGAACGCCCTTTTCTTTTGTATATATTTGGAAAACGAAAATAGAAAACAGAAAACAGTAAAAAAGGTGTTTTCCATTTTTAGTTAAAATTTTGAAAACACTGTTCTGTTTTCCTGGAAAACGTTTTCAAAAAAATACAATTTGAACGCGTTTTCTGTTTTCCTTGTTTTCTTGGAAAACGAAAATGAAAAACACCCCCTGTTTTTCACAACTAAACGCGCCTTTAATATCTAGAAAAGATATATCTTTTATTTTTTTAACATCAAATTTATACCGCCTCTAAATTACACCATAAACTACATCTCCCATGATTTAAACCTCGATCTACTTCAAAGTAGCATTTGTCTCTTATCATATAGGTTACTCCACACATTGACATATACATTTTCTAATGTAACTTCATTTTTATCGTTTAGAAAAGGAAAATTGAATTTTAATAATCCAAGTTATTAGTAATTGACCAATATTAATCCCAATTTCAAAATTGACCTACATTAATCCCAATTATTAAGGTGTTGGATTTCATTGAACCTCCGTTAAGTTTTCTTTAACTCCGTTAGTTTTTTGCTGACGTGGCAGCCACATGGCTTTTATTAATCAGTGCCACATCAGCAAAAAACTAACGGAGTTAAGGAAAACTTAACGGGGGTCCAATGAAATCCAACACCTTAATAATTAGGATTAATGTAGGCCAATTTTGAAATTAGGATTAATATTGGCCAATTGGTAATAACTTGGATTATTAAAATCCAATTTTCCATTAGAAAAACATAAAGAATATCTATTTATTGTTTTATTTAAGATACAATCTTAGTCGTAATTTTCCTGGTCAGTCTTTGTAAGGGTATATAAGATGCTCATTACTATATTCTATTTATTGTTTGTATAACTAAAATAATACTAAAAAAATAAATAGATTAGAGAAAGTTTGAATTCGAAAAAAATTAATTAAGGTTCACGAGTGGCTATTTAAAATTCTAGCGTGACATTTCTATTAAACATGTCTACCATTAGAAGAAGATAACCTTTTTTTTTTTGAACGGCATTAGAAGAAGATAACCTAAGGTACTGTTTGAACATATCTACTATTAAAACACTAGAAGAAGATAACCTAAGGTAGTGTTTGGTAAATAGATTAGGAATATAATTCCTTCATTTCAAGGATTTTTATTTTTAAGGTTGGGGATTTTTTTTCCGTTCATTCTAAATAAATATATTTTTTTAATTTGGTTTGATTTTTTCTTAAAAATATGAAAATAAAATAAATTTAAAAATACCAAAAAAATAATAAAAATAAATATAAAAATACAAAATATAAGTTCACTATAAAAATGTAAAAAGGTAGAAAAGGTTTTAAAGAATTAAATAATAAAATAATATAAAAGATAATTATCACATAAATATTAATAATACTAAATAAAAAAAATTAAAAAAAATTTATTTAAAATTTAAAAAATAAACAAATAAAAAATTTTAAAAATGAAAATGGAAATAGTCGTTACGAAAAGAAATGTCAGTGTATTTTATTTCTTTGCTTTTACCACTAAAAAGATAACACAAAGTAATGATTCATTTTATTCCGATAGAGAAACCAAACACGACAATGGAATTGTATTGATCAATTTCATTCTCTCGGCAATTTCCATTCCCTCAACAATTTCCATTCTTCCGTTCATTTCATTTATTTATTCATTCCATTACTACATACCAAACATGCCCTGATAGTTTAAAAATATACACTTTCTTCAACTGTCATTAATACAAGGTTAATAATTTCAAAACGGTTCTTGATATATAAATTTAAGAGTTTGAAAACTGTTTAACTAAAGATAAGTAAAACTGTGGTATTACAGATCTCCGGTGAGTTTTAGTAAAATTAGTGTAAGAGAGTGTATCATGCCCATTTAGGGTTTGGAACTATTCTATTTATACTACTTTTGGGAGATGATCTCGGTGTGACGTCACTTAACTGAATGAAAACGTCTACTTTCTGATTGGCTCTTAGGGTTCATGTGTTTCCTCCTGGACAAGTGTCACACTTCTAGTGGCTAAGTAGAGATTATCTGATCCTTCTTTGCGATATCAACGCATAACAGAAATAGGATACATGTGCTGATCACGCGGGGTTTCTTCGTCCGGTAATATCCTTGCGTGGGTCGGGTTTATACCGATCCGCATAGTCACACTTCTTCACCTAGTTACCTTGACTCAATCCAAATCTTTTTATATACGCTTCTATAAAATTGATGTGTTTGAACCAAATCGGAAATGTTGTTGGGCCAGCAAACTGGATCAAACAGAACTCAAACTCTGGTTTAGATCAACGAAACAATCTGAAGATGATCAGAAAGAAAGACATGCACACGTAACAACACGTTAGGGCCACTGCAGGGGCAGAGAATGATGGCTTGCGATGACCCTCCAACATGAGAATCAGTGTTGGAAGTAAATGGAGAAGAAAATGTGTGTAGAGAAGGATGTAAAAGTGAGCATGAAAGTAGTACATGTGTCGCTCGTTTAGCGCACGTTGTCCTTCTAGAATCCGTTATGGACCAAGGGCTTGGATATGATGAGGAATACGTATAGAGTCTAGGGATGACACATGAGTCTGGAAATGCATGACACGTGTTCTAAAAGAATTTCAGACCCTTTAATACTTGATTATTCTGTGGTGTCGATATGATTTACGCAGGACCATAAAGACATCTTTGGAAGTCTTGCGGACCAAAAAGACTCATTAGGCTTATACCAGATCTATCATGAAGGATGAATATTAAAATTTAAAATAGTGACTCTATATGAATAAATTGTGTATTTGATGTGTAAATAAATATTTGTTTAAAAAAAATAAAAATTGTGTATCCGCCCTAAGTAAGTGTTTAATGATGTATGGATAATGTGCTTATACACTCTCCTATATGAAACTTATTGTTTGATGTGTGCGTTTAATGATTACAGGCCATGGTTCATGCAAGTTTGAAATTCATGGATGAAGGTGGAGCCGCGATAAAAGATCTTATTATTTTAAAATGTTATTGAGTTCGATGCTGAATTGCTGACCAAGTGGGTTAAAGACATAATAGATGACGTTATACTTTGAGTAAATTATCCTTTAAGCAATGTACTTTTTTATTTAAAAAATCTAAGATAATATATTTTCATTTTTTATCTTCATCAATATAACATGTAAAACATTTAGCAAAAATGTGTTAGTTTCACAAAATCGACCGTTTATAAAATTGGACTAAATAAGGGTTATGTGACATTTTTTTAACTTTTTACGACCTAATTATATATACAAAGGAGGATTTTCGTGCGAAGGGATCTCTGCCAATGTTCTGCGCGTTTTTTTTAATATGACGGCGCACAATTGTTTAATGTTTTAAGCATGACTTTGCACGGATCATTAATTAAAAAAAGGCAGCGGAAACTTTTAAATAAAACAAAAATGGTAGCACCGTCTTTTTACAATAAAACATAACGCGCAAAGGCTTTTGAAAACGAATAACAACAACAAAACACGCAACGCTTCTAAAACAATATAATAATCACGCATAGGGTGTGCTATAGTGATGTAGATGTGTGAAAGATCTAACTAGGTTGTTTATAAACTTACTAATTTCCTATCAGTATCTTTAAATGGCTAACTAATATCCTAGATAGAGCAACAAATAGTTACATAGCTTAAAAATTCAGTAAGTAGGTTTATATAAATGCAGTCGTAGAGGGATATCAAATAAGAAATGGGTACTGCTACGATTACCATATGTAAGATTTATCTATAAGATTTTGTTTGGATTTCAAGCTATTAAGGGAGTGACAGTTTCATAGAATACTATCAATTTTAAAAGAAGGATAATCTTTTATGTTAGGAATTTATCATTAACATATGTAATATTTATATAAATAATTAATAAATATATATTTTTAATTTAAATCCGTGTAACACCAGCTGAGTTTGGAAACTTAAGAAGTGTCATGGAGATGAAGATGGAGATGAAGTGATCGTAATTCGTAAGTTTCATTCCGGTTTAATAATATTGAAAACACATTTTTTTCTATCCGACTTCATATGGATTCTTCATGTAATAAGAGAGGGTGATTGGATTTTTAATCCTATGCATTCGTTGTAATTCCTAGCTTTTTTCTCAGTAAGTTTGTTTTTCTATATATATACCGTTTGTTCCAAAAAAAATGTTTATTAAGTATCTTATCTTATATAATAAACAAATACAAGGTAACATAAAGTTATTATAATATTACTCTGTTTAATAAACTTGAATATAATATTGATTTGATAAAAACGATTATAATATTAGTTTATTTATTAAATTGGAATATAATATTCAATATATTTTATAATTTTTGTTTTTATTTTTTTCTTTATTTATTATTTGTTTTTTGTTTTCTTTTTATCTGAGCGGAACGAGTTTAGTAAAGGAGATTGTTGTATATAATAGGTACAGTACAGCCGTGTAACATATCTATATAATATATATATAAAAAGATTGGTGGCCACGTGGCATCACCACAACACCCCTTTTCAATGATTTTCCCGCCTATATGCCCTCCGATTAGATGATATCGGATCTGTTCGGATCTTCCTAAAAAAACGCATCCCAAAACAAATAAGCCGCATATAATGCGTAGCTTATTAGAAACCCTAACTCCCAAACTCCCTTAAATCCATCGTCGCTTCAAGGTGAATTCGAACCCTCTGAATCTGCTCCTCCAAAAGATCAGATCCTACAAATTCGCGCTCGATTTCGTTGATTCAAGGTACGCCCTCTCTTCCGGATCGATAGTCTCCAGCCATCATCGATTTCTTCCCACCGATCGTATACGGAATCTTGCAATCAATCGATCCAGGTAAAATCTTATTAGCGATGCGATTTGAAGGAACAAAATCTGAAGATAAAATGATAGCCCTTAATTTTTGGTTTTCCGATTGACTTTTCTAGGTCTACTTTCGAGTTGGTTATTGTCAATGGATTCAATGTCTATAGCACTACAGGTTTCGACCAAACCCTCAACTGTCTATTCTTTTATGTGTTCATATTTTGTGGTTAATTATTTGAAGTTGGTTTTTGTCAATTTATTCAATTTATATTGAATTGTTGTAATTTTCAGTTCTAAGGAAATGTTGAAGGCCCAAGAGATGACGAGCAGCTAACTACAATGTTCAATCAGCACCTATATGGGCTTTCATGGATCTCGGTTGCCCTCATAAGCTACCTACAACCAACAACAATAATAAACTGTGGTACGGGCTTTCATATCTCGATAAATTCAGCTTTGTTTATTTTGGTCTTAATTTGTTCGTCGCATATGATTTGGTAATGAGGAGGGGCATGCTTGGTTTGGCTTTGAAGCAGAGATCATAACAAAATGATTGTTTCTAACACATGTGTAATCCACCAGTCCATAAGTTGAGCACATGTCTTTTAATTCATGATCAGATAGGTAAATATGGCTTCCTGGGAACTGCTGGATATTCTGCAAATCAGATATGGTAAGGTACATAGGTCGAGTAATGAGTAAAAACATATAATTTTGGTGTGTTTTGAAATGGGTCAAGTTCGACAGGGATGACCCTTAAACTTTTTCCTCCCTAGAATTTGTGCAAATCCATGGGTTTTATTTTTACATCGTTCAGTTTCTGAAGTTAAAAAGCCTCAACTAAAAGGTCCTTTATATAAGGTTGAGAGACTTAGTCCAGTAATAATTAAATGGTCATATTCTTTAAGTTTTTTTAATGAGTTTAGAGACTAAATATATGCACAAAAGGATACATTTGTTTAAAGAAAGAAGATTTTTCTATTAATTTTTATAAAGTTGGGGTTTAACCCTGCAAAAAATAAATGCCCATGGACTAGGGTGCAAATTAAACAAAAGAATAACACAATTTTGCATGTTGTTTATTGAATAAATATATACACACTTTGTTGACCGAATTGAGATGATGCAGGAACTTATGATGCTAAGCAAAGACAAGAAAACCCAAATGGATCAATCAGGTTTGAGGAAGAGTACATGCATGGAAAAAAGTAATGGTTTGAAAATTGGAATCCATCTATGTGGTGAGTTGTTATTGCCTCAATGTTCTAAATATGCTCAAAGTTTGTTTATGCGAGTAGCAGCCTCTATACATTGGATTGTTATTGCAGTTGCAACCTCCTCACCATATACATATAGCGAAGCTCCAATTAAGAAAAAGACAGATTAGAACATCACATAATGAGCAGGCTTAAAACTTATAAAGAGAAGCCTAATGATTTGAAAAGCCTAATGATTACAGGCTTTCAAGCCTAATGATTAGTAGGCTTTCAAACTTATGAAGAGCATTCATATTTATAAGGGGAGGTATTATTATTTCATCTAATTTGGCTTCCTTACTGTTAATTGGTTATAAGTTGTTTGTATTGATTAGAATTTGGGATTCAACAATATATTAGATGCTATCTTGCACACCTTAAAAATTTGGATTCTTTTTGTTTGTTATAATTTTTTTTATTGAAAGATCAAGTTTGATCTGAAGTTTTCGAAGGACGGTACCATTTTATTGTTGAAGTCTACTTCTAAAATCAGTTTCTCTGAAGAAGCAGCATTAGTAGCAACATATTTGAAGGGCCATGATTGGAGGATCTATACTTTCACTCATAAGAGGAGCTAAGAAGGTCTTTTCTGGTTCCACTAAACAAACTATACGAGTATGCTTCTATAATCGCTTTCTATTATATACATTCTAAAATCTTGGTATTCCTTGATTTTATGCAAGGAGAAAATAAGCCGATAGAGAATTGTATCCGTAAATACAGGTTCGAAGAGGTAACAGAAAATATCAATACAAACAAAAGCGTCAACAACTAAATATAAGAAGTTGCAAATAAGTGTTCAGACTTTGCAAGAAAAAAAAACAGGAAATTGAATGGATACATATTTGATGAAATTTGAATTGGTTTTAGAAACCCAAACCTACATACACAAGGTATATAAACCACATAGAGCAAAAAGAAAGCTTTCAAGAACTGAAACATGAAAAACATTTGTATTGTATTCTAGCTTCTATAAGTTACCTCTATATTTAGTTTGAAGCTCTTTGAATGAGCATCTATAAGGAATAGATTATATGCAAGTGCATTAATACTTAAATAGTACTGATTGATTTGGCAGTTTCATGATTCATTTCCTTTTTTGATTTACATACATGGTGCAGAAATCCCAAAATCAAATCCCTAAAAATTGAATTTCATTTTCTTATACAAATCCGACTCCAGGAAACATATGATGTTCAACTTGAATCTGTGAAGTGTGAAGGAAGAACTGGTTGTTTGTTTAGTCAAAAGAGGTTCAATTGTTTTTATTTAGTTAGGTTTGTCTCAATTTTCTTACAACCCAACAAAGCATTTTCCATATGGTTCAACTAATATTCTTTGATAATTGTTTATTTTAAGGTAAATGTTTTCTTTATTGATAAGGGCTTTGATTATTAACCATATACATTTACATTTATTATTAGATTCTCTTTTATCTGTGTAGTGTATTGAACGAGACAACTTTTCTTCAAATTGTTTGCGTAACTTTTATCTGTGTAGTGTATTGAACAAGAACACTAAAGGGCCATTAGTGCTTTTGGTGTGTTTTATGCTTGAAATTGTAAGTATAGAGTAAAGGTCCATTGTACTTGCTAACTATATTTTTATATGCCTATCTGAGTTTGTAAAATACACCAAAAAGTGTTGTAAATACTTATTATAATCAATATTATTTACATATATGAATTTTGTTAATGTTCGCTAACATGATTGTTTGTTGACTTATTGTTTTAGTTAGGGTGATTGTGTTTGAATTTATATAGATGGTTTTGTTTAACAATTCAAAACTTTGGTGTAATTTCTCAACTATAAAAGGTAATTTATTAAACCATCAAAAAATAATTCAGTGATTACATGTTTTTTAAAAAGTAATTCTAAAAAAATAGTTCAGTAATATCGTTTTCCGTACGTTTATTCCAAGAATTTCGTTGTCTCCCTTTGATAAAAAATTACATTTAAATTTAATAGGAGATAATTTCCGATTGCGGTGTGTTTGGGAATGATAGTTAACAAAAGCCAAAGTCAGTCACTTTCAAAAGTTTGACTCTATTTAAAGAATCTATGCTTTAATCATGGTCGGCTTTAGGTTGCATTGTCAAGAAGCAAAAGCAGAGATAGACTAAAACTTCTCATATTGGATGACGACGGAAAAGTGACAAAGAAAACATCAATGTTGTTTATAAGTTTGTATTTTCAAGTTTGTAAATTTTTTATATTGTCGAATTTTTGTATTTTCCTTCAATTCCAATTATCGAATTGCATTTATTATAATATTTAAATTGTTGGATTTATTTTTTTAAAAACCACCCGTGCGTCGCACGGGTATCAAAAACTAGTATATATATATATATATATATATATATATATATATATATATATATATATATTTTTTATTTCTTTTATTTTCAATGTCAACAAATTTATTACAGGAGTTAATAGTGTAACATGTGAAGTCGTGTAACATAACTTTTAAGTCATACGCTTAATACTCAATAGTTTAACCGTTATGGTTGTTACGCAAGTTTTATTTTATGTTTTCTTTACTTGGTGTTATAATGATTTGTATGTTTATCCCCACGACAATATACGAATTACAAAATCTAGTTTATAACATACACAAGTATATAAAACTTTTCTATTAAAATAACAAAAACGATCAAACTGACAAAACCGACACGAGAAAATAACACTTAAATCTATTATTTTCACTCATTTCTCACCTAGCTAGATACTAATCACGTTAACTATGTTTGTTGGGTATCATTGGAACCCATTCCCCCTTTCCCCACTTTTCACTAAAAAGTAAAAACACGTTTCTTTTTCTTGCAATGATGTTTATGCTCCATTGTTCACTTGTACCGTACAAGTAACCAAAGCCTACACAGTTCCATACACAATCCCCCTCACTTCACACCCAAACCACACTCATCATCTTCCTCCAATTTCTCACACATTTTACCTCAATGGCATCCAGAGTCCCTTCCCACCAGCTCAGCAACGGCCTATACGTCTCGGGTCGACCAGATCACCTCACCCAACGCCCCATCCCAATTGAGCCCCATCCCAACGCCTCCGGCGAGCCCGGCAACGTTATTGCAGACGGCGGATCCCTCAGATCATGCCGGAATTCTGGTTCAGGCCCGGTTCCTAACCGAGCTTCCGGGTCGGGTCCGATGGTGGCGCTTCAGCCCACCGGTTTAATCACATCTGGAAGCCTTGGAATGAGCGGCGGGAGCGGCTCGGGTCGGGTGGATCCGTCGGACGGTTCGGTTTCGTCGGGGAAGATGGTTTACGGGTCGGCGGTTACGACGTTAGGGTATGATGACGTGAGGTTAGGGTTTAGGGTTTCGAGGAAGTTAATGTGGGTTTTGTTGGTGATGGCGGGTATAGGGCTGATGGTGGGGGGGTTTTTGACGGTGGCGGTGAAGAAGCCGGTGATTGTTGTGGTGGCGACGGCGGTTTTAGTGCCGGCGATGGTAGTGATACTGTGGAATTGTGGGTGGAAGAAGAGGGGATTGTTGGATTATTTACGGAAATACCCTGATGCTGAACTTAGAGGTGCCATTGATGGTCAATTCGTCAAGATCACAGGGGTAATTTTCTCAATTCATATGCACAAATATAAATCGAAAGTGCAACTGATTATGCATTGTGTACAACCACATTTACCACAAATCAATTTACGTTCATACTGCATTATGCTTAAATGTATTTTGCTCGAGTTATGGAAGTTTTTAATCTGATTGAAAAAAATACTAAATATTAGTAATTGATAAAAGAATACTAAATATTAGTTACTGATAAAACCCAAGGCCCAAGGGGGTGATTGTTGCAATGTTGAAGAATCATTAGATGGAAGAAAGTTATTAAACTTTCGTTTGTCATGTTAGATATGGACTATAAAGATAAGTTAACCTTCCAAGATCAGATGTAAATTTAGTTTCCATGTTGTTTTTGGTCAACAATTTGGTGCAGATTGTCACTTGTGGTAGCATTCCTCTTGAATCATCATTCCAAAAAGTTGAAAGATGTGTCTACGTTTCGACAGAGCTGTTCGAACGAGGCAGCGGAAAATCAGCTGTTGCTAACTACTGCTCCTCCTGGAGGTGCAGCAATTCAGAGGTTTGTTTTCCAGCACTCACATTTCTGTTATAAAATTGCATTTTCCTTTCAAAAAACAATATTTTTATTTTGGCAGAAATATGTGGCTGATTTTTACATATCAGACTCCCAATCGGGGTTAAGGGCTCTGGTGAAAGCCGGATACGGGGCTAAAGTAGCTCCATTTGTTAAAGAAACAACGGTTGTTGATATGACGAAGGAAAACCGTGAGTTATCTCCAAGTTTTTTGCAGTGGCTTGCAGAACGCAGCCTCTCAAGTGATGAGCTACTTATGCGCCTCAAAGAAGGGTAACTTACTTCTTTTGACATTTTAAGATAAATTACATATTCACCCCTTTTCGGCATCATTGCCTGTTTCCTATTGTGCATTTGGTTCACAAGGCTGTTACTTGATCATTTTAAGATAAATTACATATTCACCCTGCTTGTTGATAGGTATAAAAAGTCTAGAGGACAAAAAGTCAAAGTGAGTTTGTAGATTAAAACCGATTCCTAAAAAACAGTTTTTTATGGTTAGATAAGCATATTCTGCTTCTCGATTATCGGAAGTTTAGGGGACACACTATAACATTATGATAACAGTTTCATAAGTTATGCTTGTTGGCTGTTGCAGCTCATTATCAAATGAATATATAGGTCAACTAGGTATCAACTTGGCTTTGTTTATGCCAATTCTGGCAAAGAAAAACTTGACATACATATGTAAAATGACTAAAATGCCCCTGAATTTACTACATTTTTCTTCTCACAATCATCTGGAAGTCGATTCTTTCGAGTAAGATCTAGGTACATTCTGTAATTTTACAACTCCATGTGTCTCAGAAAGTCAAACTCTAAAGTCAAAGGACATACAGGTACATCAAAGAAGGGAGTACGGTTAGTGTAATGGGCGTGGTGAGGCGGCATGATAACATGCTCATGATTGTTCCACCAGGCGAGCCCATGTCAACAGGCTGCCGCTGGTCCTGCGCTCTTCTCCCAACCTACGTTGAAGGCCTTGTTTTGACTTGTGATGAAAGTCAAAATGCTGATGTCATACCCGTGTAGATCATCAAAAGTACTGAAGCGTCCTCAGATCAGGTAAAAAAAACTCGTCCATGCCTTTGCTGACTATTTGCACATAAAAGTTGCAGACAGGACGGGCGTAAGGGTATTTTGGGTATTTGATTGTAGCATTGCTTTATTTGTAAATGTTGCCTAATGGATGAAGTATCATTAAAGGTGATCAAGTAGTAATTCTGCATTTTAATCCTCAAAAAGCAGTTTTGTTGGAGATATTTTCCTTCTACTTTATAAGTCGACATAACCTAGTCAATCAACACTAGTGATGACTAATTTTAGATTTGAAAATCAGTATGATCCAACTCAAGGGGCCCAATCTAAGTAAGCTCAAATTAAGTCCGGCTTGTTTGGGTTTTCAAGATGCATTTTGCCTCTAACAGCAGGCTCGTTAGATGGAAATAAAACCCATTGAGACTTGAGAGCAAAACAATTAATATTCTTCTGATACGGTTTGTTTGGGCTGTTACAATCTCTTTAGTCTCTATTCTATTTAGACAATTAGCCATGAACCGGCCTGAGCGTCAAAGTGCCCTTTAATGAGTATAACGGGAGAGGAAGAAACATATACCAAAATAGATATGAGATATAAATTGTGTTCTCCTTTGTCACTTAATACGTATGGAGAATCCATGGTAATGAGAATTTGCCTTTGTCACTAAATATCAACATTTACTTTGTAACATAAAAAAAATAAAATCATAAGACTATTAAATCTACAAGTTGATAAAAAAAATATAAGTAAGTAATTGAATTGAAATTTATTTATATATAAGTAGAAAAATAATTCAATGCAAACTAGTTGCAAAACTTGTTTTAACTCGATCCCGTTTATGACCAATTTCTATAGGGTTGAGTTTTCCTCACTATTAAACCGATTCCAATAAAAATCGATTTTGACCTTGTTTAACTTAACCAGGGCCAGTTTTGATTTTTGAACCTGAACCAGCAAGTTTATAAAGCTCTCGTTTTTAATTATTACCTGATTTTTTTCGGTGTATAGTCTTATTAAGATTATATTAGACAACAAAGTATAACAAAATTCTCATATTCTTGTTGGAGATCATATATAAATTCGACCCACCTTCAAGATCACAACGTCATAATACTATCTTAAAAAAAAACAAAAGTGACAATATCTTTGTATCTTAATACTTGATATATTATGCTTTTAAGGTCTATCGTTAGTTATGACGTACGACATTTGTTTTCGTTAATGTGATATGCGGTTAACATCTTGAAGCTCATCGATCAACCAATATTCAAACTGATGAAAATACATGTTCATGTTAAACTAAGTTGATCCAATATATTTTGGTACTACAAAACTAAACTTAAGGATAAGATCATCTTGACATATTCTTGATGTGGATCAGCAATCCCTTCACAGCGACCATATTCTCAAAACAGGCAGCACCATTTCTGCAAAACCAAATATTATATTTAATTTGTTGAATGATTCGTATATTATATAATAAAAGTTGTAATATCCACTAAACTAATCATTGTGTGTTAATGTTAAAATTTGTATGCGCTACTGCGGTGACGAAATTGAAGGTACACAAAAAGCTAATGGAATTTGACACGATCACATCTTAAACGTATTTAGCAAACATACACTTATAAACTTAAAAAAAATTGAGAGAAAAAAAAACCAAAATTTTGTTTTGTGTGTGTGCTGAAAACACTTATAAAAGAAACTGGCAACCCCAAGAATAGAACACAAGTGGACGCTAGGCTGATTCAACGCCGCAACAAGCCTCAATCAATTATGTGGTCAAAATGTAAAATCTAAAAGTATGCTATTATAGGTAAATAAAGATCTTTATATAAAAAAGAAAGTTACATAACAAAATGAAATTACCTAAAAGGCTAAAACTACTGTTAGAACAAAGTTTTACGACTAAAATAAAATAACATAAAACTTTTATAGCTAAAATAAAATAAGCTAAAACTTCTATAACCAAAATCAGAAAACCTAAAACTTAAAAATAAAATTACCTAAATTTTTTATTAATAATATTAAATAAACTAAAATTTTATGGCCAAAACGAAGAAAAAAACCCCTTAAAATAACTATTATTTTCATTGCATAAACAAATACAGCCATAATCGACCCATTTCTAATAAACGGGTTCGTACCTTATCCCTTCCATCATCCTTTTTTTGAGTCTTGACATTATACACAGGCTGCTGAGGTATTGGTGGGAAGTTGGTCGCTGCAATGTGTTTTTCCTCTTTGACCTTTTGGAAAATAACGGTAAATCCATCCGCAGATTTCGGGTCCTTTTCGTCCCATGCTCCAAACATTGGCACCGATGCTGATCTATGTGACTTCAATATATATAAAGAAAAAGCCTTGTTTAAAACCGAGTTGTTTTCAAACAAACTAGAATAAAAAGTGTGTTAGTATTTGTAGTTAAACAAATTCGTACTTACAACAAGATCGTCAGCAGGGTTATATCCATATTTTGGCCTACTCGGCCCGTGTGAAGGTGAGGGCGGAGAAAAATTGCTCATCTTTTCTCTTGGGTTGAAACTCTTTCTTCGATCTGAATTGCGACTCTGTTGGTTGTTTGAGTTTGAACCCTTTTCATCAACGATAACATCATTATCATTTCCGTCATATTTCATAAAAGCTTCAGGATTCTGCTCTGGGTCGTTTGGGTTTATCATGACACCAGGACCTTTATCTTTTCGGGCATTTTCAAAGTAGGCAGTGTAGGGGACATTATCCGCATCCCAACTTCCAAACTTTGGGATATGCGATCGTTGTTGCTGCTGTTGTTACATACAGATGATCAAACATGTAAAATATTATGCTTTAGATTAGACTAAATAAATGTTTACGATCATAAAAGACTACGATTTCCTTAGGATTTACTATTTAGAAATAACTTACAGACATGGTTGGTTTGTGATTGAAATCAAAAGAGAAGCCTTTGTGAATTTGAAGCCAAACTGAGAAGGGTGAAGGTTATGAAAGAGCTGAGTGAAGAAGTCTTGGCTTTTGTTTTAGCGTGTGGGACCAATTGGAAAATTCATTATAATTTCTGGCCTGCAGGAAACAAATCCAATAGTTAAAGGGTGCTTCGTGACAATATTTTGATAACTACAATGCTTGTAAAAATCTTAATAACATAATTGGAATTGTTTTGGATGTTAACAATGAGTTTTGTCGCTAAAAACAGTATCATCTCTATATATCATTAATTCATATTTAAAAACGGGGATTTAAGGTTCATTTTGAATAACCGGATGAAAGGATACGGATAGAAAATGATCAAACTTAAAATATGGCGTAAACAGTAAATTTAGTCCATATGGTTTGATGTT
>JBCNJP010000027.1:15028236-15086107 GCA_039602395.1 Deinandra increscens subsp. villosa
GCCACATGTCAGGTCAAGTGAAAGATACTTTGTTATTGATGTCCGCCGCTCCGCTAGCCGCCGCCGCCGTCCGCTCCGCCGTGCGCCCGCACGCCCTCCGCTGTCGCGCGCCTTCCGCAGTCACCGCCGTGCGCCCTCTGTTGCCGCCGCCGCCTCACCTGTCGCTAAGACGCCACCGCCACTCAGCCGGCCGCCCCCTCCTCGCCGTCGCCGGTTTCACCGCCGACAAACCCTAGCCTAGAACCGCGTCATTCGCGTGTTCCGCCGTCGTCCGCGAAACCCTAGTTCGCGCCCGATCCGACGTACAGATTTTCTCGTTGCTCAATTCACTGCGTTGTAAATCCGCATCCGCGAGGAAAGTCAGATTCGTTGGACGAATCACGTTCTGCGAAACCCTAGCGTCACCCGTTGACTTTCGGTGTCTCAAGCGTTTGTTTGAATCACCGCTCAGGTATATCTAAACTCGTTTTAGTTTAGATTTAATTGTTTAATTTTATGAATATGTCGCGTTTTGTTTAACACGTCTTCGTGTTTGCGCGTTTGGTGATTGTCGAATCCTGTTGTTTTGGTTTACGTTAATTAACTGGTTTTCGCGTTAGTAAATTAATACGTTTTCCGCTGCATATTTAATTAAATGTTAATTTAATTATTTGAATTTAATTTACTCGGTAATTGATTAAATAATTATTTATTGTAAATAATTATTTATTGTAAATAATTATTTCTTAATAAAAAAAATTGCTATTACCGAGACCCGAATGCCACTGCCGTAACCCAACAGTTCTAATAGCAACGCGCTAATTGTAAAACTTGTATATATATGTGTGTGTGTTTTTGCATGTCTATATTGATGTTCATTGCTTGATATTTAAAAAAAAAACAGATAACTATTAACCGCTAAATATAATTGATATTATAAGGTAGTAATTTTAGGAGAATCATAACATTTTTTATAATCATAACATTTTTTATGGTTGTGTGATTTTCAAATAACACTTGTGTATTGTTTATAGTTGCGTTATTTTAAATTAACCTCGGGTTATTTCAAATTAACCCTTAGCATTATTTTTAAGAATTATATTTTTTTTAATTAATCAACGTTTCATAAAGTTACCTTATTAACGCAACTTTTAAGGATTTAAATGATGTTTAAGTTACAAAAGTAATTTATTTAAACATTTGGTTTATTGTTATTATTTTTGTATTATAGCCTTAGTGTTTTAAACCAAACAAATTATGTGGTTCTTGTTAAACTAAATAACGTAGTTGGGTTAGGGTTTGTGAAATGAAACAACATATAAATTTTAAATGACTCATGTACACTTTTATACTTTTTTTACATGATATTAAATAACGCATATATATGTATACTCTTTTGCGTTATATTATAGAAGAGCGTTATATTTTTATTTTTATTTTGTAAAAGACTACAATACCCTTTTTTATACATAAAAAAAGAAGCTAGCGGATTAAACATCTACGAAGGACCCAGAACAACATATCCATTAGATCAGCTGGATGGACGTGAATCAATGGTTGTGAGACCTTCACATAGAATCCACCTTTGTACTATAATTTTTCCGTGTACATATGCTCATTCAATTATATTTTTTATATTTAATAATAAAATGAACAAAGACGATTTTACCCAATTTAAACTCTTAAGTTTTTAAATAAATAATAAGGTTATACCGTTCAAATGTATTATAACATGTATAGACGAATATAAAAGGACATCTGTAGTGATTTTTGAAGATAAAGAATGAAACTTGTAAATCTGTATAAACATAAAGAAATGTTTTTTTTTTTTAATTTTTATTTAAAGATGGTGAGACCGACAAGAATAATAATGTAATTTATACTCAAAAACTAAAGAATGACAGTTACACTGGCTTTATAAATAAAGCAGTTATTTGCCAGGTTTAGTTTTAAAAATACGAGATTGCGTATACTACCAAGTTACTCTTTAAAATGATAGGAAATAAACAATTTAATTATGAGAATCAAGGAAGAGCTCATTTAACTTAAACTAGCTTATCTTGTCCAGCATACATCTATTATTGAAGTTTGACGAATAAAAAACATTTTGAATGATTTAAAATATGTCTAGAGACTAGAGAGCATACGATCTCTTTTAGATGATTATTATAGTTATTTGATGACATAAAATTATAAAATAATAATCAAGTTTCAATATTTTTTTAATAAATTACTAATATCTTTTAATATTGTTATGGGCTTTCTATCTTATCTGTCCCTTCATCTTTTTTTCCCGTATCTACAACACCTTACGAAGACATCGTTGTTTTTTATGAACACCGTTCACAGAAAAATATAAAACTTACAGAATTACCTTACGAATTACAATACAAAAGTAGAAATAATAGAAAATTACACAAAACAGGAAGAACACTTTACTTTAACAGAAACAAATATAGAACCAAAAAGAAAAACATAGCGAATTAAGGTGGCCGAGGCTTTCTATTCCACAGAGGTAACTTAAAACAGATTTTAGGCCACCCAGGTGAACCAATCTGTCTCCTAGGGTACATGGGCGGAACCACAGGAGGGTCAAGAGGGGCCATTGACCCTCCGGCGATCGGAACTTTCATTGATATAGGTGTAGGTCTAAGATGGGTTTTTACAGTTTGAACCTTCAAATTGCTATGGTTAGATTGATAAAGTAGCTATGGTAAAGAGAGAAAGATGGAAAAAAAACATATTCCGAGCAACTGAGCATTTTCCCAGCGAATGTATGGCAATGGCGGAGAAAAGTTGCAGAGATATAGCAAAGAAGATGAATAGGTAGGTCTAAAAATCCACTGTATGGTAACTTTTAATTTTAAAAAGTACTTTTTATATATTGATGTGACAACTAATAAACTCAATTCCACAATTAAGTTATAAAATATAGTAACTTCTATAATTTAATAATTTCTTTAACTTTTTATTTACTTTTATTTAGTTTTTACTTAATCTCGTTTAGAAGAAAAAAAAACTAGTCAAGTTTCTCTTATTTTATTAGTGTAGAGTTTAATTCATTGTTAATTCTTTAATTTTGTTTTTCTTCTTTATATGATTAAAATTTCTGTTTTCTTTATTTACATGTCTCATTATGAAATAGGGTGAGACGAAAATTTTCTTTAAGTTTATTGTGCATCAATTGGTTAAAAAAAAAAAGAACCGTTGCAAGTATACTAAAGGCCGAAGAAAAATTGTATTATGACCCTCCGAATAAAATTTTCTGGTTCCGCCACTGCTAGGGTATAATAGCCTAAGTAGCGTGTAGTACTCTATTTACCTAACACCCAAAATATTATAGCTGAAACAAGAGCGCAGAGCTAAGAGAACACTATATATTTTGTGCACTAGAAGCCAGTTTTCATTGTGTATTTGAACCAGACTTGACTCCTTCTTATAGGGAAGGAGAGCACATGAAACGGTCTTGTAACTGATCAGTCAAAGACTTCAAAGGACTCATAACTCCCAGTCAATGAAGCTAATGCCCTAGTTAACTCGTTAAAACTGACCAGTCAATTCGTAACAATTTTTAGGAATTCAAGATTCAAGGCTGACATTCAATTTGTAACTGATTATGAATTCAAGGAGTCAACCAACTTTTATCGTGTGAAGTGAAGCTATTGGCTCGAGCCAGCCGCCTGGGTAACTAGCCAAAAATCAAAAGGCAGCGCGCGACGATGCGAAGTGTGCCATCAAAACGCCTAGGTAACTCTTAGTCAATGGAGTTAACGTCCTAATTAGCTCGTTAAAATTGATTAATCAATCCGTAAGTATTTAGGAATTCAAGAGTCAAGGCTGAGAGTCAATTCTTAACTGGTTATGAATTCAAGGAGTCAATCAACTTTTTCGTGTAAAGTGAAGCCAATGGCTCGAGCCAGCCAACTAGGTAGCTAGCAAAAATCTAAAGGCGGCTCTCAAGCGGCTCACTACGATACGAAGTGCAAAGTGCGTCATCAAAATGCCACGTTACGCCCATCGCCATCTTCCCGGTCCCGAGCCCGTGCCTGGGCTTGTAGGGTGCTTTGCACCCTGTCAGCTGCCACTGGGCGTGTCGGTTATATGGGAATACAATTCCATAGAACTTCTCCTTATAAAGCATTTCAAGGTTATGAGTCTACCAATGTGGGATAAGCATAATTAGTCATTTTCTAAATTTTTTAGGCTTAAACCAAAAAATAACTTCGAGCATCGATATTTCATTCATCATAGCTCCGATTTAGACACCGAGCTAACTAATAATTATATTAGTAACTAATACTAGTTATTATTTGTGTCCAAAGTAACTGAAAACCCATATTTTTCACTAAACTTTAGTTCGTTGTAATCCTCTCACATAGACAAACCTAACCGAGCTAACGAATAATTATATTAGTAACAAATACTAATTATATTTGTGTCCAAAGTAAATGAAAACCTACATTTTTCACTAAATTTTAACTAAATTTCTAACAGTCTTTGCTTCCTCTGAATAAGGCAGACACTTTCTCCAATTGTATCTGATGGGTACCTGTTCAGGTCCTCATACGGTTGCTCTAACCTGAGAGTCTCGTTTGTTCATCTACTCCTCTAATACAAATGCTTTCCATTCTGTATCTTTCTACGAACTCTCGAAGGTCTTCAACATCCTTTTGCGTAATGTGGTGTAATGAGATGGGGTCCTTGATGCACCTCATTTGCTGTGAAGTTGGCCAAGAACCCTTTACTTAGATCGTTGAAACCGTTGATACTTTCACTTGGGAAATTATTGAACAACGGTCTGGTCGGGCCTGTCAATGTTTAGATAAACATGTGACACCACACGGACATCGACCACCATTCTTCCTTGGCAGTCAATCCCTACAAAAAACTTCAGGTGATCTTTAGGTTTACCTGCTCCATCATACATCTTAGGTGGCGTTTATTTCGTGGAATTCAATAGATTTGGAATTGCAAAGTTTTCCTTTGAAAATTGTGTTTAGTTGGGTTATTGACAAATTTAAATTTGAATGAATTCTTTTAATCAATGGAATTTAAGGCCATATAACTTTCCTTCATTAAAGTGAAGGATTTCTAAGGAATGTTAAAATAATACTAAAATTTACTGATTAAAGAAATTCATTGCATTTCAAATTCTTTACCCAATAAAGAACAATTTTGAAAGGAAAAATATCAATTCCAATTTCATTGAATTCTACGAACCAAACGCCACCTTAATGTTTGTTGAGATCTTCATTTTCGAAGCATATGGTCACATACGAGGATCAGATGGCAAGTTGGCAACACCCTTTAAACGTTCTTCCCTCATATGGTCACTCACTAGTTGGCAAAGCTTTGGGTAGTTTTTATTAACCCCTCAAAGGTGAGCTCCATCATTTCAGAGATCTCATGAACCCATCTGGTGAGTGTGGAGGGTTACTTGTATCTTAAGCAGCAAAAAGTGTTAATTTGAGAGAGACACATCAAGTAACTAGATCGAAATGGTAGTGAGGTTTTATTAAGTCTTACAGGGAAGTTCGGACTAGGTCCCTCTTAGTATAATATTATAGTTTGGGTGACAAGGGGGACCCTTTAATTCTCTTCCTCCATCAGCTATTCATTATTACAAAAAAATGAGAGTAAAGAGTGTGAGGTGAGGTGAGTGGAATGTGTATTTTTGTTTGTCCCTTTGATCAATCATCTTGGTTTCTTGGGCTTTTTCCTAGGTTAACCCATGGTCTTTTCTGATTGACATTTCCTGCAACGCACTTTCTAGCATATCTCCATTGGTTTCCTTATTTATTTAAAAAATGAGTAACTAGTTGACTTCCTTCTCGGCTTGAAAGGGACGACATAATACTTCTTCTTTTGTCTCTCTCTTCTTCTTTATAGGATTTGGCTTAGTTTGTAGGCTTCCCCAACTGTTATGTTTGTTTGTCGTTCTTATCTCGACTTCGGTTTATCTATCGAGGGGATAAAGGGAAGGTTCTTTCAAGTTTCTACTTCGCTAGCTGATCTGGTATATGATGTGTGTAAAAGAGGAAATGATCAAATGAGAACTCCACCGTTTTAAGTGATTTTAGAAAATGAAATTGGTATGCATTTGTGTGTCATCTGATTATGACATGCATTTTTGCGTGTCATGGTTTGAAGTTTTTTTTTTTTAAAGAATTACTAATTTCCACACTAAATGATAATTAATCTCATAATACAAAATAAAATACGCATACACCAAAATAATGCATTTCATATATATGTATATATAGTTAAAACAATGTGTTTCATATGCATACAATTCACTACCAAAGTTAACCACTAGTTAAGAGTTCAAAAGTTAACTACAAATACACAAAACTACTACGCATCCCGGAAAATAAAGTTTGACACATAATTTACCCATTCTTTCACGAATTTCATTAGAATCGGCATCTGTGTATTCATTTTTATCTCCCCCAATCTAAAAAAGCACAATACAAGAAAAAAGTTAAAGATTAGGTATATAAGGTTCACATTAAGCACATTACAAGAAAAAAGTTAAAGATTAGGTATATAAGGTTCACATTAGTTCTGCTCAATATAGATCAAGATTAGTGATAGGTTGGGATACATCATCAAGATTAGTTATGGTCAATGTCTTGAATCTTGATGCAGAAGATGATAACAAAAAAGATTATGCAATTTTAAAGAGAAAAGTTACAAGTTGATGTTTTACATTGTCATTTTGAAAGATTTTAACTCCTTGCCGAACTATCTCTTTCATAAATTTTAACACGTAATAACCACATTCGGTGCTTTCAGGCTGACATGAACACTACACATGTACATAAACTTTGAATGATTAATTAGACAATATCATTAGTATATGTAAACAACAAAACTACCTCAAAACTTTTAGATTTTAATATCCAACTTATTTGCATGCCCTTATTTGCCTTAGGCCTTTAGAGAAGCAAGGGATTCTTTAAGATTAAGTTTCACAATGCACACTAACCACTGACCAATAAAGTCCTATGAAGATGAAAGAACAAGATCCCAATAAAAAACAAAGCAAATACATGATGCTTTTACAATACCAGTAATATATTTGATATTAACAATAGCAAAAAATAACACATTGAGTTGAGAAATACTCATGCCAAAGACAACACATCATGGCAGGAAATAAACTAAAATTATGTTTCTCAAGGTATTTTTCCTAATTGAACTCACACTTGAGAGAAGTTGACTTTTTCTTAGAATAACCAACCCTAATTACATATTCATCTTGCTATGTTGTGGTTTGTGTTTGTGTAAATTAAAAGATAGATGTGCGAAGAGAAAGAACAGCGATTTTAGAAATTTATCAATTAAATAAAATTATTTTTGATTATTATACCCTTAACTCAACATAATAATTTATTTAATGATCAATTATTCATAATTTTGTCGTTATCCAATCTAAACATTAGATTAAAAAGATCTATGATTTAATCTGATATAGCATTATTAAACTTTGTTGTGGGCTTACCATATAATTGATTGTGCTGTTGGGCTTTAGCTGGGGGTTCATTAGTTCATTAGGCGCCGACCCACTAACTGACCCAGTAGCGAATTAGCAATGAGCTATGCTAGAATTAAAGCAGAAGAAAATAATAAAAAAAAACATATAAGAAAAACCCAAAAAAAAACAAAAAACAGAAGGACGTAAACAAAAATGCCACCTATGATGTCACGTAATCTGCCACATCAGCCAAAACTAACGGTGTATCATTAGAATCCAACACCTTGAAAACTCGTATTATTAGGAGAAATTTTTAAAACTCGTATTATTAAAATTCAATTTTCCAATAAATGTTTATAATAAAATGACATTTAAACAAATAAAAAAACATACTTCTTTAAAAAATATTATGTGTCACAATTCATTTAATATTGCAATATAAGTAAATTTTGCTAGCCTAATTTCGTTTTCTTTATTATTATAACAACTATCATACTGCTACAATAATCTTTTATTCTATTTTAAGGGCTCAGTTTACTTAGTCACGAATGTAATATAAAATGTCAAAATTTTGAAACCGACTAAGATTACAAGTAAAAAAAACATAATTAAACGAAAAGAAAAGTACAAGTTAAATCTAGTGGAATCGATACCTTAAATAAGCTACAAGTCTTTATAAACATGACATTCCAAAACATGCCGGAGTTGGTGGTCACTATTTTCATAATCTAACTCAAGACCATGACATTAATTTGATCAAATTTACGTTATTAGAACAATTTTTAGCAATATGTTTATAAGGGCCAAGCTTTTAAGGGGCCGGGGCCCGGTCCGTTTTTTCACTCCATAGTATAAATTTATACTCGTTCGGTCCAAAAATAATTTATAATTTAGTCCGGCCCTATCCTTTTTTAATCCGGCTCCATCCTCATTTCGGGCCAAGCTTCGCCCAGATGTTACATCTACAAAATAATAACAAGAAAATAAAAAAATAAAAGAAATCCTTTATTCATCGTACTTAGAATCAAATCACATGTTCAACAAGTTACATATAATATTCAGATTTTAGACCAACATATTCAAATGTTCATTCTCAAGCAATCCAAGATTCAAATGTTCATTCTCAAGCAATCCAAGACTGGATCAACTTTGCGCAATATACGCCCAGCACAAATCCTGTTACAAGCACCAAAACTTTACTAACATCGCCCCTCGACGGTTTCAGCTTCATCACCATCTCTAAACCACCTCCACCTAACGTTTTCTTTGACGCATTTTCGCAAACACCTTTCTGTTCCTTCAATTCTTTATCTTTTCCTTCAGAATCTCCATCTTTTTCTTCCTCATCGTCCTCAGGACCGTCTTTCACGTCCTTACCAACACCAGAATCGCCATCTGGTTGTGCCACGGAAGTGGGTTTGGAATCGGGTTTTACGTTGGCTTCTTCCACATGCGCTTTGGGTTCGTCCATGGGTTTTTCGGGCATCGGAGTAGGAGTAGGCGCGTTCATGGGGGGTTGTTCTTCTTGCTTCGGTGCCACTCGAGTGGTCGATTTCGGCTGTTTAACGTAGAGTATGCTTCCTTCGAACTTGGCACTGATTTTGCTGACATCACAATGTTCGGAAACAAGAAATTCTTTCCTAAATCGGGTCCATGAGTTGTCGTTGACTTTGCGTTGACCGCTGATGATCAATGTTCTTGATCTTAACTGAACCCTTAGTTGTTCCTTCACGAAACCTGTCGAGTTTATACATTTATATACAAAAGAATTTTGATAAAATAATCTTTTCAATTAGCTAGTGGTGATATTTTAAACTAAACATAAAAAAAAATAAACAAGTTTTTTTTTGTCTTCTCTAATTTGTTTATAAACAGAATGATTTGATAACGCGTTTAAGACCCATTTATTACAACTCACTACGAGTTTCTCACGTTTTCAATTTAATTGCAACCCGTTTGACTCGTTTTAGTTAATGGGTTAAATCGAGTCATTTTAAATATGTATAACTTAGGCTTTGAGATATTAAACGTTTGATATGGATAAATACACGAGCCTCAACTTTTAACTGTTTAAACTTTAAGAAATAGACGAAATTTGCCCTATTAAAGAAATTTGGTTAGCCAAAAGGGTCGACTGACATCAAACCCCCTCTAATTCCGTTTATAAATTAAATAAACAAGAGAAGACATTACCAGGCAAATAAATAAGAAGTGTGTCGCAATCTTCCTCGTTCACCCATTCAGTTGAGGGTTCGAATTCGGTTGCCGCTTGCGAGTTCATGTTTGTGTTCGCTTGCGAGTTCATGTTTGTGTTTGTTGAAACTTGTATTAAACCTTGATGGTGTGTTTGAATTGGAAAATGGTAGTTATGAGGTGGTTGTTTAAATAGGGTGCATTTGGTTGCATTTTGAGGTTTGAATGGTTATGATGTTTAGATTTCTTTCAAGTTAAATATACCTTTGCTAATATGGTTTACTTCCATCTTGTAAATGTTTTTATAATCTAGGGATCCAAATATGCTCTCTTTAATACTTTTCTTCTCGTTTTTCCTATCTATATTAGGTATTGCTTTTTGAAATGATTTTATAAACAGTTTTGACATAATGACGTAAACCTTACGTTAAAATTTGTGTTTGTGAGTCGAAGGTTTTGGATTCTTCATTAATCTCTCCTATATTTTTTGAACAGCTAAATCTTATATCAATTCGTCTTTGAACAGCTAAATCATTAATCTCAAACCCTTAACTTCAAGTGAACCAACACCTTAGGCTGTGTTTGGCGCGCCATAAGCTAGATTAGCTTATCAGCTATCTTATAAGCTAGCTTTTTGACGTTACCAAACGGGTTTTTTTAATAAGCTAGCTTTTTTTTAAAAGCCCCGTTTGATAACGTCAAAAAGCTAGCTTATAAGCTAGCTTATAAGCTAGCTTTTGAAAAGCTAGTTGGAGTAGCTTTTCAACTAGCTTTTATAATATTTCCAATTTTACCCTTCCCTAACTTATAAATAAATATTTTTATTCATTTATGACATGTACTTTTATGTCATTTTATATTTTTAAGCTAGTTTATCAGCTAGTTTTTATCAAACGTTATTTTTTATCAGCTAGCTTATAATTTATCAGCTAGCAGCTAGTTTGTCAGCTAGCTTATCAGCTAACAGCTAGCTTTTCAGATAGTGCGCCAAACACAGCCTTAACTTTAATGGTTTACTAATTAGACCCAAACCATTAATCTCTCATATAATGATTTATATATTATTTCTTATATTTAAAAAAAACAAATAATTTATCCTAAAAGGTTTAATTATTTTTAAAAGTCTAAAAATTGTTTTCGAGTAATAACTTTTATATAGTGCATTGTAGTCTTAGCAATTCCTTTTTACTTTTTATCAAGTCTCCATTTTTTTAATGTTTATATAACTTTTATATACGACATGAAAAAAATTTAAATCACAACATAAAAACGCACTTTATCTTGAGAATGAGTATAGTATCGTTTTATATAAAAATGAAAATGTTAATTAATTTTTCAACTAGTTGTGTTTTAGCACGTCATCGGTCATTGTGTCTTTCCGTTGATCATTGTTTATTTTTTAAAATTAGTTCCGAAAAACACAATGGTAAAATAACATCATTATATACTTTTAATATACAAAACACATTAGTAAAATAACAAGTTTATTAATACATAAAAACATTGACAGCATAGCGCAAAATGAGTTAAATCGTAAAACACAATGATGAATATGTAAGACACAATAATCTAAAATATAAGATAGAATAACAAAAATATCGTTCCTTTAAAGATAATAATTAAAAAGACACATATTAAACCCATAATCCTTTTAATTTTTTAAATTTACAATACTTGTTAGTTAAATCCAACACTTAAAAAAACACACAAATAGAATGAATATTATTTCAAGACATTATTGTAAGAAAAAATTTAAACTATATAACTTTTTGACTAATGGTTTAAATTTTTAATTTTTTATATTTTCAACATGCAAATATGTATGTTATGTATATAAAAAACCATCAAGTTCATAGACGGTAGGAACTTAAGATGTAGTTTGGTCGTGTGTTAATGACAAGCCTCCCAGTTCATATGGGTTTTCGTTTTTTTATAAAGAAAAATTGGCATGTTCTGAAGGATACCATCATGTAGTTTGTTTTGGAACTTTTTTCGTGATATTAACGGTGGGGAGTGGTAGAATTAAGTAGTAGAAACATTAACTAATAGGATTGTGTAATGAATGAGAAAACAAAAATAGTAGAAGTGATAGAGTAGTGTAGAAAAAGTAGTAAAAAAAACAAATTTTAAAAATATGGATGGTTCCACCACCAACACACACCAAATTAACGTGGAACCCGTCACTTTCCCTTCTTCTCCTCGACTAAAAGTAGCCATTCAAAGAAGCGCTGGTGTGATAGAAGTAGTCGCACTAGAACTGACGAAGCCGCTTGCCACTCCGTCTGGCCTAAGGTTTCTAAAGGTTGTAATGTTTTATTTATTACACTTATTTTTAATGTTAACATTCCATTATTAATCATCGATTTTTAACTGATTAGGTTAATTACTTTCCAGTATAAGATTATTGCAATACTTATGAATACTCGTGTGGCTAGTGACTGAATCCATCTAGAAGTGTGAAAAGGACATCAAATTCTTTTGAGACCTCATATAATGAATGAGCTTGTAGATTTGTTCAAGAAGCAGAAAAAGAAACTCTTAGTCTTTAATTTATTTTGAAAAGGCATATGATACTCTAAGTTAGGATTAACTATATCAGATTGTATTGTACTTTTGGTAGAACTTTACTGGTCTGTTGTTGTTGTTCTTGAACCTTCGATCACTTGTAAATAACTGAATTTTTTATTTCCGGAGAAGGAGGTAGATCTACAATCTCTTCCTGACCATTATAATAACCATGTCCCCTGGTATAACACCAGCCTTAACGAAAAAGAACCTATATTTCTCGTCTTTGTGTTGACAGTTTGAACGATCTTTTCTCATAATTAAAGTGGGATGATTTGAAACGCTTATTGAGGCTATACTACAATCACACGCTAGCCAGACCTTATATACTCATCGGTTGAGTTATTCTTTGAGTGTTTGGTTACAATAACGTAACCCTTCTCGCGGCCTCGTTGGGTGGCCTAGTCAATCAACTCTTATGAGATGAGAAGATGTGAAATTATTAATTAAATAATTAAAATATACTTAAAATAATAATCAGATAAATAATTAATTAATAACATATTTATATAACGACTATATTTAAAAACTCTATAAATATCAAATTCCGAGATCCAATTCATTGCACAAACCACTTCTCTAAAATTCATTTCACGACCTTCAAAATTCATTGTACTATAATAGTTTCACAAGATGGTCATCGACCTCATTCAACCTCCACCCAATGTCAGTCATGTTTAACCTATATCGGTTACTGGTCCTGTGCAACCTTCAACACCTGCAAACCCCCTGGTTCATGACACATGGGATGGGATGATGATGATGATGCCTTTTGGAATTCGACGTTTGATTACTATTTGCCGGAGGACCCACTCGAAGTGCCACTTAAAGACTATTACGAACTGAACGATGATGTCCAACTCGAAGACTCTTATCCGGTTGATGAAAAATGACCGGAAGAGGACCACGACACCGACTTGGATTATTAGTATGAATAAGTTTAATTTTTTGTGTTTTATGTTTAATTATGTTTAAACAATTTGGTTTTAATTAAGTTAAAGTATGTCTAGTTACGTTTAAATATTATGTTTAAATATTTTTACCGGTGTTTCTTTTAAAGGCATGTGGTATACCCATGTGGTGTTATGTGTTAAAGGGTGATGACTGGACTTGTAACACCACATAACATTTGAGGGGTATACATGATGTGATATGGTTTGTGGTGTTAAACATAAAAATATAAAATAAAAAATACATGTAATCTTTTGATTGGACAAAGCCACAAGCTTTCTCCCCTCCACGCCGTGATAAACTTCACGCCGCCAAGTATCACACCATCATCACGCCATGGTGGAAATGGTTTTGGCGCCGCCAAGATTTGCCACATAGGCTTTAACGCCGGTTAAAGAGGGGTATACCCCTTGCCCTAACGAGTAATAATCATATTAATTATATTAATTTTAGAAAAAAAATAAATAAATAATTAAATAACGGTTGTTTTAACGGCTATACTTTTAATGATTGAAAATGTTAAACCCTATAAATATATTTATAACACATAGACATAAGCATATATAAGTTCTACCTGAGGGGTATTGTACAACCCCCTACCACCATCGTCGTTGCTGCCAGCAGGTTCTTCACCTCCATCGTTATCATTATTGTTAGGGGGTCGACCGCCTCCATCACCGTCGTAACCACCGCCATAGTCACTAGTGTAACTACAACTGTAATCTGCCCCGTAATTAGAATAAGCCCCTAAATTAGCTCCATAATCGTCGCCGGAGTTATCACATCCCTAAGAGTAAGACGAATCACCAAATATTGATTTGTATAACAACATCTATAATGGTTTTTAATTGACTAACGAGTGATTTACTAAATAGAAAGAATTGAATTGAATTTAAAATTAAATGATTGATCGATTAATATATATAAATATGTTTGGATAGAATATTACATTAAATCATATAATTTGCCGCGGTCGGTTTTTGATTTCAATGTCCGGCTCCATACCGATCGTATGATCTTATATGGCCCCTGGGCAATACCATCCAATAAAAAACATAAAATTACCGGTTAGAGCTTTTCACTTCGACTGATTAGTCTCTTGGGTCGTATGAGGTCATACAATAGTATGATGTGTGTTTTAGTATCAATTTTGGAGGTTTATAGTATCAACTCCTTTTTTTTTTGTTAACTAATTTTAATAGAATTTAAAAAGAGAAGTATACGCTTTTGTATTTTTTTTAAATACAAACATATCTATGATTTTTGTAAATACAAATAACTTAAACTTCGTGCTATATATATAAATCACTTGTTTGTATACATTTCAAAAAGTCCTCTGCTCCTTAACATCGTACAAAGAGGCCTCTGCATTTTGCTCCCATACCCATATCGGCAAAAATGGCCGGCCTTTCCATGATCAGTCAATTCCCCACCAATTCCGTCTCCTCCATACCTCCTTCACATAAACTGAACTCCAAGATATCTATCATGCCAACCACTAATTCCGTCAGATTTCCCGCCAAAACCTCCACAAAGTCAAACGTTGGTTTCGCCAGAAGGAAATTCGGTTTCGCATTGCGGGCGGCGGTTGACGAGGATTTTGAACTGGTAAACGATGGATCGGTGGCGGCAGAGGAACCGCAGACGGAGATCGGATTGTTGAAGAAGCTGCTGGTTGACAGGTTTTACGGGACGAATATCGGGTTGAGCGCCACAAGCGAAACAAGGGCGGAGATTTTGGAGCTGATTACGCAGCTGGAGGTGATGAATCCGACTCCTGAACCCACCCAAGCTCTGCCTCTTCTCAATGGCAAATGGATTTTGGCGTAAGTCATTTTCTTTTGAATTAATATTATTATAATTTAATTGTTTTCAAAATTAATCTAACTATATTCTAGGAGTGAAAATTCGTGACACAATCCAAAACACGATACGAGAAAAATATGTTTTGGTCAGTTAATATGATCCTTTTTTTTTAAACAGGTCAATTTAAACCTGTCCCGTTTAAAATACAGATCAACTCGAACACGACTTTTAAATAAGTGTGTCGACCTATTTACCTATTTAAACTTATATTTTTTGACTTCTAACTTTTAACTTCATATTTTAACTTTTAATTTTTAACTTTTAGAAGTCGTTTAATTTTCTCTTTCATCAATCTTTACTTTCAATAATATTATTGGTTCTAAATAATTATTCTTAGATACTTTCAATTTGCTTCTTCTTATATAGAGTTAAATATATAAACCTAAGTTTACAAAATATAATTTAGGCATATGGAGAGAAAGAAACAAAAAAAAGTCACAAATTATAAATAAAAAAAATCATTTGAGTAGAATAATCAATTGTTTATATCGCTACTAAGTCATTAGGTATTACTTATATTTATAAATAAATATAAAATTGATTGACCTGAAACACAACCCAAACACGACACAAAATTAATTGAGTCTACGCGGCACGACATAAATAGTTATATGGGTTGGGTTAGAGTTGAAGAAATCAGTCCGCCAACCCGACACGATTAATACCCTAATTAAAACCAACACTTAGTTTTTTTTTAACTTTTATAAGTACTATGTTATATGTTGAAAAACTTATATTAAGTGTTTTTTTCTATAAATTACATATTAGTTGGTGCTTATTAGAATTAAAGTTGGTGCTAATATTCTATTTAGCAAAAGACAAACAAAAATAAATTTTAACAATTTTTATTTACCAATGGTTCGTATCATATAAAAATATAAAGTCTTATCTAACACTGAATTAATCAAACTGTATGCAAAAATCTAAAACCCAAAACATCAATTACAGGTTTGGTTCTAGCTCATAATTAAACCCGCCGAGTTCGAACTTGGCCGAGCTCGCCCTTAGAGGACTTTTAGTTTACTTTCTTCATAAAAAAGAAAGCGAACAAGTTTCGGTTTAGCTTTAAGCCCCAAAATAGATTGGACTAACGTGACTCTATTAATAACCGATAAGAGGTTAAAGAGGGAAAACGGGTGATAATTAACATTCGATAGCCGGAGGATTAATAGACCTCGGGCCATAGACAATGCATGTGTATCCTAGCACCGATCACTGTACTACCTCCGGTTCGGGCATAACATTTGGGTCCATCGACTTTAGTTAAACCACTTTCAACAATTTAGGTATAAGTTTGGTACTTGAAGTAGTACATTCATAAAATCCGGACCACCATTTTTAATGAAGAAAAAGGCCACACATCTACTTTCACATATCATCTATATTAAGTGAACCAGAATCGTATTCAATGAAATGAGATGGGTCTTTTGACTTGAAATGGTAGCCTATGGAGTTATGTTCATTTGGTAACGTCACGTGATGGCACGTGAGTATTGTTTTTGCAGCTATACATCGTTTGCTGGTTTGTATCCTTTGCTTTCAAGTGGAACACTCCCTTTGGTGAAGGTCGAAGAGATATCACAAACCATTGATTCTGAAAACTTCACCGTCCAAAACTGCGTCGTTTTTTCGGGGTTGGGGTCCACAACTGCAATCAGTGTGAACGCAACGTTTGAGGTCCGAAGTCCTAAGCGCGTACAGGTACACCAGGCAGCAATATTCTATTACGGTTTCTAGCATCGAGTCCATTGGCCTTATTAATAATAGATATGATATTGGCTTAATATACTAGAAACCCTAATCTGATATACATTTAATAAAGTAAATATGTGTTTCTAACGGTTTGTTTTTTTTTTCTTTCGGGATATAGATAAAGTTTGATGAAGGGATCATTGGGACACCACAACTAACCGACTCGATTGAAATACCCGAAACTATTGAAGTTTTAGGACAAACGATTGACCTTGCGCCATTTAAAGGGTTGATCGAGTCGGTTGAGGACACGCTTGCAAAGACCATCTCGAGTCAACCACCATGGAAGTTCTCCATCTCGGGCACTAATGCGGAATCGTGGTTGCTAACAACTTACTTGGATGGAGAACTTAGGATCTCTAGGGAAGATGGTGGGAAAGTGTTTGTCCTGTTTAAGGAAGGCTCACCTCTTATTTCGCCTTGAATCGATTTGAGATGGATCTTGTTTAATGCTTTTATATCCTCTATAGAGATCGACGTGTAAGAATGTTTAAACCGATTGTGTCTTGGATTGAAACATGTTAATGCTATATTGAAATACGTACGAGTGAAAGACTTGTTTTACTTTGATACAAACGAGATGTTTACCATCCCGCGCGTTGCTGCAAGGTTGAATTTCTATACTGAACAAAAGTAAAAAAGTTAAGTGGTCTAAAAAGTAAAAGTTTAAAAGTCTCGTGGTGAAAGTATAAAACTATATAAGCATACTAAAATCGAAAGTAGAAAAACTAAAAGTTTCATGTCAAAAGTAGAAGATAAAAAAACTTAAAACAAAAATAAAAACTTTAAAAGTTAGAGGGTTAAAAAGTTAAGAAGTATAAAACGTAAAAGTCTAAAAGTCTCGTGGTGAAAGTATAAAACTATAAAAATATACTAAGTTAAGGGGTATAAAACGTAAAAGTCTAAAAGTCTCGTGGTGAAAGTATAAAACTGTAAAAGTATACTAAAAATGAAAGTAGAAAAATTTAAAATTTTATGGCCAAAGTAGAAGAAAAAAAAACTTAAAACAAAAAAAAACTTTAAAAGTTAGAGGGTAAAAAAGTTAAGGGTATAAAACGTAAAAGTCTAAAAGTCTTGTAGTGAAAATATAAAACTATAAAAGATATACTAAAAATGAAAGTTGAAAAGTTAAAAGTTTCGTGGCCAAAGTAGAAGATAACAAAACTTAAAACAAAAAAAAGCTTTAAAAGTTAAAGGGTACAAAATGCAAGAGTATGAAACATACGTGGTCAAACTATGAAAACTAAAAGTTTATTTCGTTAAAAAAGACAAATTGTAAAAGTTTAAGGGGTAGAAAGCGTCAAAGCCCCAAAGTATTGTGATCAAACTATAAGAAATAAAAATATACTATTCAACTTCCAAATTGATTGTTATATTTAAATTATATAGCGGTAGTTTTAATGTATAAGATAGAAATGGGTTCGATTTAGGTCATATTTAATATGTGAAGGGTGTTGGACAATTCATGCATGTGGAATTGGGCTACCAAGAATGCTCTAAGTTGGGCTAATTGCTATAGTTCACGCAATTTATGGCCCATACGAATTAAATCAAGGATGCAACAAGTCGGTTTATTCCTTGTGTGATTATCATGGCAAAGTTGTTAGGATAGATTGTTCATAATTTTTCTATTTCATTGTATAGTCATGTACAAGAGGGTTATGGTGGCTATATAATGAGGCCTAAGTAGGTCTTAGAAAAATAAGAGTTGTTTGCTAGGTTATTTATGGTATTTTTTTCTAGTAAGGGTTCCTTTGTTCTTGTGTTTCTTTGGTGTCAATTTTGTTTCAATTTGGTATCAGAGCTTCAAGATCATAAGCCTGTGAAGGAGAGCAAGAGGCAATCAACAGTCGAGTTAAGTCCGAGAAGGAGACTCTGCACTATTCATGACTCAAGAACCAAAATCAAGATCCACAAAGGGTTTTCTCACAACTGAAGTAAACAAACAAGAACCATCTCCAACGCTACAGCAAGCACGAATCAGTCGGCTAAGAAGGGAGGCATGATGACATTTAAGTGTCCAATCTTAACCAACGTGAAATGTACGGTTTGGTCCATACGCATGAAGACGATCTTTAATACATGGAGTGTGGGAAGAAATTGGTCGGGATAGTGGAATGTATGTAGAGAAGAACAACATGGCTATTGCACTCACCTTCGAGTCATTACTCCTCTTTGACTCCTCACGAAAACTCATAACGACGGTGTTTAGGTCTCCTAGTCACCTCTACAAAGCAAACTTGAATAAAGGTGCTTAAGTATGCATGTTAGCAAGCATAGCAGATTCAAGTTCTCTTTGGCACTCTAGACTCGGGCACTTGAATTATGAAGCTTTTCAAAAACTTTCAAACGAAATGGTACGTGGCATGCCTTTAATTAAAGTTTGTACTAATATTTGCAACTCGTGTCTTTGTCGGCAAATGTCATCATCATCATACTCAGTAATGATTCGGGCAAGTGAGAAAAAATTCCCGTAACAAGGAATGTTTCTGGTAACTCGGCCCTTGCAATTAGTACACAGGGACCTATGTGGTCCTATAATGCCAAGCACACCATTGGGAAACCTATACATATTTTGCTCGTGGATGACTACTCAAGATTTTTGTGATGTTATCTTCTCAAAACAAAAAGCGAATCCTTCACGACATTCAAGAAATTTGAAGTAATGAAACAGATATGATATACAAGATAAGTACGGTTAGAACTGATAGTGGATGAGAGTTCACATCAAACGAGTTCAAAGAAAGGTGCGAACAAGAATTGATAAATCATCAACTTACCCAATGACTGAGATTCCTTCTTATCATTCTTACCTAAACTAAACTTATCATTTGAACCCCTCTCTCAATAGTATGATAAGAAAATAAAAGTTTAAAATATGGTACGAGTGTTTAACAATTAAGAGTGATTTCAAAATTCAAAAAAACATCACTTCTCACCAACTCCACTTCACATCACATTACTTTAAAATCAATTATCCCCTTTTAATGTCTTTGTTTGAATCTTACTTCTTTTTATTTCTCTTATACATGTTAAGACAACTTTCATTTAGCCTCACATGTGAATTAGTATGTGACAACTTAAAGGTTAATAAGAATAAGAATAAAACAATATAAATTACATACAAGAAATAAGAAAAATAAATTAATTGATATGACCGAGTTATGTACACGATCAAACTAGACATATGTAATTTATATTGATTTTGGTATATGTTTACAGTTACAAAACTGCTTAGGGTAACCAAGTTGTTCTTCGAGTATGTAAATATGCCTTCAACTAACATACAAACCGACCTTCAAAATTCATTTGGGCAAATTATGACATTATGCCATCGGACTCTTGGTGTTGTGGCAAATACCACTCCACAAATCAACTTCCATGCTCGGTGGCTAATCATCAAACCAACTTCTGTTATGAACCGTTCATATTGTTGGGACTTGGGAGTTAGCCCAATGCTAACAACTATACCATAATGGGCTAACCTTCAGCCAAGTTCAAGGTTCAATTCAAAGAGCAACCCATGTCAACACACCAACTCATGTATAAGAAGAGAAACTTGATGTAGAGGAGATCATTGAAGAATATTGATATAATGTGTGCTTTCTCTCATCTTCAACCTCTGACCTCTGAAGATCTGATTCTCATCACTTTCTTAATTGTTACTAGTTCTAGTAATTGTTGTTACGAGTTAGTTTTGGAATCAATTCGTTCGAGTAAGATCGTTGACTTGTTTCTAATCGATTCTATATGGTTTTGCTAAATCGGGTTCACTTCAACTTCCTTCCAAGACATGTAACTCTAGTAAACCAAAAAGATACGTTGTCTCTCTCTATAACTCCATCTTCTTGTCAACCATTTTAGAATGACACTAAAGTTACACTAATACACCCTCTTGATGACAGCTCGCCTTTATTTTTCGGTTTTCAAATAAAGTAATATGTATCCGAATGTATTTTATAACACGATAGAAAACATAGTCTTCACAAGATAGACACCACCATGATTATCACATTCGATGTCACCAAGATCATGCATATCATAGTTCACGAGACCAATAAATGTTAAATCTATTTATTGGTTGATATTTCATATTTGATGCTTAGATAAATCAATCGAATGGATACGAATGTATACATATATCAACACAAAACAAATAATCAAAACTGTCAAAGGATAAAAGAAGAAGCGTATTGCTGATTCAATTGTACTCATATTAGATTTGAAGATGATAATGTTAGACATAATTTATATATATCTATATATATATATATTACGTATATATATATGTATATATAAAACTTATTTATGTCCTTTAATCATTTATCTTAAATAATCAATTACGTATTTAACCCTATCTGATATTACTTGATGGGCGTAATTACTCTTACTAGATAGACTAGGGTTTCCCCTTGGGTGTATAAATAGAGCCATTGGGGAGAGATTAAAAGGGGAATCACCACCACAAAACTTTCGACCTCTCTCTCATCTCTCTCGGCTCTCTCTCTGTTTCGTGAACCCTCACGAAACCTTACACCATCATTAGCTATACACCCTAAAGGGGAACCAAGGCTACTCACAGGATGGACAACCTAACTACTGCTGATCTCAACCAAGTGCTTACAGGTAATCTTTAGTATTATTATCTGTTTATTATATTAACGATTCAGGATTCGATCAACATGGGGTATCAGAGCATATGTTGCTCAATCGAATCATTAATCTGAATTCGTTAAGAAACCCTAATCTCGAAATCAATATGGGTTTTTCGATTCTGTCTAAAAATCTCGAAACCCTAATTCGTCTTTAAGCAAATAAATTAAATCGGTTTTAAAATCAAACCCTCACTGATTTCGAGAGGTTATTGTCTTTTCGATCGAGATACCAATTCTCGATCGAAAAGTCCACTTTTCGATCCGATAGAAAAGTCCGCTTTACTACCGGCTTTCCTACCGGATTTACTACCGGCTTTCCTACCGGCTTTACTACCGGCTTTTCTACCGGCTTTACTACCGGCTTTCCTACCGGCTTTACTACCGGCTTTACTACCGGCTTTCCTACCGGCTTTACTACCGGCTTTCCTACCGACTTTTCTACCGGCCTTTTTATTGGCTTTTCGATCGAATCATGTGGCTTAGACCCTGCTCTTCGATCGAAAAGCTTACTTTCCGATCGAAATATGTGGCTTGGATCCCTACTTTTCGATCGGACCATGTGGCCCTTTTCGATCGACTTTTCGATCGGGCCATGTGGCTTTTCGACATACTTTTCGATCGGGCCATACGGTTTTTCGACCGGCTTTTCTATCCGATCGAAAAGTCTACTTTTCGATCGACTATTTTCCGATCGGATACCCGCTTTTCGATCGGGTATCCCTTCGCGATCGGATACCGGCTTTCCGATCGGATACCCGCTTTTCGATCGGGTATCCCTTTACGATCGGAAACCCCTTTTCGACCGGATATTAGATTTGTTTTGTTTAAAACCTTAAATTTTATGTTTTACAAAACCTAATAAAATTTAGATTAGTTTCCCTACCTTGTATTAGTTAATGACAAGTAGTAATTCTGGCCAACGCTGTTTTGCTACCTTAATTAATGTCACTAATCCTTTCTAATACTAGGCAATTTATTTTAATTTAAACTAATTAGTTAGCCTAAATTGATAACTAATTGACTTGTGTTATTCACAGTTAATAATAGACATCTAAAAAGGTTCCAATTCTGGCCAACGCTGATTTGTTACCTATATAATGTCATTTAACTTCTTCTCACAAGTAAACTTATTATCACTGATTTAAAATAAAATTAGATTAATTTATTAACTTGTATTAGTTATTGACATGTAGTAATTCTGGCCAACGCAGATTTGCTACCTTAATCAATGTCATTATTATTTCTAATACTAGTTAACTTATTTTAAATTAAACTAATTTATTTGCTTAAATTGATAACATCTTTAAAACCTCGATTCTGGCCAACGCTGATTCGTTGTTTTTGCAATGATTATCAACTAAGAATTAAGCATTCGCCTTTCGTATACAAGTGTTTCTCTTCTGGCCAACGCTGATGAGTTGCATTTGTATTCAGCGAAACTAACTTGTACATAAAGCTTATGGTGTATCATTTCTGGCCAATGCTGATGTGATACATCACTTTATGCACATACCCTTATCTAGTTCATAATGCTTAGGTGATAGGCAAGTAACCAACGCGAAAGCTGATTCATTTAAGTAGAACCTAACTAGTCCGTTATTTTGGTGATATAACAGACTATATCACATCTTCTTTGTTTTATATTTGCACATTATTATTTATAAGAATGCTTCATTATTGCGCCTTAATTTAAAATTGTGCATTCTTTATTATTGTGCCTTAGTTTTAAGTACCCCTTAGACTCACTCTTAGATCTTCTTTTGAACTAATTTAACCTTTAATCTCCATAAAATTATCCACTCTAAATATATAATCACTAAACGTTTCGATAAAGATTTTCCTCTCATCAAAATAATCTTGATTATCTCTTAAGACAAAAGACTCTTAATTACTCTCTCTCATAAGAGGTTTTACAACCAAAACATTAAAAGCGAGTAAAAGTCTATTCGAATTGTCTATCATGATAATCAAAGTCCCTTTAAACAAAGGATATCAGGGAAGATGTTTCAGATTTCCTAATCTAAACATCGTGTGAGTAATAAAATTCAAAGAACTTCTTAAATGTATGCAAACACTTTACAAAATGTAAATTAGGTTAATGATTTAGTGAACATATCATAATGAAAAACATGACCCTTAAAGGGCTTACACATGTTTCGGGTTTTTCTAGTGCATTTCTTAGTGAATTCTTTCTTAGCACAATTAAATGCTACTTAAAATTAGCCATCATGAAAATGAGTGCTTTATAGCATTGTGCATAAAGGATAAATAATGCCTTAGACTAGAAAAGCAGATTTGTTCACCTCACTATCACTAACCCTTATACAATAAAATAGCTTAGATAAGGAGGATAGTTCTAATTTCTAAAATAAGATACAAGAAAGCTTCCAGTTCTAATTCCTTAATGGAACAACTGGCTAAAAAGGATAATCAATAATGATAATTGTGCCCATTAATTTTCAAACTAACACAGTGAACTAAAACTAGTATTATAAAGATCTATTACAATCAATACACTAGAAATAAACCCTAAAACAACTATAATGAGAGTAAGTGACAAAATAAATGTCATAGTTGTATAAACCATGAAAAACTGTCATTGTATTACACTTTATGATACCTTATCATGACCCAACATCACTTGGAACTTAGTATCATTACTAAAGTAAGACATTGACGGTTATAAGTTTTCACATGGCTATGACAATGTCACATTTACCTTGAATTCTCAAAGTTGTTGGTTCTTCTTATTATCTAGTTGTCCTTACGTGGATTTAAATCTTTATAACTTATAAACTAGATAATAAATGTTCACAATCTTTGTTATCACATAAGTGAGAACTTAACAAAGAAAATACATGTGTCAAGGGAATAAATAAGGTTCCACTAGAGTTCTAACTTACCAAAACTCAAACATATTGGTGAACCTTATCCTAGAATGAAATATCTGGGCATACAACATTTATCACTCAAATAACTGATTATTTATTCTTGTATCTAATTAAACCTTAAAAATCCTCCACACTAAGCATGTTGCATACCAAGTTCCTAAGGAATTCTAAGATTAGTGGGAGTAGTCCAAGTCCTTATTTATGACTTGTCCCTTAAGGTCAGTGGGAGCAGTGTAAGTCCTTATCCATGACTTGCCTGAAGTACAAAAGGCGGGGGGAGAGATAAAGTTAAATGTAACTCTGAATTTAACTCTAATTACACCTCTTGTACACCACGCTGCGATAACACTGATCCACTTCCACACACTTAGAAAATAATGTTACTCCTAATATACCTGACTTAAATGCTCAAGAGGAAATCTATGAAACTATTAATGTTTTGCTTCAACCCGTTAGATCCAGCTTAGTAGGTCATCAAGGCATGAAGCTTCCTATTAACTTTGATGATTATGAACCTACCTTAATAAAGCTTACATGGATATTGGAAAGATTACTAATCGTATCTCTGATTTAAGAATCATTATTAATCAATCATCTGATGGAATAAAGCTATAATGAGCTTAACTCCCTAAATCAGAATGACGTTAGAAGTTTAGTTTTCCATAGCTAAACTGAAATCCGAAAGGAGAAATTAAACGTTATAAATTGTGATTGTTTTCTAAAGGCTATTAACAAGTTAAGAATTCATTTTCTAAATGATTCTTTGAGAGATTATCGTTGTCCTTATTACTCACTCATAATTATGAGTGACATTTAACGGCCTTATAAAATATCTTTCCTTAATACTCACTTAACATGAAGACATGTTCATAAACTAAACTTAAGGTTTCAAGCCTGAAAGTTAAAGAACACTTAGTCTTTAAGATGAGTATATTCAAATAAAGGGTTAATGTAAGCAAAACTCATAAGTGAATTTAAATTTTGATGATGTTACAAATGTAATCATTCTTCATCAAGAATAAGTGGATAAATGGAGCTACCTTAAGATGAGTGAGAGCAACTAATACAACATTTGCCCTTATATATATTATTTTAGGCAAATAATATATTAGTCTTGTTGCATGAGTCAAAGCGACTTATTCTCGCATAATTTTGACATTAAAATCTTGAAGATGCTTCTTATTCAATAAGCATCAATATACATCAAGATCAACCTAACGAGACATTAATTAAGTCTCATTAGATTTATTTATGTGTTCAACACATTACAACATGCAACGTTGCTCTTAGTCTGGAACTAAAGGAGATTACTAATAAAGGTTCAAGTAATTAAATCTTATGTTCAAGTCTATACCCGTTTAAGATATTGCCTACATTGCTGAAATACTAGAAATGATTAAAATCATTTCCTAAGTTTAGTAGTTCATTATAAAGCATCTAAAATGGCATTCCAATATCTATAAGAAACGAAAGACTATAATTTGAACTATAGAAGAAGTGAGAAACTTAAAGCAGTTGACTATCTCTAAATTTTAACTTTATTGTATTCAAAAGATATTAAAAGTCAACTCAGGGGTATATCCTTATGTTTGTGGACAGATTTATCTAATAGATCATGGAAGAGTCACAAGAAAATGATAACAACAAGTCATTGTCGCTAAATTTATCATTAGACTCCTCAACTCCAGATAAATGACATATTGAATACTCATTGTGATAAAAGTCAGCTACCCTAATTACTTAAAACAGTAACAGTTTTGAGCGGAGCTGATTAAATGGTTGTAAAGCAGATAAACTTCCCTTCACGTATTTAGGCATTCCGGTGGGGGCAAACATGTCTAAAGCTTCTAATTGGAAGAAAATTGAAGATAAATTCCATTCCCGTCTTAGCAAATGGAAACGTTCCCTCCTTTCGATTGGGGGGAGAGCCACTCTTGTGACTTCCGTGTTGGGTTCTCTTGCATCTTACTATTTTTCTTTATTTCCTCTTCCGGCTAAAGTAAATAAGAATTTAGAATCTTTACGTTCTAAATTTTTTTGGGGCCATGATGAGGATTCTAAGAAAATTACGTGGATTAAATGGCAACAAGTGTTAGCTTCTAAAAAGAATGGTGGCATTGGGATTGGGAGTCTTTATGCAATGAATAAGGCACTTTTATACAAATGGAGATGGCGTTTTGTTTCCTGTAGCGTTTCGATTTGGGTCAAGATCATCAAGGCAATTCATGACAATGACGAGTATTTTTCTTCCCGTCATAAGAAGGTTAGTACGTGGCAAAGGATCATGAACGCTTGGGATGTTTGTCATAAGGCGAACTATGTGCATCCTAACTCCATTTACAAAGTTGTTGGCCGTGGAAATGAAACTAGATTCTGGAAAGACATTTGGTTGGGGGAGCACGAGCTTTATAAGCAGTTTCCTCGCCTTTTTGCTTTATCCCTCGATAAGGATGATCTGATTTGTGATGTTCGTTTTAATGACAGATGGAATTGGAAATGGCGAAGACAAATAAGGGGGGGCTTGGAACAAGAACAATTTTCGTCTCTTTCCAATCTTCTTGCAGGTTTTTGCATCTCTAATGAGAAAGACAAATGGTGTTGGAACATGGAAGGAAATAAAGATTTCTCGGTTAAATCTATTCGTGAACGTATTGATCATAGGTATCTTCCTATTGGTGACTTTCCTACGAGGTGGATCAAAAAGGTTCCTAAAAAGGTCAATATTATGGTTTGGAGATTATTTTTGGATCGCTTACCTACTCGTTTGAATCTTTCTAAACGTGGTTTGGAAATTAATATCATTCTTTGCTCCATATGTAATCGGTCGGTGGAATCTTCTTCTCATATCTTTGGGGATTGCGAATTTTCCAAGAAAATTATGGATCGGATCAAGATTTGGACCGGTGTTGATTGTTTAAACTCTTCTAATCCTAAGAAACTTTATGTTGATATCGAAGATAGCAACCTTGAGAGAAAAAAGAAGGATGTCCTTCACACAATCATCTACACAATGTGGTGGTCGATTTGGAATTTCAGAAACAATTGTGTTTTCAAAGGGAGCTCTGGTTGGAACGGCAACGTGTTTGATTCTATAGTTTTTCATTCCTTTTTATGGTTTAATTCGAGAAGTAAGGAGTTTGTTTTCGGGTGGACCAATTGGTTACTTAATCCGCTTTTACACATGTAATTTTGCTCTTCCTTGAGCTTTTTTCTAATATTATACTGCCGTTCCAAAAAAAAAAAAAAAAAAATTTTCGATACAAGTTTTGTTCATTCAAGAACAAATAGAGAAAACTAACTTCTTGTATTGAAAACATTCATGATATGCTTAAGGATCCTATAATTTAAGGTCTATCCTCATAAGTCTTTCTAAGAGCTCATAATGAAGACGAGGTTTACTAATGACCAAGCATATCACAATATGAATGACTAATTATAAATTTTCCTCATACGTTTGATTTTGTCTCTTAATATGTTATGCATGCCTTTTGACATATAGACAGTTTTATTATAAATCAACGGAAAAGGCTTACTTTGGTAATTGATTCTGAATTTATGTTGAATTTTAAATTTGGGATTGTAGTATGATTAATGGGGGTCTTGAGTTGGATAATCAACTCTATGACTGTATTTTTCTGCTGCAATTCTGGTTTAAGATTGAAATGAGTATTAAATTCTGATCAGACTTATCTAATACCTCATATAAATGATCATTCGGCCAAGTGGGAGAATGTTAGACATAATTTATATATATCTAAATATATATATTATTACGTATATATATATGTATATATAAATCTTATTTATGTCCTTTAATCATTTATCTTAAATAATCATTTACGTATTTAACCCTATATGGTATTACTTGATGGACGTAATTACCCTTACTAGATAGACTAGGGTTTCCCCTTGGGTGTATAAATAGAGCCCTTAGGGAGAGATTAAAAGGGGAATCACCACCACAAAACTTTCGACCTCTCTCTCATCTCTCTCGGCTCTCTCTCTGTTTCGTGAACCCTCACGAAACCTTACACCATCATTAGCTATACACCCTAAAGGGGAACCAAGGCTACTCACAGGATGGGACAACCTAACTACTGCTGATCTCAACCAGATGCTTACAGATAATCTTGATTATTATTATCTGTTTATTATATTAACGATTCAGGATTCGATCAACAAAAATTTTCGGGTTTTTTCTCACCTTTCCTTTTACTTTTTAGGTTACGGTTGAAGTATTTGACCCATGGTCCCATACGTGGGCTACCCCATGTTTTTCGCTGGGGGCGGAGACTCCAAAGACGTTTTTACCCTTTTGCATCTCCACCAACTCCTATATTTTATGCACACCACCGAAAAACACAGCGCCGAATCATCTCCGATTTTCTCTGTTTCCGATCTACCCCGATCTTCGTCAAATCAAATCAATGGCTCCGCCTTCTCTAGTAGCAAATGGCGGTGACTCTGCCGCCGTAAAGTCGCCGGCGACTAGCCGTGTATCTTCGGTCTACAGCGAAGTACAGAACAGCCGTCTCGATCATCCGCTTGCTCTGCCGTCCGTTTTCGCAAAGCCTTTCAAAGTCGTCAATGGTCCTCCTAGTTCCGCTGCCGGAAATCCAGGTATTTTGTAATGTAGGTTTTACTATAAGCGAACCGAGGTTTACTTCCTTTTTGTATGAGATTGGAGAATTGTTTGTGTGTGATGTAAAATTACCGGATCAGTGATGACGATTTGTGGATGTTTTGTTAATTGATGCTAGAAATTAGATTGTGAAGTGTTGTTTAGTGATCTGCTAGTTAAGTTTGTCTGTTTGAATTTTTTTAGTTTGTAATCAGATTTAGATCTTCCGTCTACATATAGAGGCGAATACTAGATCTACGGGTTTGATTGATGGAAGCTGTTTGTAATATCTGATTTCTCGTGTCTTGTTTTGATCATCGAAGATCGAACGGGCACTTGTGCAATTTTCACATTTTTTTCCGTTAACTATATAGGATGAATCTACAACTTGTAGTTGATATTAAACTTCCTGCTGTTAGTATCTAGAAGGAGAAAACTGGTTCTGAAACTTTGAAATTTTGTGGTTTTTCCCTTAAGCCTACCCACAGGGATTGATTTTTTTTTCTCCTGTTCACTTTTGACTCTGCCTTTTTAAACTTTTGTATGATAATAGCCCTAGGAATCTGAAAGATGAGATTACAAAACCTTTAGACACTTTATGTTTTATTTGGATTGTATTCACTTTATGTTTTGTTTGGATTGTATTCACTTTATGTTTTTTGCTAGAAAAGAATGATCTTGAAGGAACTTTAATAGTTTAATTAACTTTTGTGGATTAAATTGCTGTAGATGAGATTGCAAAACTTTTTCCATCTCTATTTGGACAACCTTCAGCATTGTTGGAGCCAAGTGAGTCAAATGATCCAGGTGCAGCTTTAAAGATAGGAGTGGTGTTATCTGGAGGGCAAGCTCCAGGAGGACACAATGTTATATCTGGGATGTTTGGTTAGAATTCCATCTTTTTAACACTTATTATTTTAAACATAACTCAAAAACTCAATATTTTTCAACTATTAAAATATTTTCTTTCCCTGTTGTAGACTACTTGCAGGAACGTTGCAAAGGAAGCATTTTATACGGGTTTAATGGTGGCCCAGCTGGGATCATGAAGGGGAAATATGTGGTCTTAACCCCAGAATATATTTATCCTTACAGAAATCAGGTACATGTATTTTTCAGTTTTAAATGTATGTTTTGCAGTCAATACTACAGCTTTTTCATACAATTTGCTAACATTCTCTCAAATCACCACATCAGGGAGGATTTGATATGATCTGTAGTGGGAGGGACAAGATCGAAACTCCAGAACAGGTTTACTATTTAGTTTACAGCCCAATTACCTTCTTGCAGATATATGTTATGGATCTTTATGGAGCTTTTAAGTTTATATAAGTTTTCAACTTGTTCCAGTTTAAGCAAGCTGAAGATACCGCAGCCAGGCTTGATCTTGACGGGCTTGTTGTTATTGGTGGAGATGATTCAAACACAAATGCTTGCCTTCTTGCTGAATATTTTAGGTGAATTATTTACCTTAAGGAATTTCGATACCTGTGAATTCTTCTTCTCCTCTGTTTGTGTAGATTTTTGATGACATATCGGTTGTCATATCCCACAGGAGTAAGAATTTGAAGACTCGAGTCATTGGGTGCCCAAAGACCATTGATGGGGACTTGAAATGTAAAGAAGTTCCTACAAGTTTTGGCTTTGATACTGCCTGTAAGGTAATTTATTTTCTGTCCTTCATTTTCATATAATAATTATATTTCAATGCTCCTTTTTCTCACCATTCGGGCTGCAAATGTATATGGACTTGTGCTGTAGAAACCTTAATTGCTTGTATTCTGAATTTGCAGATCTATGCTGAACAGATTGGAAATGTTATGATAGATGCCCGGTCAACAGGAAAATATTATCACTGTAAGCTTATTGGTTTCTTACATTCACTTAAACTACAACTAATGATTTGAGTTTGGTTTGAAACTTCAGTTATAATGAAGCTATGTTTACCTTTCGTCAATCTTTCACCAAAGAACATGGATTTTTTTGTTGCATGTATTTTTTTATTTATACTTTTGGCCAATGCTTTTAGTTTTAAATCATACTTGTTTGATAATTAAAAGGTTTTATGCAGTTGTACGGCTTATGGGACGTGCTGCTTCCCACATTACATTAGAATGTGCTTTACAAACTCATCCAAACATCACTCTTATTGGAGAGGAGGTACTAACACTTGTGCGGTTGCTCTGTTCAATTTTATAAATAGAAGTAATAACACAGAATTTATATTGCTAATAGTAATAATCTTTTCTTTTTTAATAGAAACTGGATATGAGAGGTTTGATTTTTCAAGCATTTATTTTTGGTCCTATTACATCCTGACTGTAATTAGTTTAATACTTTTCATGCTACACTATATTGTTTTCAGTAATAAATAATAAATATAAAACTTACTGCAGGTTGCCTCCAAGAAACTGACACTGAAGAAGGTTACAGACTACATAGCAGATGTAATTTGTAAGCGAGCAGATCTTGGTTATAATTATGGTGTGATACTGATACCGGAAGGACTTATTGATTTCATTCCTGAGGTAAATTCCCTATTTGTTTTTTCAGAATAGCGACACAATCCCTAATTCTACACCACCTAAAATCTACTTAAACACCCACAATCGTATTTGAACCCTCACCGAGAGGAGTTCATCAATGCCATTAGGGCATTAGGCCAAAGGTCTCTTGGCAGATAGCTCCTTTTTGTAATGGAATTTACTTTTTTATTTGTATACTCATATTCATTAAAGGACTGGTAATTGTTCATTTTTGGCGATTTGTAGGTGCAACAGCTAATTTCTGAACTAAATGAAATTCTGGCTCATGAAACCGTTGACGAGAGTGGAGTTTGGAAACAGAAACTTGTTCCTCAATCTTTGAAGCTTTTTGAGTTGCTTCCTTCAGCAATTCAAGATCAATTGTTGCTTGAAAGAGACCCGCATGGAAATGTTCAGGTCATCATAATTGTATTTAAAGTTAACTTCACTTTGTTATTTCGGGTATACTGATATCATTATTTAAATTACCCTAGGTTGCCAAAATCGAAACCGAGAAAATGCTTATTCAAATGGTTGAAGCTGAATTAGAACAGAGGAAGCAAGTGGGTCAATATTCACAACAGTTTAAAGGGCAATCCCACTTTTTCGGGTATTTTTGGGTTCTTGACTTTTTTTTTCGAGTATTTTTATAATGCAAAAAGCTATAATGATAGTCTAATTTTGGATGCTATTTAATGCTCTTTAGATATGAAGGAAGGTGTGGTTTGCCCTCCAACTTTGATTCTTCATACTGCTATGCATTGGGTTATGGTGCTGGAGCTTTACTTCAGAGTGGAAAAACTGGATTAATATCATCAGTCTGTATCTTTTAAATCATACTATTTCAAAAATCATTATTTAGCAAAATGGTTTATGAAGAATTTTTTTCACGTTACAAATTTTAACTAATTCATTTTGTTATAATACACGAAGGTTGGGAATTTGGCTGCACCAGTCGCAGAATGGACGGTCGGTGGAACTCCATTGACTTCATTAATGGACGTTGAGAGGAGACATGGTAAAAAATATCAAATTTTGTATTTTGTTATAAAGTGCAACTTTTTATAATGAGAAATTCTAAATTCAATGGTTTGGAACTTGATTACTAAGGAGATCGGCATCTCAAGTTTTAGCCAATTTATATGTATATTTTTTTTATAACAAATTTCGATATCTGATATGTTTTCACAGGCAAATTCAAGCCTGTGATAAAGAAGGCAATGGTTGAGCTTGATGGTGAGTGTTCTCAAAATTATAATTTTTCTTTTTTGATTTAAGCATTTTCCATAAACATTTTTAATGCTAAGGGCAAATCCGGTGCTTGAGTACCACAAGGCTCTCGCATGCGTGGGCCAGACCAGTTAAGCCTGTATGCATCCTTAGTCCTTACCCTTTTAAATCCTAAAATTTATATAATCCTAGGTGCACCATTCAAGAAATTTGCATCAAAGCGAGAAGAGTGGGCTCTCCAGAACAGATATATTAGCCCTGGTATATACTTCCCTCCTAATAAATCATTTTTTGGATCCTAGAATTAATTATATTTCATGATATATTTAGTCAAATTTCTTTTTCTTTTTGAATAATTTTTCCAGGTCCCATTCAGTTTACCGGTCCAGTGGCCGATATCTCTAACCATACCTTGTTGCTGGAGCTTGGAGTTGAAGTCTAGGTTAGGTACCTAACCCTCCCGGAATGTCGTTTAGTCATAATGTTGGACCGGACCAGAGTGTTTTGGTATGTATTTGGATGTGATTGGATTTTTTTGACCCTGTTTTCGGTTTACGCTTAAGAATAATAAAAGGATTTTGATTTCTGCTGTGTTTTTCAACCAACTTTTTGAAGTCAAGGCCTGCCTATACTTTTTGGGGGAGATAATCTTGTCGGTTTAAGCGATCCCGTGACTTAAGGAATAAACCAAGCGAGTTTGAGATTTAATTGGTTTAGTTTAATGTTCAGGTTTGATTTGATGATTGGACGTTCAAACTTCAAACCCATGTAAACTGAAATAGTATTTTAATCTCCATTATTTATTTATTTCTAGTAGGTTAAAAACAGTTGGGTTGTAGGAATAAATAAATAATGGAGATTAAAATATTTCAAGGTCGTTTTAGTTGAAACGGCCGCCACGTGTTGCGACGACGAAACCTTAAAATTCAGGGGGTCCCCCTTTATATTGACCGTTTCAAGGTCGTTTTGGTTGAAACTGTCGTTTCAAGGTCGTTTTACTTGAAACGACCGTTTGGTTTTGATGTTTTTAATAAAATCCTCGGGTGAATATAGTATGAGCCAAAATTAAATCTTAATCTTACAAAGTACATTTGTCAGAACTTGCCCATTTGTTAGGTACATTTATATTTTTTCCCTACTAAAGACCACCCCTCCATTATACAATACCCATTGGTTGCGGTGTTAATTACTCCGAGAGGCCATTGCCTCAAAAGTAGTGATTTCTGGCCTTCTATCATCTCTCGCGATGTAAATCGATGTCTTCGTATTGTTGTGTTATAAATGACGGAACAATGTCTTCCTATTGTTGTGGTGTTAAGGGTAAAAGTAATACATTCCCCATTTCCTCATTTCCCCAATCCATTTTTGGTGCCACCTCATCATTCCCCACCACTTCACATTTTTCCCAAATTTGTGAGTAATGGTTTCCCCATTTCCCCAATCACTTTTTTATAATAAAATATTTAAAATAAAATATTAATAAAAACAAATACATTTTATAAATAAAAATTAAATCCTAACATTACAAAAAAAAAAACTCCTAAAATTACTTATTTAATCCTAAAATTACTTATTAAATCCTAAACTTACAAATTAAAAAAAAAAACTACTTATAACACGCGAAGAGTTTGGCTCGAATTTTTTGAGCGATGGATTTAGCCTCCTCGCTTTGGTTGTTGATCGGAAGGGTTGTAGCTGGAAAAGAAATCGTTGAAGTTCGACATGGTAAAAATTAAAAGGAAGTTGGAGATTTTATAAAATATTGAGAGAGGTTGAAGTTTTTATAAAATTTAGAGAGAAGAAGTAGAAGTTTGGTGTGAAAAGGGGTTGAATGGTGGGGTTTAAATAGGTGGGAGGTGGTAAAAAGTTAAAAATAAAATTAAATTTTTTTTAAAAAAAGGGAAGTAACCGTTGGTGGGGGGGGGGGGGGGGGGGGGCACTCCAACGGCTACCTCCCCGTGTTGTTTTCTTCTCGGCGTCGGTACCCCAGCCCCACTCCTGATCGGTGATCCCGACCACCACGCAGTGGTGTTCCCGAGACCACCGAAGCCACCGAAGACCCCCGATCCCCCCTCTCCCGATCCCATTACTTTCACCCTAATGACAGGCAAGGTGACACAACAAGGGTTTGTCGACTTTGTAAAAAATAATTTGTTGTCTCTAGTTTGCGCCTAAAAATTAATTTTATCTTGTAAAACCCTCAATTTCACCTCCACCATGTGCCATGACCGAAATATGTTGGAGTTAATGGTGAGTTTTCGAAATGTCATTTACATCTTAAAATAAAGAAGTTTAAAGTCTACAAAAAATACAAAATTTAATGTAAATTAAATATAAATATTACAAGATCATGTTCCATCTCAAAGTATATAATAAGTGAAGGTAAGGTTTTATATTCTTAATCTACTATATTCTACATTCTACAACCTAAACAAAATACAACTGCAAATTCTAATAGAATTGATTATTATACTCACGAGGCATGAATTACAAGTCTTTACTGCATTGTTTTTTAATTCATCATCAAAGCCTATGGTACAACATGCCAATGCTTCTTAGCCCTCAAAAAGAAAGACATCGGTGGTTGTTTGCCGTATGGTTATGGCCTAGCAGAGGGTCTTCGTCCTTCCTTCACTGTGCAGCAACCTTCTCCGTCCTTCAACCACTGTTTACCTATACCTCTTCACTGTTTCCATCAATCGTTTGTGTTATTAGAAATGCTTTGTGTAAAGGTTCATCAGCGTATTTGTCTCTCTACCCCTCTCTTTTCAATATGCATTTTCTCTTAGAAAGTAGAAACCCTAAAACGGTGAAGGATTCAAATCCGATTTGTTCATTTAACGCAAAAGAAATAACGAGTCAGTTTCCATTTTCTACTCTCTCTTGCTGAAGAAGGCGACGGACGGAGGCAACTATCGTTGGTGAGGAACGGGGTCGATGGTGTCAGTTGCAGTAATCCGAATGTCTGCTACGTACGTACAAAACCTGTCATCTTATTTTACAAACATGATTTTGTGGGTTGTGTGGGTCTGGATTGTTTTGTGTTTTTAATAATTGCAGGTTTAGGGCTTTTGGGGCTCTTGGTTGTCTTCATAACCTAGCGCGTCAAAGAGAGGTACATATCTAAACTCTAATTTCGCTTAATTTTTATTTTCAATTTTATTTTGCTGAAATGGAGATATTACCATTTACACGGTTTAGTATGTGGGTTTGGCTGGATCTAGGTATTCTGATTTATCATGTGATTTTTTCTGGATATACTCACTCTTTAGCTTCCGTCTGTTCTGCTTGGGGTAAGGATTTTCTCATAGTCTCCTCTGATTTGTTCGTACTTTTTGCAATTCGATGTCTGTCCATTTGTGTTTGTCGAATTTTTGTTTAGTTTTTGCTTCTCATCTTCTTCGCTGGTACCTCCCTTTCTAATGTTTCCCGTGTTTTGGGCTATCGGTTTATTCTTTGATTAGTGCGATTGGTTAGTTTGAGTGCGCTTATATATGCGATTGGTGAGTGTTGAACTTTGTCTCGCTGTTCTTGGTTCTTTTTAAGAAATTCTTGCTTGAATGATATTTGTTGTTTTCTCTGTCATTGTTTGTGTTTACATGAGTTTTAGTTGGATCCTTTGTTACGTTCGTTAATGAAGAGTTTATGCACTAAAGTTGTTTGTATAAATGTGCCTGTGATTGTGGTGTTCTAAACTATTTGGTTTTTGCTGACTCCTATTGATTTTTTATGTGTGGGTGTTGGAATCGACATGTGATTATTGTTGAATGTAATTTCAGGTGAGTTTATTATGTTACTTTCCTTTATGTAGGTTTTTGGTCTATCACAGCTTCATGAGGATATAATTTGGGGTCTTTTTCACAGGTGTGTTGTTTTGTGGTCATTGGTGTTGTTTTTTGCAAGTTGTTGGATTCTTTGTTCAAATAATGTTTATGTGGTTTTTTTTGTTTATGCCAGCGGCCAGCCTCATAAGAACATAGTTTTGGGGGTTTTTTCATGGGTGGGTTGTTGGGTGGTTGCAAGAGTGTGGTGTTTTTCAAACCATTTACAGAACAGTAGACGAAAATATACAACTTATAAAATACCTATACATGTTGAAGATAGTGGATCCAGTGCTGGCCAACACAAAGAATAGTGAAGCAACTATCAGGTAGCACGAAGCCATTCTGAAAAACTAAATTCCAACTTTTGTCCAGGATGTAGGTGTTTAAGATGTACGTAACCGTTAGCGGCTGTAAATAGGCATGATGTACGAAATACTTGGTGTAGTTTTAAAGAATGACTTCTCTATTAGTATGACTTTAAATACAGCGAAAACATATCCACCATATTAGGTTTCAAAATTATTGTGCAGGTTTATTTGTTTAGTTTCCCTTAAATACATTACCATAAATTGAGAACGGACTAATTTTACATTGGCAGATAGAGGAGAACCTTAACTGCAAATTAAAAGCTTATGGTTTTAAAGTTCACAACTTCATAGATTGAGTTCTGATTTTCCCTCTACAGAACACATTTAAGTCCAATATATTTTTAGGTCTTTGGAGTTCTGTTATGCTCATCAAAATAAATATAAATTTTAAGATCCTTCAACATTTTCATGCCATTGCAGCATAGGTTATGTCTGCTATCTATGTTATTTTGTTATATAGTTGATGATAAACACTTAAATATAGGTACACATAATCATTTGAAGTGGCCTGCATACGAGGCTCATGCAGCGGAGACCAAAAAGTGGATAATCGAAGGGTGATTTAACAACTCTCCTATACATATGCATAGGTAATGTTTCTGTTTCTTTTACAAAATTATAATAGTTATTATATGCATCCAACTCTTTTTTACAATTAAGGTTGGACCAAATCCATTTACAGAATAACAATCTTCTTTATGCATACATCGCAACCATTCTTCACAAAGTTTATTTTAAACAAAACAGAGAAAACACAGTTGTCGTAGCACTTTGGAAGGAGATTGCAGCACTGGTCGACACAGGTGCATTGACCTCCACTGATCGTGTAATTATTGCAACCTTTGCTTCTCTCAAAGTTACTGCATAACTAGGTAAGCTCACAAAAATAACACGAAATATAGCCACATAAAACTAAACTAACGTGATAAAGAACTGCAGGTGACATGCACCTGGAGTCTGTAGCAACAACAAGAATCGAAGTGAACACTGACATTTAGCCTGTAAAAGAGTTAGCAAGGAAATATCAAAAGCCTCCAAATGACCCGACATTTCCTCGAATGCGATTCACAGAGAAGTTATCTTATCACGAAAATATAAGTAACCTCCATGTAAGTAATACCCATGCACCTCACAAGTGACATCTATTATTTTACCATACAGCTCTTTCAGAAACTATATGAGTCAAAAAGTGAGAATTGAACTAATACCACCTATAGAAGTAAAATTTTAGGGACCTGCTTTACAGACACCCCTCTCCAAATTTCACACCCCAAACCGGGGCTGATTGGCCGAACAGGCCCAGTTCGAAAAAGACAAAAAAGTTAAACCGGGGCTTTACGGGCAAACCGCCCCGGTTTGTTCTTCCTTTTTTTTTTTTTCTTTTCTTTTCTGAATTGGTATTTTTTTAATAGCCCTTATAAAAAGATACAAAGTTTAAATACAAAAAAGGGTCATTTTATTAAATATTAACGTTTTGCAACATTTATTTACTCATTTTTATAGTATAACAATTTCTTTGTCAAATAATTCTATAACTTAAACGGAACTCGGTAAAATATCACGTTAATTAAACAACTCAACCAAACCCAACTTTTTTTATAAACTAATTATAATTATAATATCAACACAAAGGGTGAAAGACTGTAACTTTTTTATATTTTAACATAATCGTACACACTTAATTTTAATTTCATTTTATTTTGTGATAAAAAAAAAAAAAAAAAAGGTTAAACCGGGGCGGTTTGATCAAACCGGGGCGGTTTGGGTTTGTCTTTATTCAAACGGGGGCGGTTTGATCAAACGGGAGCGGTTTGGGGTGTAAAATTAGAATTTTGGGGTGTCTGAATAGAATCACCGAAATTTTATATGCCACTTAAGAATTAATCTTTAATTTTATATTCACATAGTGAGGTAAATCTTGATGTATACGAGGACTAAAAAGTTGAATGATTAGTTTCAATAGCAAAATAAAGTTAATAAAGTTGGAGTTTTTATTTTAATTTTGTTATCATTTATCTTGATCCAATTTATTGTATAAATGACTATGTGATTTTGACATACTCGCTTCTTTTCTTACTGCTGATTTATTTTTATTTTTTGGCTACATGTTAATCCTTTGTTTTACCAATATGTTAATTTATACATTTTAGTAGGATTTACTCTCTCTTTGTAACATATATGATCATGTCAAATCTTTTCGTACCTATTGCTACGTAATGCGTTGCCGACCACGACAACCAACCCGATCTTTTACAAATTTACATCTAATAGCGTCCGGCGCGGAGCGTGGATCGCAACATCTTGTAATAAACAAAAATCATTAATATCATATTCTATCGTCATATTCACTTTCATAAAAAAAAATCATCTATCCCCTATTAAATATGAACACTCTCTTCTATCATATACTAGCTATTTAAAATAATATAATTATATATTTATAAATTAAAATATAATATTTTTATTTAATAGTTTTTAAAACTTAATATATTATAAAAGGCTTTAATTATATCTTACCTTAAAACATAGAGTATATTACATTTTTCGTCCTTTAGGTAACTACAAAATTTCAGGTTTCGTCCTTAACTAAGAAAATAACCAAAAAAAAAACGTTATTTATCTAAAATGTTTGTTACACTTTACGTCATTAAGGTAATAGACGTAAACATTTCCGTTAACTTTTTAAAAAATGATCAAAATGCACTTATTATTACTTAAAAAGTAAATTACACTTTTCGTCCTTAAACTAATAAAAAAGACAAAAAAATCCTTTATCTAAGAGGTTTTTTTTTTCACACTTTACGTCATTTAGAGTAACATACGTTAACTTTCCTGTAAAATTTATAGAGATCCCAACAAGTACATCAAACTTACCTATTTTTATCTGGATCTAAACTTTGGAAGACCCATAACATCATTGTTACAAAGTAGTTACTCTACGATTGCTTGGTTAGCCGTCGTGAAAATAGGGGTGTAACTAGCGATGTAGTGATTCGTTCCATTAGTTTGGGTTTGTTTGAGCTTTTGGAGGTAAATCGAAGCTATATGGGACAGTTGATTTGGAAAGTATCTGAGGGCGTTACAGTTGAAATGGAACCACTAGAGACGAAAAAAACGTCCAACCAAAAACCCATCGCCATTGATTCAGACGAAGGGACATGTTAGATTGGTGGTCCTTGTTTGTTTGTAATTTTGTTATTTCTTTAAAGCAAGGGTGGTTTGGTCATTTAGCACATCATTTAACAAAAATTCTAACGTCAGCAAAAAGGACGTAACGTGTTAATATGTGAAATATTAAGGAAGGGGTATGATAAGAAGCTCACGATTTTAAGCAAACTGATCGTCACATATTTGTTACGCATAACCTCTGAAACTAGATGACGAAGACATTAAACTAGATTTTTTGGGACAACAAATGATTGACGCCCGGCTAGCAACCCGTACTGGAGAAAGGGCACCCATACTCGGAAGAGCAAATGGTATAGACATACTTTTTCGTATGCTAGGTAACCCAAACACATCAATTAAGCCTATCTTAAGGAACACCCACTATCCCAGGCTCGCTAAGATAAACCCTGGGGCTATAGGGATCGAACTTGTGACCTTTTAATCAACAAGTCTCCTAATCATTACCTCATACCATTGAACTAGATGATGACGACATTGTAAAGTGTTTTAGTTGAAATTTTGAGAGAGTTGATAAGTTTGTTGTAAAGAAAAATGTAAAAGGATATTTATAAAATGTTTTTATTATAAAAGAAATTTATAAACTAGCGTTTTAATAGCTAGTTTAACTTCACAACCAATATGATATTTGAGGGTAACAACCTAGCTAGAAGAGTGGTGATGAGTAAAGAAAGTAAGAAACATTTAACAATGTTGAAGACAATTGGGGGTGTTCAAATTCGAACATCTGCTGTTTCGGATATTTGAAAATTTTGAATAGTGGATTGTAATCTCCGAATTTGAAATTTCAGATTCGGTGTTTAAATTCGAACATCTGTTGTTTTGGGTATTCGAAAATTTTAAATAGTTGATTGTAATCTCCGAATTTAAAATATCGAATTCAATATACAAATGGATATTCAAATTCTAAAAGAAAATCTGTTTCAAACATTAATGATAATCAAATCTCTATTTGATTGGTGTTTTTGAGATTTACTCTATTTCATATTAATTTTTTACTAAATACACCGTATATAATTTTTGATAATATAATGGTTACATTTGAAGGTTTTCATATAATGACTAAAAAAAATGAAATTATACTATATTTTGAAATTATTTTGTTTCTATATTTTGAAGGTTTTCTATATTTTGACATAGTAAATATAAGGAAAATTGGATATTAATAATCCAAGTTATTACCAATTCGCAAATATTAATACCCATTTCAAAATTGGCCTACATTAATCCCAATTATTAAGGTGTTGGATTTCATTGGACCCCCGTTAAGTTTTCCTTAACTCCGTTAGTTTTTTGCTGACGTGGCAGCCACGTGGCTTTTATTAATCAGTGCCACGTCAGCAAAAAACTAACGGAGTTAAGGAAAACTTAACGGGGGTCTAATGAAATCCAACACCTTAATAATTGGGATTAATGTAGGCCAATTTTGAAATTGGGATTAATATTGGCCAATTGGTAATAACTTGGATTATTAAAATCCAATTTTCCTAAATATAATTAAACAATACTTAGAAATAAATAAGACATGAACCCAAATGATTAAATTGACATGTGCAGAAGTAGTTGATGCTGTTTTTTAATACAAGTTCATAAAACATAAAATATATGTACACAAAACATTTAATAATATATACATTTATTTTTGTTTTCTAACTGGTAAACCAAGAACTGAGACTTGTTCTCGTAATGCTAGAATACAAGTTGCAAAGGAGTTACTGAGTTAGTAGGTATTGGGCCAAACTCAAGTGAGTGGGCTGCAAATTAATTGAATACATGAAATTGGGCAAATTCAACCCGTTTGAACCTAAATATACAATACAGTCATCTACTAAATAGTATGGGTATGAGGTATATCTATATGATAGGGTATGTGATTTTTGTCACGTAAATGACCGGATCACACACAAGGGGTATACCTTGTGTGGTTTTTCTGTGTGATTCTAATATTTAATTATTTTTTTAACTTTTTTTTAAAAAAAAAATAATTAAATATTAAATAAAGCTACAAATACTTGGGGAAAAAAGTACAAATATTAGAAATAAAAAAATGATAAATACATATCAAAAAGCTTGATTATCTTTTATAAAAATAAAAACATGTAAAAAAACGCTCACGAGACAAAAATGTACTTTAAAAAAAAAACTAGTTCGTTTTTAGTCAAAGTTATACCGCTGTGTTCAGAAATGGGGAAAAAAAAAACAAGAAGACTTCGATTTTTTTTTTAAAAAAGTTAGTATGTAAAAGTTATTTGAGAAAAAAAAACAGATTTCATCTCAAATAAATATTTTGATTAAATATATTAAAAAGTAACCGAGGTGTCACAATATGGATGGAGCACTCCTTCTCAATCCATTTTCACGCAAAAGTTCGGACGTGAAGAAGTCCGTGCAGATCCATCGCACAAAGGATTCACGCGTGCAAGAGGTGGTTGGTGTGCACGTCATGATGTTATGCCACCTAGATCACGCATGGAGTTTGACCTCTCACACGGAACTTGCAAAGCAAAGAAACGTATACCTAAACATCGCGAGTAAAAGCAAGAGATAAATTATCAAATATACCATCCAAACAAGGATATATGTAGCAGGTCGTCGTGCACACCAGTATGTCTCCTTCTTACTTAATTCCTCCATCAAATTGTAATAACTGCAATCACCTAAAAATAAGCAACACAACATAAAATACGTGCAAGCAAAAACAAGAAGAACACACAAAGAAAAACAAAGCCACTAAGGCATCCTCCTTCAAGTCACACATTGTCGTAGGGTGCGCAATTAACAACTTTTAAATGTCAGAATTCAACCTCTTCGGTGAACGAGGTAAATCAACAACCTTCTCATTACCAGACCTAAACACCATTTTCCCGGAATAACCCCGAACTTAACAAAGAAAAACAAAGCCTTCCAGTATTTGGGTTTTGAACTCAATGGCATTTTCATTCCCAATGAAATGTCCAGACTTTGAAGGCTTTTATCGTACTCCTTGATCACATGATCGAAAAATCGTACAACAACATATTATACTTGCTCGAATACACTTTGGAAAGCCATGGGTACTTAGAGTAACTATGAACAAACTCAAGAAAAATTCTAACGAAATTTTTAGGTTTTCAGAAAAGAGAACGAGAAGAAATTACGAAACCTTGAAAGAAAAAGAAAGGCGGGAAACATTTAATGCACTATAATGACCCACTACAGCAAAAAACCCTTCAGTGGCGACATGTCCCCACCGAAACCTAATCTTTAGTGGGGACTCAAGTCCCCACCTTAACCTTCCCACCAGAAACCTAGTTTCTTGTAGTGACAAGCCTTATCTTCAAAATCGATGACTACACTAAGAAACTTTTACATTTCTTTAAAGAGCGCATAGTAATTTATAAACACCGCCACACGCAAAAAGAAACACCACCAAAAAGATTTATATTTCGTAACGGGAAACAAAACACACAAAGAAAAATTATGCCCCTTAAAAAATTTGCGTTAATGAATTTCATGCAACAAGCACTCATCTGTTTTTAATCTAACGTCAAAGTCATTAAACTTTAATACTAGACTAGGAAATTATATATCAACATTTTAGTTAATTAACTGTCTACTTGATACAAAAACTTAACATTTATCAATCAATGGACTAAACATAACCACTTGAATAAAATATTAATACTTTTTTTTTAAATCCTAGAACCAAAACTACAATTTATCTATCTATATCTATACTATATAATAAAGAAAAAGTTTGGACATACTTTAATTAATAAAAAAAGACACTTGTCATGACCATAAAATTTTAGATTAAGTCAAAATTTTAATAAATAATTATCCAAATACTAAATTTCCATATTATGGTTTATTAGTTTTAACTTTTAATAAGTAATTATCTAAATACTAAATTTTAATATTAAGGTTAATATTTTATTCAAGATAAAAAATTTATTGCATATATATTATATTTTATTAAAATAATATATTTTATCGTATATACTTGAATACTTTAATATAATGCTTATAATACTTTATTCATATTAATATTTTAATTAAATATTATGTATTTTATTCTATTTAATTTTATAATGGCTTTTACTTTATTTGAGTTTAAATTCAAATTTATCAAATACTTTATTTCAATATAATAAACAAAATTTTATTCCCGTGACTAGATTTTTTATTTATTTTTAAATGCAAACATCCGGTTAAACGGAGGTCTCATCATGGCAAACGATGTTACCCACGACATATTACGACCACAGTTCGTATGAGTAACCAAGACCATCTGCGTTGCACATCCATCACAGAGGAAACCCTCCGCCTAAATGTCCAATGTCGTAAAACCTCTGAACCACCTATAATTACTGAGAAACTTTTATATAGATATAAAAATATATAATTATCGTAGATTATGACTGTATTTATAGTTTTTTTTTATCTACTATATAATATACTAAAACAATCCGTCACTTGACTCAGATTTAAAAGAAATTGTGAGTTTTCCATATGTTAAGAGGTGGAGCCTGATGAAATATGAACCATTCAATCTTTGGTCATCGGAAGGGATATATGTCTAATTCTAATTCTAAATAAATGTCGGATGTCTACAAGTCACTTTAAAATTATTGATGTCTCTCTTATTCTCTTGTCTTGTAATTCACAAACTTGCAATAAAAAAGAAACTCTAGATGCTTGGCTTCTAGTTTATGCTCTTTATTCTTTTACATCATATGAAATGACACTTTTTTTTTTTTTTTTTTTTACAATTTTCATTATATATAGAGAGAGGTTGGGGTACCACAAAACCGGTTTTAAGTTAAAAACAAAAACCCTTTTTGTTTTAAATTTTTTGTTTAAATCTATGGTTTTGGAACAGGGTATGTAAAAATTTAAAATTAAGAAAAAAAGTTTAAAAATGATAAAATAAAATTAAAATAATTTTGGATTTTAGTTTTAGGATGTGTTTGGCGCACTAGCTGAAATGCTGGCTGCTAGCTGATAAAAAATAACTTTTGGTAAAAACTAGCTGAAAATATGAAATTACATAAAACTACATGTCATAAATGTAAATAAATGTATTTATTTATAAGTTAAAAAATGGTAAAACTGGAAATATTATAAAAGCTAGTTGAAACGCGACTCTAAATAGCTTTTCAAAAGCTAGCTTATAAACTAGTTTTTTACATTACCAAACGGGGCTTTTAAAATAAAAGATACTGTCAAAAAGCTAGCTTATGGCGCGTCAAAAACGACCTTAATTTTTATACTACCATGTAGAAATGGCGCACGTATTAACGTATACAGTATAACAATTAATTATATTACGCATATATAGCATTATCATTAGTACTACATATGTATAGTATTAAAAAAATCATGAAACGTTTCAGGTGAGACCACTCAAATTTATGAAGAGAGTTTTCCTTATATAACTAGTGCTTAGAATGGTTTTAAAAGCTCTCAAACTTAAATGGTTTTAAAATTACATCCTCAATATATATATATATATATATATATATATATATATATATATATATATATGAATGAGAATAATATATAATCCCTTTAAAATACATAACTCTATAACTCTTTTTCTAGCAATTAGATCAACTCTGATCAAGTGATGCCCTGAATGAGTGTAATGTGACACTTCCCTTTTTTTTAAAAAAAAAATGAAAGGGTAGAAAACTACCCCCCACCCCCCCCCTATTTTTAGAACGATTGTTTTTTTGAATTCAATGGATGAATTAAACAAGTCTTAAAAAAACACATGTTCAATGTTATGTAAAACATCGATGGTATGTGAATCAGGAATATATAGAGTAATCAATTGAATTCGTTCGTATGAGCGATTTGAAATAATACAAAAGGAAAATTTTATATAGCCAAACCTATACGACAAGGGGAGACCTATACTTGCCGTATTGCTCTGCCAGATGCGGACACGAGGACCGTTTACGTCACGTATTGAGCTCTTCGCCCATCGTATAGCTTCCAGATAATCTCTGTGACACCATCGCGTCATCTTTATTGGTCGGCCACTCGAACACTATACCTGAGCACAATACGTGTCAGATAACTTTCTCGTGACTGGATATCTAAAGCTATTTTCTTTTTACGACTAGGATTTACTTGGATTTACATCGATGGTATGTATTAAGAGTAACGTGTTATAAGATTCTAATGTAACGCTCTCTAACATTAATCTATTTAAAATTCAATTGTTATTGTTTAAAAATTTAAGTCATCTCGGAAAGAAACATAGCCATCACAAATAATACGAAACAAAACATAATGTACAATCAAAAATAAAAAAGTGCGTATATAAATTCAATGATAAATTATATTCGGCATTATCTTTCACATATATAAATATGAATTTGGCTGTATACAAATGTTCTACACCATAAGGTCTATGGTCGGTCCTTTTGACAGGGTCATCTCGTATTCTGATGTATTCATTTTTATGATCCTGATACATAACACTTCATTCATGTGCAAGTGGTAGAGCGTATCTCGTCCAATGGAATACCGAGACCGGCATTGGTTAATTCCCTACTAATTTTACTGTGATCCAATGTTGGTCGCTAATATTAATAAGTGTGACGAATGGATACTCAAACATCTATTCCGGATTTTCTCTTAGTGGAACCCAAGTTGTGCTGCCGGCAAAGAGATAGGAGAATCACATTGCACTGAAATGTTTGAGCAATCATGGGTCCATAGTTTGGAAGTTCCAGCCAACGACTGAATGTTGCTGGTCTAGCCGTATTAAAACCAATCTAACCAGTTACGAACTTGATTGTATTGTTCATGATACTCGGTATTCATCCTCACCTGCCACCATAGTCTGTTTTCGTCCATCTCTTGTAGCATGCGTCTCCTAACATACTCCCATTTTTTTGTTCCATGCCTAAAGGCTAAAAGCACAGTGACCCGACCGAAATCCGCAGTTACTATATAGTTTATCATATGTTATTATATGAAATGTAAGGACGAATGAATGCGAGAATGTAATAACTAAACTTCTCCACGCTTATCACGTCCTTTGGATTATTTATCAAGGGAAACTCGTTGATAGCTCCCGTCTAGCCGTATTTTTTTCATCCTCGGAAGCAGCTTTCTTCCGACTAGGAAATAATTTATTTTTAATGTTTTATAATAATTAACGTAACACACCTATTCATTTTAGTTTATTTATTAAAATTTAGTTATAATATTTTGGTTTTAACCTCGTCACTGTAACTACTCAAACTTATATGAACTAGGATAAACATCTAAACCGAATAATTCAACTATTCAAGAACTAATTAAGAATGTTATTCTTTTTTCTATTTCTACTGAGTGATATGGGATAGGATGGCAACATTCTTGATAAAAAAATATCTTTTATTAAATGAAGGAAAATTGGAACTGAATAATACGAATTCACACTTCTTGGCCAATAATAATACAAGTTATGCATTTGGCCTACAATAATACCAATTAACCATTTCATTCTCTAGAATGATACACCGTTAGTTTTTCACTAACGGTGTTAGTCTCTCGCTGACGTGGCAATCTATATGGTTTCTTTAACCAACTTATTAAAATGAAGGGGCTGGTTTTATAAAACCTTAAAAAATGAGGGCTTAATATAAAATTTTAAAAAACCCTAAAACCCCATTTCAGTTGGAGAAACGGGGACTCTTTTTGTTGGTGACCGGCGACCCTCACCGGAGCTCCTCCGCATCCTCCGCTGCGTGCACAGACGCTCCTCCAGCTCTCCGAGCTGCGTGCACAGACGCTCCTCCGCATCCTCCGCCACGCGCAGCCGCTTCCACGCCCTCCGCAACTCCGCCTTCATCTTCTCCTCCCTCGGTGCACAGACGATGTCTCACCATCATCTCTGACGAATCACGGCCGCAATCCGACCAACCAACGATGGTGAACGATTACGATTACGACATAGATTGATGAATTAGGGTTTCGATTACGACAGAGATTTGCGGACTTTTGAAGACAGATGAGGGGTCGCCGGTTGGTTTCCTGTTCGCCGGAGGGGAGGTCGCCGCCAGTGATTTCCTTTTGACAGAGGGGTCGCCGGTTGGTTTCCTGTTCGCCGGAGGGGAGGTCGCCGCCGGTGATTTCCTTTTGACAGATGGGCCGCCGGTTGGTTTCCTTAGGAAGAAGATGATCTTTTTTTTTTACAAAACATATTTATAAAACAATCTCACAACCCCTCCATTTTATAGAATTTACAAAACAACCCCTCCATATGCCATATCAGCAAAAAAACTAACACCGTTAGTGAAAAACTAACGGTGTATCATTCTAGAGAATGAAATGGTTAATTGGTATTATTGTAGGCCAAATGCATAACTTGTATTATTATTGGCCAAGAAGTGTGAATTCGTATTATTCAGTTCCAATTTTCCTTAAATGAATCATTTTAAATCATTACAAAACGTACTGGTATTATTTAAGTAAATAGATAAGATGTTGTTGCATGATTCAAATTTGAAATCTGTGAGGAACCCGTCAAACGGTAATTCGGTACTGAATGTGAAGGGTAGGAGGGTTAACCGTATCCCCGTATGTAAGCATCATGTTACTTTCAAACCAACCACCCCCCCCCCCCCCCACGCTCGCTCGAAGGGTGACTCCCATATGGCAAGCATTCTTAAAAAGCGAAATTGTTAAATATTTTGGTTAAAAACTAATGAGTATTAAATTAAATAAATAGATGAGATGTTGTTGCCTGGTTCAAATCTGGAATCTGCGGCGAACCTGAAAAATCATTCAAATCTTAAATCTTTAATGAACCCGACGAATCATTCAAATCTGGAACCATTCGCGAACCTGACATCACTCAATAATTAAACAGGCCTCAAATAAACAACTGATGGATGATAGCCACGTATATCCTTAAACAAAGAAGCCCACGTAAAGGAAATTCAAATATAAAGCCTTTGAATTACTTAGAAAAATATTCCTCCCCTTTGAGATCTGCGTAAAGAAATTTATATTTATATAGCTGAACCTATACACCAAGTATAGGTTAATACTGGGCGTATGAAGTCCACTTACGTCAAGAGATTCCTACCGGTGTATTACGAAAACCTAAACGTCACGTATTGGCTTTTACATGACATATAGGTCAAGTCAACAATCGCTTCCATTGCAGATTTTCTTTTCACTCGTACGACTGTCGGTGAATATTTCTGTCGGAGTACGAGGTAACACTCTACTACACGTAGAGACCTTTCCTTGGTGTATTCTTGTACCCTCTATGTGACATATGGTAATTTCCATGTCGTATAGGCTTTGTTTTGGTTTTTAATTACTGAACATTTTTCTAAACGTCACGTAAAGCCCTATATGAAAGTCTTCGCTTCTTCGTCCCCAACTTGAAAGTCTAGTTGCCTATTCGTCGTGACGTATCGAGACGGTGCATGGCGAATTTGCAGGTGGAAGAGAGTGTCTTGCATCTCTTTATTGGATGCCCGGTCTCGACAGTTTTTTGGAGTATCATAGCTCAATGGTGTAAAGTTCCGGACTTGGTGTTGTTTTCTATGGGTCTCGACAATTTTTTGGAGTATCATAGCTCAATGGTGTAAAGTTCCGGACTTGGTGTTGTTTTCTATGGAGGATTTGGTTATCCAGTGTGGTGATGGGTCGGCTAAAAAGGAGAAAAGCTTTCTGCTAGATGCTGTGTTTAAGACGACATGCTGGATGATTTGGAAGTATAGAAATGTAGTGGTTTTCAACGGCAAACCTATTACGATTACGGCTATTATCTCGGACATCAAATCGTTTAGTTTATTTTGGATTAATAGTCGGGCTAAAGGTTGAGGGTTGGATAAGTGTGAATGGGGTTGATTTGTGTTTTGATGTAATTATGTCTATGTTTTTGTTGGGGGTTGTTTTAGCGTCTTGTTGGTTGCATGCCCGATGTTTAATAAAATCGCCGTTAAAAAAAGAAAAGTAAATGATTATCATAATACATATGAAAGAAAGATAAAGCTGAATAAATAATAATGTGAAGAGGGAGATTGGAAAAGAAGAAAAAATCGATGATGATGATTAAGGCCGGCCTAACGATGTAATTAACCCTATAGCTTTATCAGAGAGAGAGAGAGAGGTATAGTTGTAACATAGGGTGAATAAAAACCATTTTAACTTTTTCTTCTGAACACTCAATCATCCATCTCATGACTCAAAACTACAAATATACACCACCTCGATTTGATCGTTCCTTCCTCTCTCTCTAACTCCTTAAACTTTCTCTCTCTAGGGTTTGCCAGTTATGGCAGTCCCCCAGTGGCAGTGCAAGGAACCGGGGAGAGGCCTTTCATTTCATTGGGAAGGTAAACCCTGCATATTCACATATCCCCCCTCTCTCTCTCTGTCTCTCTCACACACATACACCGTATAACACACACAGTTAATCAAAAAGAAAAAGATAAAGACACCCATTTTCCAAAGACCCTTTTCATTCATTTGAATACTTGGACTTATACTAGTACTTAGGTTTTTTCAGTAAAAGAGCTGGACAACACCCCTTTTGTAAGCTTAAATCTCGGGAGAATTAAACCCTCTCTCTCTCTCCCATATACAGACAATTATACACGTATCTTTCCACAGGAACAAACACAGACTTGCAGAGAGGGAGATCAATGGATGGTGGTGGTGGTCATGATCAGGGTAGATCATCTTTGATGGGGTTTCCTGATAACCCCAACAACCACAACAACAATGGATCCATATCTTCACTCTGTGTTCCTCACTCTTCTGTTGTCTACAACAATACCCTAATTTTCTCCACTCAAGAACATCATCGTCAATCTTTGATGATGATTGAAGACAGTAGTAACAGTAACGGTTCAAATGGCAACATTAATGTGAAAGCCAAGATTATGTCTCATCCTCATTACCCTCGGTTGTTATCAGCTTATCTTAATTGTCAAAAAGTATGCACATTTCTTGAAAACCCTAATTTCACCTTTTTCATGTGTGTTTGTTTGTTTCTTCTTTTGGTAGGTTATTAGTGAAGAGAGAACATTTGTAAGATGAAACCCAGAAGTGGGTTTTTTAGATTTGTGTGTGTGTGTGTGTGTGAGTGTGACATAACTCACAAGTTGTTTTTAGTCATTTCTTCATATGGTATGAAAGTAATATTTCTTGAACATATAAAAAACCCTATTCTTTCCAACTAAAATTTCCAATTTTTTTTGTAAAATCAAGATAATAATGACAGCTGACAGGTTGGATCTTTATGACTAAAAACAGATAGGAGCACCACCTGAGGTGGTTGAACGACTGGAGGAAGCCTGCCGGGCGTCAGTTATGGCTGCGATCTCCGGCCGTTCTGGCTCCGATGGCGGCGGTGGTGGTGGTGGAGGTATGAGTTCCACCATTGTTGGGCAAGATCCAGCTCTTGATCAGTTCATGGAAGCTTACTGTGAGATGCTGATTAAATATGAACAAGAACTCTCAAAACCCTTCAAGGAAGCTATGCATTTTCTCTCAAGGATTAACTCCCAGTTCAGAGCAATTTCTCTCTCTACCTCAGATTTTGGTATAGCATTCAATCTTTCTTCACTTGCATACATGTGTTCTTAGTTTTGTATATTTTACTTATTTTATATGAAATTTTAAGTTAAAAAAGAAGTAATATTGAGTAGAAATGTATATGTTGTTCATAACTATGCTGATATGGAATTTGTGTTATAGTTTAGGGATTCATGCATGTTCATTTTTTACTCTAATAATCATTATGATTTTAGATCAGGGAAACTATTTGAATGTAAGCTTGACTTTCTTTTTGGGCTAATTTGGGCTAATTGTATAAGACAGTTTAAACTAGATTGGTAAGCTAGTTGGTTGGTACATAAAGCTACAGTTTTTTTGTAACATGGGTTTGATAATGATCCTATATTTATTACATCTCTAGGTTATTTATCTATTGTCTATTTATATATTATGTATATAATTTTGGGTACTCGATTGTAAATACGTGACAATGTATTTATACACAACTAATACAATATACCCGGCCAATATGGTACCAAGTGTTTACTCTCAGACGTTATTTTCATTTAAAAAGATGTTGATTTACAACACTATTGCGATGCGACACATTTTTTTAATTAATAAAATTAAATGTCCTTTGTCGGAATTTAGTCCCAATTTTTCTCCTTGTGAGAACAATGAGGGTATTTAAGTTTTGTCACCTCAAATTAGAGTTCTTCTCGGTCGGAAATGGGGCGCATTTTTTCACGTCACAGATTTCTGTTGTAAACTATGGGCTTTTCTTGTAGTGTCTAGGACTATGCATGCATGATCATTAGGGAACAATGTGTGGCTCTAAGTTATTTATCTAGTACCCATTTTTATACAATATATAATGGGCATTTTACAAGTTGTATATGTTAATTATAGATCTTCACATTGATAAATTAAGCTTTATGTTTAATGAATTTTGTAATAAATAATGTGAAATAAGTTAGTTATCTAGTACCCATTTTTATACAATATAGAATAGGCATTTTGCAAGTTGTATATGTTAATTATACATCTTCACATTGTTAAATTAAGCTTTATGTTTAATGAATTTTGTAATAAATAATGTGAAATAAGTTACTTATCTAGTATCCATTTTTATACAATATAGAATAGGCATTTTGCAAGTTGTATATGTTAATTATACATCTTCACATTGTTAACTAAGCTTTGTGTTTAATGAATTTTGTAATAAATAATGTGAAATAAGGTTGCGTTGAGGGAGGCATGGATAGGAATGGATCATCTGAAGAAGAACTTGATGTTGAAATGAATAACAATGGTGTGGTTGATCCACAAGCTGAGGATCAGGAGCTGAAAGGTCAGTTACTTCGCAAGTACAGCGGGTATTTAGGTAGTCTGAAGCAGGAGTTCATGAAGAAGAGAAAGAAAGGGAAGCTACCCAAAGAAGCTCGTCAACACTTGCTCGACTGGTGGACTAGACATTACAAATGGCCATATCCTTCGGTAATATAACTTCACTTACGTGTACTGTTTTTTTTTTTTTTGAACGGCTAAATTTGAATCTCATCTCACATCAACTCTTCTAAAGTGCTAAAAGGTTGCAGTCTGGTTTACAATCTTGATGAGTCTCGAAATCAATTTTAATGAGGATAACTACTTTTACGGTTTTGTTATTTACAGGAAGCGCAGAAGTTGGCGCTAGCTGAATCAACAGGGCTAGATCAGAAGCAGATAAACAACTGGTTCATAAACCAAAGGAAGCGGCACTGGAAGCCATCTGAGGATATGCAGTTCGTGGTGATGGATGCTGCTCATCCTCACTATTTCATGGACAATATCTTCGGAAACCCCCCTTACCCCATGGACGTATCGCTTCTCTAGATATATATATAATGCCGATTGAAGATTAATGATATGATTATGTGAAAGTGATGTAAAAAAGCAAGGATGTAATGTCTTGCAAGCTAGTGTGTGCATCTTAACTTAATTACCTATTTTGCTGTGTTAATGGTGGTGATCTATATATGTTCAAGTAATGAATGGCAGAATCAGTTGTAGCTATAGAATCTGTGTGTGTTTTTTCTTTTCTTTTGCTGCTTGTTTGGTTATGTTATGCTGTGGAAAGAATATGTATTTGTTAACTAAGAGACCGATTCAAGATGGTAAATCTCTTAATTGTTATTTGTATAATAGGTTAGACTTCAAAGAACAAGAGATGATAGATACCTGGATACTAAGAAATCTCATTAACATTTCTGATGGTCTTCTAAATAAACTATTACAATGTTTAAATAGAAAATAACCTACGTTTACATGGCATTGAGAAATTAGTGGTATAATTAAACTAATTTTAATGCATGCTTTTGAAATTCAATCTAAAAGTGCAATTGAATGAGTTTCATGTTCACTTCAACAAATATCAATATTTTTTTATCCAAGGTTATGTGAATGTGGGACTAGCCTAATTGGTAGAGGTATAAGCTTCTTAAGTAGAGGTTATGGGTTCAATTAGTGTTTCTAGTGTATAAAAGTAGATTAGCGGGTGTGTTTAAAAAATAATTATCTGGGTTATATTTCTTGATTAAGATATTTATTTTTTTATTTCTAACGACAAATTATATTACTCTTAAACTACCGCAAATATAATAAACTCCCAAAACTCATACTATGTATTGTCTTGTTCAATAAATTTTTATATTTGCGTCAAGAAAGTGAAAACCTAAGAAAAACCCTAAATTTTTCACAAACACATTGCAAATATGAATTTCCACAGAGGTGATTTAATTTAGTATTATTACTATCGCAAAATGTCATGAACATTTTACTTTGAGATTAACCGTAATACCAAAACAACGATAAAACCCATAAAAAGTAAACCCTAATTTTCTTTACATATTTGCATCACAACTAGGCTTGAAGCCAAGCCAAGTCAGGTTGAACTTGAAGCCAAGCCAAGTTAGGTTGAGCTTGAAATATATCGGGCTTGAAACTCAATGAGCCAGCTTAGCTCTGGTCATTTATTTTAACGAACTAAAAAATTAAACTTGAGCTCAGCTCGTAAAAATCTCGAGTTAGCTGATAGCTCGTCGAGCTCGCTCATTTTTTCTAAAAGAATATTTTTTATTTTTATTTTTTATACACTAATATATAAAAAGATAAGAATAACAATTTGATACATATATAATGCAAAATTTATAAAGTAAACAACAATGTAAAACAATCTTAATACATAACCAAGTTTTAATAAGTACTAGTTTATCATTATTTTATTAAAAATGTTAAATAGTGAATAAACCATCTTCACCGTCTTGTGTTTCTTTCACCTTTAGCCTTTTTTTACATCTTCATTCTCCATCTTCTTTCCAAAATAGAGAGAATGAGGATTTGAGATTTGAGAGATTGCTTCATAAAGTCTCAAACAAAAACGTGTTACTGAGATTTAAGATTTATTATTAAAAATACCATAATTTAGTAATTTAATTACATATCTAATAAATTAAAATAATATGATAGCGAGTCACGAGATGAGCTGACCTTGACTCGAGCTCAGCTCATTTGCAAACTGAGCCCTCGGCGTGGTCTTCTTATATTTTTATACTATATTATGATACATATAAGGGGGAAAAAGTTGTCAATTAATTAAAAATTAAGAATTTTAAGGGGGTAAAATAATCTTATAAACTGTAGCTGGCGGGATACTTTTGTGGCCATCAGAAATGGATCGACATGGTTAGAGAAAAGAGAGCTTCATAAGAGAAAATTACCGATAAAAACCATCAGATCTAAGATCAGTTACCTCAATGTAGCTTCGACGCAACCATAGCCGCCGGGATACTTATGTGGCCATCGGAAATGGAGCGACGTGGTTAGAGAAAAAAGAGCTTCAGAAGAGAAAACTACCTATAAAAACCATTAGATCTAAGATTCGTGAGTCGTGACCTCACTGTAGCTTCGACACAGTCACGCAACCATAGTTGGCAAGATATGTAACCGACCATCAGAAACGGAGCAACGTAAGCTTCAGGAGAGAGAATGCCAGAGTCGCCTCATCGTAATGGCAAAGATTTCTCTGATCCATGATGACCATCCCGCAATGACAAAAATCTAAAAATTCACTTGGTGACTTGACAATGTTCCATCAACGACAATAAAAATATTATAAATAAACACTTCAAAATTTGAGATTTTGTTTTTATTTGTTTATTTATTCTTCTTTATGTTTTTATGTTTCATGAAGGCTACTCATAGATAAAAGAAGCGACTATAGTAGTGGTAAGGAACTAAGCAGGGGCGGACCTAAGAAGGCCCCAGGGGTAACGTCCGCTGTCCCTGAACTTTTATCCCGACGTGCAATTTTTATTTTTATTTTAAGTTTTCGGTTTTTCGCGGCCCCTGGAAGAAATTTTATGGTTTTTACCTAAAAATATGATCAAAAACCCCTTGACAATATGATCAGAAGTCCGTTAATTACCTAAAAAAAAAATTCGGGGGCGCTGTCCCCGAACCCCCGTTAGTCCCGATAATTTTTTTTCTAACGCTACCCCTGACTTTTTCTCCTAGATTCGCCCTGGAACTAAGGACGACAGACTCTTACCTCTTACCGAGAGTACCACTGGTTTATGGTTGTTTCTTCGGAGAGCAAGGCCGAAGTACCAACAAACGTATATAATTCAAGGGATTAGCAATGAAAACTTGTAAAAATAAGTTTTATGGTGTGCGAAAATCTAAATATTTGTTTTCTAACCATGAGAACAATTTTTTTTTGGTATTGATGATGATGAAAAAAATATGGACTTAAATGGTAAAAGTAAATGGGCTAAGTATTCACGTTGGGACTTGGAAGTCTCATAGCTTTTGGGCCCGAGTCACCTGTTAGGGCTTAGGGTATTAGGCTGATAAAAAATAAAAACACGTGGCTAATACTTAACACTTAATATATAGCGAGTTTAAGAGCATTTATATTTACAACAACATCTTTATATTTTATCTTATTTTTAAAATTCAAGAAAAATATAAAAAATATCTATTATTGATCATACATCAAGATCTTTATACTTAAACCTTATTCTTAAATTTTAAGAATAAATATAAGGGATTGGTAAATAGGGTGAGGTTTATTGTAGACACTTTCACACGTGAAATAACTCTTTTTCACATGTGAAATTTTCTGAATAATGAGAAAAAAAAAACAGGAAAAAAAAATTAATCACAACCATTAGATCAAGAGATCTGATGGTGAAATAAGGTGTCTAACTGTCTACACTTATGAGAGTGTCTACAATGAACTTTTCACTTGGTAAATATACCAATCCATTATACAATATATGAGGTTTTTTAAGGATAAAGAATGTGATGTGGGGTCTTTTTTAAAAGTCTTAAAATTATATGGATAAATATGTTTTATAAGTAAGTTATAAAGATAAAGAAGCTGTTGTGAATGCTTAAAGACGTGAATGCTTAAAGACTATGTGTAGTCATAACCCTGGAGGGGCCCATCATCAAGGGGCTTCATCACTAAATTGTGTGTATTCATAACCCCATAATGTTCCTCTAATTATTAATCAATTATAGTATATTATTTAATAATAACTCATTTCTATAAGTCTAACCAATAAAAAAGAGGCCAATAGAAGAAGAGAATGGGAGGCGCCATGAGAGTAACACCTGAGAGGGTTTTTTTTAATCCATAACGCACCTAGGGACGGTGTTGGGCGATGCTACTGGGCGTGATTGGAGGTCTTAGGTTCAAGTCCCACTTGTAACAAAAATAATAAAAATGGGGGTTACAAGTTGGGCCAGGGGGTTTTCTCACGTGTGGTGAGTTTCCTCCTGATGGGGATTGGAGATGATCGGGTGGGTGGTGTAATATCCCCGTCAGTGATCCAAATTTGCCGTTCAAAAAAAAAACGCCTATTACGAATAGCATAATAAACAACTTGGTAGGGTTATGAGGTCAAACCAAACCAACAACTTAATTATGATTTGGTAAATTTTGATAACCAAAAGTTTCTGTTTTTGGTTAAAAGGGTTCGATTAATTCGGAAAGAAATCGTTCGAATAGTTTGATCGACTGTCATGACTTGTGTAAAACTTATTTCGGTTGTATACCTAGTTCATAATTACATTTAACGAGGTGTCAACCGCGCGTTGCAGCGGTTTACATGCTGTGTCAAAAATGCAGTAATGTAAATTTAACATAGCAAAATCATATTTACTTATGGGATTGTTATCCATTTAACATAGGCTGGATGATATATTTGTTAAACTAAAAATAAAAGCTAGAGCATAGCATACT
>JBCNJP010000027.1:15086607-15118960 GCA_039602395.1 Deinandra increscens subsp. villosa
CCCTGTCCTTGTGCCTAATGACCCTTGCTCTTTTCTGTTGGATGGGGGGCTGCTCGATCGGGTTTTTAAGGCCCGCGTCACTACTGTCAAGAGCATCCCCCACAGTTGTCGTCTCGCCTTCTCCCAGGCGCTTAAATTTGCCCTCCTTCGTGTAGCCGCCCACCCAGGTTCTGATGAGGCTTGGGTTAGGCTGCTTCTTCTCCCCCGGTGCACCCTGCAGGTTTTCAGACCTCAGAATCGGCATGATTGCCGCTCTGGGAACCGGAAGGCTCTGCAGTGCAAATCCATCATGACATCCCTAGCTACTTGGGGGAGGGAAGGGGGTTTTGAACACTTGGTTAAGGGTATCCTTGACAATCCTGGTGGGGGGGCTAAGGGGTCTCCTGGCACTGTTTCTGACGAGAAGGGGGACCAAGCGCAGCCCAACGTCACGCGATGCATCCGAAAAATCGCCGACGGTCATTTCACTGCGGCCGTGAAGGTGCTGTCTTCTTCTGGGGTGGCGCCGTACAACGACGAAACCACGCGTGCCCTAGAAGCCAAGCACCCGTGCTTCCCGTCGCCGTCCATGCCCTCGACTCCCTTCTCTGAGCCCCCGCTTGTCTCGAGTGGGGTGCAGGTCCTTGAATGTATAAAATCCTTCCCGAAAGGGACGTCGTGTGGAAGGGACGGATTGCGTGCCCAGCACCTTATGGACAGCTTGTGTGGGGAAGGGTCTGCTACTGCTAGGGACCTCCTGGATGCTATTACAACGGTCGTTAACCTTTGGCTGGGGGGGCGGTGTCCGGTTGGCTTAGCGGAATTTGTTGCCTCGGCCCCCTCTAACGCCGCTCCTTAAGCCTGATAACGGGATTCGTCATATTGCCGTTGGCACTATCTGGAGGCGGCTGGTCTCCAAGGTTGCGATGCAAGGGGTCTGTAAGGCAATGGCTAATTACCTTGGCGACTTCCAGTTCGGGGTTGGGGTATCGGGCGGCGCCGAAGCTATTCTCCATAGCGTCAACCGTCTGGTTGAAGAACTATATTGTGATGGGGGGCTCGCTATGCTTACGGTCGATTTCTCCAATGCTTTCAACCTGGTTGATCGGTCGTCCCTACTTCGTGAGGTCAGGCTTCGATGCCCGTCCATTTCGCCTTGGGTTGACTTCCTATATGGGCAGCCTGCCCGCTTATACCTGGGGAATGATCATATATGGGCCACTACTGGGGTTCAACAGGGTGACCCATTGGGGCCCCTCCTGTTTGCCCTCGTCCTTCACCCGCTTGTGCACCATATCCGTGACAATTGTCGCTTGTTGCTCCATGCCTGGTATCTCGACGATGGTACGATTATTGGGGACACTGGGGAGGTTGCCAAGGCCCTCGGGATTATCAACGAGAGAGGGCCGTCGTTGGGGCTGACCCTTAATATTCAGAAGACGGAACTCTTTTGGCTATCCTGCGATGGCAAGAAAGTTCGGCCGGGCCTCTTCCCTGCTGACATCAGCAGACCCACCAAGGGGGTGAAGCTCCTTGGGGGGGGGGCTGTTAGTCGGGATGGCCAGTTTATTCAGGGGCTAGCTGTGAGGAGGGCTTCTAATGCTGCCGATCTTATGCGCCTCCTCCCTACGCTGGACGACCCTCAATGCGAACTCCTCCTGCTTCGTTCGTGCATGGGGCTCGCCAAACTTCTCTTTGGCCTAGGAACTTGCCCCCCCACCCACATGATGGCGGCAGCTGTTGGTTTTGATAAGGATTTGCGGGCGGCCGTTGAGGATATTGTTGTGTGTGGGGGTCCCTTCTTTGGGGACTTACAATGGCGTCTTGCCTCCTTGCCGACTCGGTATGGGGGTCTTGGGGTTTATTCGGCGGTCGAGGCAACCTCGTACGCCTTTGTGGCTTCGCGTGCCCAAACTTGGACTCTACAAGACCATATTCTTCGGGAATGCGGAGGCTGTGGCATGAGCCCCGACTATGAGAATGCTTTAGCTGGTCTCCATGACATTATTCCGGGCTTTGATCTGAGCGGTTTCACCAATAAGGACACCGCCCCACCAAAAGCCCAACACGTTTTGGCGAATGCCCTCTTTGGTAAAAACACGCTCGAGATGGAAGCAAACTTTGAGATGACAGTTAGGCAAAAGGCCGTTTGGGATTGCCTCCGACAGCCACATGCGCAGGATTTCCTCCATGCTCTCCCTATTGATGGCTTGGGGCAACACATGTCGCCTGTTGAATACCGGGCCATTCTCAAGTACCGCCTCATGGTTCCTCTGTTCCCGGTGGATGAAAAATGCCCCGTCTGCAACAAGGTGTGTTTGGATTCGTTCGGGGAGCACGCCGTACACTGCAAAGAGCTCCCAGGTTTTAAATATCGTCATGATGTAGTAAGGGACGTTCTGTTCGACATCTTCAGGCGGGCTGGGATCTCAGCCAGGAAAGAAGCTCCTGTTAATTTCCTGTCTGACCCCAGGGATGGGCGTTCCACTCTCCGGCCGGCCGGCATACTTGTTTTTGGGTGGCAGAATGGGAAACACGCTTGTGTTGATTTGACGGGGGTTTCCCCTCTTGTGGGGCTAAGGGCCAGCACTTTCACAGCTCGTCAGGCGGCGTCCAAAGCAGCCGCTGGAAAGGTTAACAAACATGAGAAAGCGTGCATTGAAAACCAACATGTGTTTGTTCCTTTCGCCTTTGACACCTTCGGCCATCTAGAGACAGAGGCGGTGGCCATGTTGAACAGGATCCAGAAAGTCATGCGCGGGAATAGTGCGACCTCTAGATTGAAGAATGTTGTTTTTATACGGCTAGGGTTTGCTATTCAAAAGGGGTTGGCGGTCCTTAGCTTGTTGCCCGCCTTCTTAACGTATTGACTTAAGTCGTGTATTAATTCTTCTATAGTTAAGAGTAATTAGTAGGGATTTAGTAATTACTTAGGTTTGGTTGGTGAGTCATTTTATATGGTTTCCTAAATTTATTAGGGTTTACTTGTTTTGTTTTTCAAGTTGTTTATTTAGTACATATAGGGTAACATGAAGCCTTTGTAAATTCTCTAGATATTATTAAATATTATGAATTGCTTATTCTTTTATATTATTACTAAATATCCATTAGTAAAGCTAGGCGTTATGGAGTACACTAGCATGCCTTCACGCCACGTGGTGTGCGTGGACACCCCCCCCCCCCCCCCCCCAATGCCATTTCTTGTGTATGGGCTCTCTGCATGGAGCGATGTACACAAGAACCCCTTTTTCATATTTTCAATTAATCATCTAGAAGTTACAATATACCCCCTGTAACGGATTGATTTAAAATATATATTTACACTGTATACCCCTCTAACGGATATATAGCCGGTTTTTTAATTATTTTTTTTACTTTTTGACCTATATACACATTTTCTTTAATAAATTTTACACATCAAAATTATCTAAACTCTCTAATTTCTCCTAAAACTATTAAACACTCTAAATTTTTTATAAAAATGGATCCAACACAATGGTCGCTACTATAAGAAGAAGATTTAACTATAGTGTAGCTCGATTTATCGAGTGAACCTATAGAAAGCATCTATGACGAAGGAGGATTTTTGGAGATGGTACTAAATGCTTCCGTGCTTGACCTAGGATGGGGGAATACATAACACGTTACCAGTTATGCTCTAAATGACATAAACTTAGAATGAAACTTTCAAAGTTTCACATGTTTTACACAAGTGGTTGGGTGTTCCTTCTTGGGGGATGTGCTATTTATTGGGCATCAAAGAAACAGACTTGCATAACTAACTCAACTATGAAAAATGAGTTTGTAACGATAACAACAGCTGGTAAAGAAGCTGAGTAACTACGAAAAATAATTTATGAGATTTCATTGTGGCCTAAACCGATATATCTTATTTCTAAAAGGTGGATAGTGAAGCTACATTGGCTAAGGCATAGTGCCAAGTGTATAATTGCAAGTCTAGACACTTAGTTGTGAGGCACAACATGGTACGTGAGCTCATCATGCATGGTTTTATATCAGTTGAGTATGTGAGAACTCAACATCATTTAACTGACCATTTAACCAAAGGGTTAAGTAGAGATCTCGTGAAAAACTCAGATGCGGTATTGGGATTAAAGTCCACCTAAAATCTCTCATGTTAAAATACCCAATTCCCACCTAGTATGACATTAGGTGCTGAATTCAATGTAGAAAGCTTAACATCTAGAGATTGGAACACATTAGTAGCATCATCCTAAAGGTATGTATTTGGATTTTCAAGTTGAGGAGGCTGAAATTTATCTTCTTAATAGTTCTTTTGAAAAATTGCATTTGCAGGTGCAAGAATAAAAAGAGCTACCTATATGAGCATGAAGTTTAGTTGCTTCAAGAATTCAGACATTGCTTAGTAAAAGACAGTGTCAAGTAGGATTTATGTATGTAAACTGGTGTGCATATTATCTTCATGGATTCATCATGGATAGCAAGAGTTCACTCATTAGTGACACCCTGATATTCGAACATTTAGAATGTGTAATATAAAAAAGGAATTCTAATCGTCACGGTATTTCATTTATGCATTACTTTGTTGTTTGCTGTGAATTAATTAGTTAATCAATGATTACACTTGAATGTAGGAAGTTTGTTGGATATTTAGTGTAGAGTAAATTATAGGAATCGTCCCTGTGGTTTGTCAATTTTACCTTTCTTCCCAAGGTTTCAAAAATTACGGCTATGGTCCGAATGTTTGGGCTTTTGTAACACCTTTAGTCCCTGATGCTAAGTGTCATTAGATTTGTTCGTTAATTCAATGGAAAATAACAATTATTCCTAACCCTTTTATTTAAAAAAAAATCAGAGGCGAAAGGGATGGCGGCGACATCGATGGTGTTAGTAGTGGTAACGACGGTTACAATGTTTGATTAGGATATCCGATCGTTGGGTCAGGCCTTCCGCGAGCAGGGTCAGGCCTACACCAAACTCGCCCAGCAGGTTAGATCCACACCAGCGTATCCCGGGAAGTCCCATTAAGGTAAGGATACCCCTAACAACCTATCGGATTGTGTGGGATCCTTAGCCAACCAATCTCCTTTTTGAATAAGGAATGTACCACATCACGTAATACACGCGGGCGTCAAATCCACGCGCTGACTTCATCCCGTATGGGGCAAACCCTAATTCCATATCTATAAATACAGGCGTAGGATGTATATTTTCATCTCTATGCTCTCTCTCTCTCTCTCTCTCTCTCTCTCTCTTTCTCTCTCTCTAAACCCTAATCACATATACACTTTTTACGAGTTACTGATTCTCACGCCGAAGGGGCGATACATGGACTCTTCCCTCCCTGTACCGCGTTAATGGTTTGTTTCCCATGCATGTTATACCAGAGTTCACGTAACATTCCGTCAAGATTAGATCCCTATAGCGGTAGTTCGAATAGCTTTATTGATATACGGTGTGATGAGAGTAGACCCGATCATTCTTGATTTCTAAGGTATACAATCTAAATTGTTTTGATTTACAGGTGATCATACACGACTTCAGATTTTACCCAATTATTTGCTATAAGAATTATGAATTTCCCCACCATCTAGACTAGTCTATGGGAGTAGAAGTGTTGGTTAACATTTGAATTTCTAAAACAATTACGGTGGGCTCGGCCGGTTGTTAGGTCAAACTTAGATTGAGACCGTAGACTTTAGGATAGTTTGCGCATAGCTGATACAAAAATATATACTTTTCGATTCGCACTTAATATAAAAAAATGGATGGAACCAATACGTGAAAGAACCGTATTTCATATTACTAAAAGTTATTTATATATTTTGTACACACCAGTACGCCATGACATCGTTTTTATTTTAATATATTCTATAAATATTATAGTCTCCCATTTTATGTGCTGGTCATTATATTGTTTGAATTTTATGTATTTTATTATAAACAAATGGTACTTAATGTCGATTGTTATAACGTGATTTGAACAAATATCGGTATTTATCTGGATGGAAACCATGCATATTGCTCAACTGATAATACGTAATGTATTATTTTCCATTTTTGATGTTTATATGTGGAGCGAGATTCAAAAGACACCCGTAAAAAAAACCGCGGGAAACCGGTTCAAACAAACTCCGATTAAACTCATTATAACAACATTGAAACTGACTTGTCGAATCATTAATGGGTTTAGTTTTTCAGGTTATTTACTTCTAGGATTTAGAGTTTAACTTTTAAGGTTTAACAACTTTTAGAAACACAATAACGATTTGACGAGCTGGTTTTAATGCTACTGAAATGAGTTCGATTATAGTTCATTTGAGCCAGTTCTTCACGATTTCCGTTCTTTATTGTTCTCATTTAAACTCACCCCTATGCAGGGGCATAGCTTATTGAGAGCCCAGATCTGTCCCGTTTTTCGCTCAGAAGTAGCAATTTATATCTATTCGGTTCGAGTTTTTTTATATATTTAGTTCGGTCCTATTCAATTTTTTAATCAAAAAAAATTATTTACTAAGTTGGCCCATCTATGACTTAAAAATATATATATATTTAATAAAGTCGAAAACTTATAATACTATATGTTTTAGACCCCAATTAAATATTTTTTTTCAATAAAATTAGTTATAAATTCAGGGGGTTAAATATAAAATAAGTTAATTAAAAAAACTTAGATTTTTGTGTTCCTTCCGGCCCTCATCGAATAAAAAAAAAACCCAAATTCTCAAAACTTGTTTCCTTCCCACTATCTAGACTCACTCCAGCAACTCCATCAGTCCATTGGACCTCCACCGCCTTCCACCTCGCATCTCCAGGCACCGCCCTCAACGACCCCTCTCCCGAGTTGTAATCATGTTTCCAGGTAATCTTCATTTCTCTCGCATCGTTTAGTGTGTTTTTTTATGTTAAACAACGGTTATTTTAATGAATTAAAACAATTAGATATTTTAGTTTTTTGTTGTGTGACCCGATCCCGAACCGATTATCTGACTCGAATACCCGACCGAACATATAACCCAATTGTTAAAACCTAGCGATAGCCTAAATTTTTTTGACCCATAACTTTCCACCCGCTCGAAATTTTTGATCATGCTTCGCCCATGCCCCTATGTACGTATTCGATAGTCGAGTAATGTCCAATTTACCAAACATCTTCGAATAATGTAATCGCTACAAAAAACGTTGATATGCCGGTAGTTATCTATCTCCGTCTATGACTCTCTATGATATGAGGTCGTGAAAAAGAAACCATAAGTTGTAAGCCCAAAATGAAATTTATATTTGGGCCAACTTTTCCAACGAGCCCTAATAATAATGGGCTTCTATTTGTCTATCTGGTTTTTATATACAAAAGTATTTCCAGGGTTTACAAAATCAGAATTTGGATCGTACCGGATCAGTTTTAAAACCAGTTAGAGTTAAAGAAAGTCCATAATGGCATTGGCTCAACCATTTCGGATTAGAAACCAGTTTATAAATGGATAAATAAAAAAAAGACCGAATTGAATTGAAACGAGTTCAGATTCAGTCTGGTTTTAATTCGGTCTGGTTTGGTTTCAAATCGGTTTTAACAAACAAAGTCTCCAACCGATTCCAAACGGAAGGATCGGTTCAGTTACAAACTAGTTTCACCTAAACCAGTTTCTAGATTGGTTTCAGATAAAGATCAAATTGTAAGTTTGGATGCTTTATAAATGAGTTGCAAATTTTGAAATCAGGGTGACTTGTAGATGAAGAAAGTAATAACAGCACATCTTGCTTTGCAAGCAAAGAATTTAGTATATAATACTAAGGAAATAAAGTGAAAAATAAGCACCTTCTGAAAAAGAAAAAGAAAAAGCATAAAGATAATCAAAACTAAAATAATATTATTGAAAGGGCTCTTCACTCTCTTCCTAAAACCTCACTTCACTCTTGTATTCTGGACCAGATTTCTCTCCCCCAAATCTCTGTCATGGACTCAAATGTCATTTTTCTACATTTCCTAATATTTACACTTTGCACCCTTGTAAAATCCAAATCAAGTCTCTGCAGGACCTCTTGTGGTGACATACAAATCAACTATCCTTTTGGCATTGATGAAGGTTGTGGCAGCCCCTACTATAGAAACATCCTAGTATGCTCCGAATCGAGCCGCCTCGAACTCCGCACCCCGTCCGGGCGGTACCCGGTTCGCCGGATCGATTACTCGGATCCTCACATCCTCGTAACCGATCCGTACATGTGGAATTGCCAGGACGGGGACCGATTTCGACCTACACGCCCGTTTAGCCTCGACACGAGCATCCATCTCTCGTTATCTTCGCAAAACGACTACCTCTTTTTCAACTGTAGCGAAACGGATGTGATCGTGGAGCCCAAACCGGTGTTTTGTGAAAGGTACCCGGACCGATGTGACTCGACGTGTGATAGTGCTAGCTATTTGTGTAGGCATTTGCCCGAGTGCGCACACGCGTTAGGTGGTGCCACCTCGTGTTGCTCTTATTACCCGAAAGCAACCGAGTCGTTAAGGTTGATGTTGAAGTATTGTGACACTTATACTAGTGTATATTGGAGGAATTTGGGGGCGTCCCAAACGTATAGTACCGCCCCGGAGTACGGGATCAGGATCGACTTTGATATTCCGGTGACGACACGGTGTTTGCAATGTCAGGACGGGAGTAAGGGCGGTGGTACGTGTGGATTCGATGTCGAAAACCGTGGTTTTTCATGCTTATGTGACAAAAGAAATGTCACAACTTATTGCAAAGGTATGTTATAAGTAACTTAGTGAGTAACAAACTTGTAATTTCGGTTGCTAAATGTATTTAACCATCGAGTTTCCCTCTTGCAGATCGTTCTCAACACGCGAGGAGTTCTCGAGTAATTGCGGGTAAGAAAGAAAACCCTATTGTTTGATATAATTTATTCGTACTAAAAACACAACAGTCTGGTTGATGGGTTGAATTGATAAAGCCTAACACGTATTCATATTAGTCGAACATGATACGTTTAATTAGACGTATTAGAATGTTATTATTTTTATATCATGCTTCAAGTGTTAAAAATTGTAATCCCTAATTTTAGATATCATTTTAGAGAGTTTCTATGTATACTTTTATAAATACTCATTTATAGAAATGTTAAAGATTAATATGTATTAACGTGACAGGGACAGCGACAGCCGTTTCCGTGGCCGGAGCCGTTGGAATAGGGGCAGGGGTGTGGTACTTTAGAAAAGTAAAAGCTCAAGCACCAGTCACACATGGAGTTCAAAGCAACGAGAATAGGCTTTTTTAACCTTTTTTTTTTCCTGTAATAAATTTATTTATTCCGCAATATATATATATATATATAATAATATTATAGAAATCTTTTGCTTTTATTTTAAATTAAATACGTGTCGATGAGAAGGTTTGTAGTACTTACTATCCGACTCTTATTTAATGAGAGGAGAGTCCGGTTTTTAAAGTGGAATTTCTTTCATTTGTCTTGTATTATAAACTAGGATAGAACTGTATGTTATACGGGTTGCATCAATAAAAATACATATATATATATATATATATATATATATATATATATATATATATATTAATTAATAATTCATAGAAAGTTAGGTGAGTTTATAGTTTTATTAAAGTTATAATGAACACATAAAATAATTGTTATCTTGGTATATATTAGAAAATTTACAATTCTTTTTGTCATGATGTTTAAAATTTCTATATTGGATGAACATGAATCATTTGATATGGTATAAAATTATTTAATACTGGATACTATGAACATTATTTTTGTCGTTTGTGAATTTCTTTATAAATAGTATCATCCACAATGTTGATTGAATTTGTAAAACAATATTAGGTATTTATTAATTAAAATATTAAATATGATTTGCTCAGTTATATTTTAAAACACACTAAAAAATGCTAAGTTTTTTAAATATTTATAAAAATAAAAATAATAATCGTTTAAAAAATAATTTTAAATAAAGACACGATGTCAATTAATATATGATTGTCATTATTTTTGTCGTTTGTGAATTTCTTTATAAATAGTATCATCCACAATGTTGATTGAATTTGTAAAACAATATTAGGTATTTATTAATTAAAATATTAAATATGATTTGCTCAGTTATATTTTAAAACACACTAAATAAATGCTAAGTTTTTTAAATATTTATAAAAATAAAAATAATAATCGTTTAAAAAATAATTTTAAATAAAGACACGATGTCAATTAATATATGATTGTCATAATTCCATAAATATAAATAAATAAAAATATATCATGATTATGAAATAGGAAAAAATTTCCAATCAAATATAATTTATTAGGGAGTAGATTTGGGAGGGAAAACTTTTGTGAGAATGAATCTAGTGTTAGTGTTGACATGTGTCAACAATTGTAATTGTTTATTAGAGTAGGAAGATTTATAACCTTTTAAAAATCACATATTCAGCATAATTTATTATTTATCTTATGGCGTCTATTAATAAGGTATTGATAGTCAAATAAAGGTTACATAAGTATCACGAAGGTACATTGATATAAAATGAAAATATATATATATATATATACAACCGATACTAATAAGTAGAATTTCATATTTTACGCGTTGCCAAAAGTCCCATACTAGCCCGGGCTCATCTCTTCGCTCACGGCGAGCCAAGCTTGGGACAACGTAGTTTCCTCATTTGTCACCTAACGTCATGAGAAGTATCCAGTCATGTGTGAAGATGATGTGGTTAGTGATGAAATGTGATGTTGTAGCCGGTTCGAGATGATTAGTCTCTCAATTTACCCGTTGAGTGGGTTAGACTCAAAAAAATAAATAAATAAATAAATTGAAGAATAAAACTAAAATCTTTGAATTAACTTTTCTGATCTTCCCTCCAAGCCATAGAACATTACATATATAAATTAGAAACTAATAAAACAAAGAACATGAAGTAGTGATAGACGTGGGAAAGCAATACGTGGGAAACACATTGGAAATTAGAGAAACATGTGAACGTGGCTTTGAACATGAAAATGTCATGTAACGTATCATGTGAAGATTATTGGTTAAGTTTAAAGTGAGAATAACGAATATGATGTGAAATATGAAGGTTTATAGTGTTTTTTAGCATAAAAAATTAGGAATTTAATGCATTTTTGACCGTTTCAACGGTTGAAAATGAGATAACATTAAAAAAAAAAGAGTAGTCGTGATCACGCTCACGCAGCCATGCTCGTGCATGGCCTCATGCAACCACGGGGCAATGTTCCACAGTGTAACAGAGCTCACGCCCAGTGGCGGATCTTGAAATTTTTTTCGTGGGTGACCGAAAATTAGTGGTGACTGAATCAATATATAAAAAAAAAATTAGTGGTGACCGACATGATATATATAAAAATTTTCTTCGTAAAACACGTATATATAGAAATTTTCTTCGTAAAACACGTATACTCGGTACCTCTGGACAAAAAACCAGCAGTGACGGTTACAACTAAGAATCACCCCTGCTCACGCCGTCTCTTACGCCACCCATACCCATGCACTAACAAGATTGTTCTAACTTGGGTCATATTTTTCATTTTATTGCAGTTACAAAGCTTTCAATCAGTTTTCCAATGATGAAGAAATACTAAAGCTCGCAAATTTTGATAACATGGAACAATTCAATGATTCTTTAGGCGCACATCAAATCATCAGACATATTCCACTTCTACAGTTGGGTATTCAATGATTTCTTCAACTAGTTCTCATTTCAATATCAAGGAATCTGAATGGTTTGCTGAACTAGATGCCAATTATGTATTTTCAGGACCATGTTTTCGGTAGGTTTTTGCGTGCAAATGATATCAAACTTTACATGTGACTAAGTGACTAGAAAGTACTCATCTAGTTTGGGTTAAAACAGGTCCTGACCAAAATAGAATCAGATTGAAATGTTTATTTCAAAAAACATATCAAAATACGTTCACCAGTATATTTCTTTTTATTGTGGCTACAGGTATAACTACAATTGATAGCAGCAATGTTGACAAGAAGTAGGCGCTGATGATAGATATGCCATATAGAAAAACAATCGAATTGTGTGCAACATACACTAACAAACAAACAAAATGAATCTGATAACTTTGCTTATATCCGTAACAAAAATTGATATTTCTCTTGCACCAAATTGGTTTTAAATGGATCTGAATAATGGAACACAAAAGTTAAAGATTATCGAGAACCAACTTTAGTGCTTTCGCGCTCCAAAATGACGTTCAAAATCTTTCCAGGAACATAAACTCTTTTCTTTACGGCTTTACCGTCAAGATATTTAGATAGTTTTTGATCAAGTGAAGCCAGTTTGAAAGCATCATCTTCTGTGCATGATACTTCAACTTGCACAGTACCTCTTGTTTTGCCATTGATTTGAACTGGTAGTGTTATGGTGGTGTCTTGTAAATAGGCAGGATTTGCCTGCAGGGAATATTTTTTGATTTTTTTATTTAACATTTATTTTTCGAAGAGAAAAAGAGGGAAAATGTACCTTAGGGAAAGGCTCGTATGCCAGTGTAGTTGTGTGTCCTAATCTCAACCAGAGCTCCTCGGCCATGTGTGGTGCGTATGGAGAGAGTAATAGTACGAACGGTTCGATGATTGATTTTGGCAACTTATCCCACTAAAAAAATTAGAAGACAAGTTAATATTTGTGAGGACGGAAACTATTGTATGCAAAGTGGAATGGAGAGACCTTATATGCAGAATTAACAAACTCCATCATGGCAGATATCCCAGTGTTGAACCGTGTTGCTTCAATTTCATCACTCACCTACACCATTCAGAACACCATGTTATAACTTCGACCCATTTATTTATAAATTTGTCATTTTGGGTTTTGTTTATCTCTAACCGTCAAATGGACCAATCATAAATTTACTTAAAAGGAATATGTCAAACGGGATGAAAGTCGTGTAGTTTGTCATTTTTCATATAAGTTACTCGATTTTTTCATTTGTTGTTTTGAGGTATTAAGCTTTTTTTGTCCACTTAAAGATATGTTTGCCATTTTGGTGAACTTTTTTGTTATAAAAAAAGGCTCAGATTTATGATACCTTTGTATGTGGTTTGTCCATTTTATAACCATACTTAACACATTAATCAATCCGAACCCGCCCATTTCACCCTTTCTAATGAACTTTAGCATAACTTGTTACCTTCTCTATACATCTATGTAAAGCTTTAAGTTGCTCTAGAGACGGGTTTTCATCAACCGTCACTGTTTGATTTTCATATGTTCCATCAGATAACGGTGAACCAACAATCAACCTCCAAGATCGCCCTAAAAATCTATGTACGCCTTCAATGCCACTAGTATTCCATGTTTTTGAGTCCCTGAAAATGCAATTTGTTTCAAGTTACACAAGTATGTTTTAAAAATCAAAATTTCATAACTCACTGGCTACCTTAAGGGGCCCATGAACATTTCGTAAAGTCTAAGAGAATCTGCACCGTATTCTGCTACAACATCATCGGGGTTAACGACGTTTCCCCTACTTTTACTCATTTTATGGGCCCGAGAAATCAACCGGATACTAGGATCGTCTTTCAGTACGAAATAATTACCAGATTTAGTAACCTACAGATAAGTATTAAACATAAATTAGATAAGATAACACTGGTATAGTTTAAGAAAATAGTTTGCTTATTTGTAGAAGACTTAATATAACCTTTTATTATTTGAAAAGGTTTGGTATAGTTTTGGGAAAAGGTTATTTATAAAATTCTAAAAAAAAGGGACAAAAAGTAATTGCAGGTCAACCAACCCTGACGCAAACTAAATTAAAATATTCGTTCTTGTTGACCCGTTACCCAACCCGTCTAAACGCTCATTTTAAAACCTTAGATAATAATGGGTAGTATATGTACTTTCAATATGAAAACTTCCTACAATGTATAGTTTCCATTAGGATGGATGGAAAAGATCATACTTTTTCCTCTGGTATCCTTTCTTGTGTATGCTCTCCCAATGCATCAAGAAATTCTGCAGAAACAAAATTTCCATCTTGATCTTTGCAAGCCATGTATTGTACCTGCAAGTCATTAAGTTTAAAATCTGGCAAACACCAAAGTCAGTATGTTGATCAAGTAGGTTTTACTTACTTCTCCAAGAATGATCCCTTGGTTGATGACACATTTGAAAGGTTCTTTAGTTGACACAACACCAATATCATAAAGAACCTGAACGACAAATGCAAGAAGTCAATAAAAAAAAGAGTTTGACTATGTGTGAAACATCTGAACCACAATCAATATCATAGATCTCCTTTGTGACAATCAGAAGGGTAGATAGAAAAATTTAACTTCACACCTTATGCCAAAATCTTGAGTAGAGCAAGTGAAGAACAGCATGTTCTGCACCACCAACGTACACATCAACTGGACCCCAGTACCTGCAGGTTCCAGCCATAAAATTAAGGTTTATTTGATTGTAAAGGAAGCATCATTTTCTGCAGAAACATAGACTTTACATTTCTTTTTTCTTGTCAACCAACTGCGTTGAGTTTTTAGGATCCATAAATCTTAAATAGTACCTGCACGTATGTATACAACCGTTGAAGGTTAATAATGTAACTTGAAGGTAAATAAAAATGTCTATGATAGGTTGCATCACATGAGAACCGCATGGTTCAAATGGAAGTTTTTTGACTAACAGTCAAATGAATATAAAAAGATAAATGGGTACATTTCCTTCAATTCCATAAAAGGAAATGTTGTAGTTTTGTAATGATCTATTTATAAGGTGTAGGTACTGATTCTCATTTGATATGCCAACAAAAGCAATTGTTTTTACCAGCAAGAACCAGCCCATTGTGGCATTGTGTTTGTTTCACGCCTAGCTGGCTTTCCAGAAGATGAATCTACAGTTTTAATCTGAAGAAAAAAAAAACGTCAAATAATCCATCTCATATAATCAGTGGAAGACAAGTTACTATCTAACAATCAATTAAAAAGGACAAAAATCTTTTCCAACTTTCATTTGTTATCTAGTTTCTTTCTTACCCAAGACACTGCTTTTGAAAGTGGTGGGTCCCCCGTGCCAGTTGGCGTGAAATCATCAAGCTCGGGAAGTGTAAGAGGAAGTTCACTTTCAGGAATTGGAATCGTTTCACCGTTTTCATCCAAGAATACAACAGGAATCGGTTCTCCCCAATACCGTTGTCTAGCAAAAAGCCAGTCTCTCAATTTGTAGTTTACCTAATTAAAAAAATCACACAGAACTGTTAACGACAGAAGATTAAAACATAAATCAAACAAATAAAAAATAGAAACCTTTCTATTCCCATTTCCAGTCTTCTCAACCCATTGAATGACTTCATTTGCAGCTTCTTTACTTTGTAAGCCATTAATATTGAGGCCAGTTTTTGAACTTGAAGAATTAATGACATCACCTTCTCCAGAAAACGGTTTTTCAAAGTCATCACAACATTCATCTGAGGTTACCACCCAATGTATTGGAAGACTATATTTTTTCGCAAACTCATGATCACGTGAATCATGAGCAGGGACAGCCATTATTGCTCCAGTGCCATAGCTGCAATAAACATTGATTAACGATTACAAAAAAGTACCAACTTAAATAAATAAATATAAAGAAAAACCCACCTCCCTAAGACATAATCAGCAACCCATATTGGGATAGCTTCCCCATTAACTGGATTTCTAGCATAGCAACCACTAAAAACTCCCGACTTTTCCTTTTGAAGCTCTGTTCGCTCAAGATCACTCTTTCTAGAAGCAATTTCTTTGTATTCCTCCACCTGTTGAACAGATAAATTCATCACTATATATTTATAATTTTGTAACTAAGAACTCTATGGCGTAAAAGAAAATGCAGTATGAACTTACAATATTTTGTTGAACCTCAGAGACTACATACGACAACAATGGATGCTCTGGTGCTAGCACTAAATAACTACATAATCAAAATGAGAAATAAGAATATCTTCATATTTAATTATTTGCATTAAATAAAATGGAGGATAAGAACAAGGAGCATAAAGATAATACGTTACTCCAAATATGGTATCCGGCCTCGTTGTATAAACAGTTATTTTTGCATCTGTGTCTTGATTATCTCTATTCAAAATGCGAAAATCCACTTCTGCCCCTTGCGATTTTCCTATCCAATTCCGTTGCATTTCTTTGATACTGTCAGGCCAATCAAGATCCTCCAAATCCTCTAGAAGACGGTCTGCATAGGCAGTTATCTTGAGCATCCATTGCTTCATCGGCTGCTTGGTCATAAACAATCAACTGTAAAATTATAAAAGATCCAATAAAAAAACATAAGAAAAAAAATTAAAGAGACAAACAATGAGAAAAATACCACAAAATAAACCACTAGCATACCTTTCTTATGACTGGATGACCGCCACGCTCACTCACACCATCCACCACTTCTTCATTTGCCAACACAGTGCCAAGAGCAGGGCACCAGTTGACTGGTACCTCAGCCTAAATGTTACATACAAAACATGATACTTCAATTTTTAATTTTCTAGTGACATAACGGGTAACAAATTAACAATCTTGGAAGAACTTTTTTTCCCAACCTGATATGCCAGTCCTTTCTTTAGAAGCTGCAAAAAGATCCATTGTGTCCATTTGTAATAATCCTGATCTGTTGTAGAAATTTCACGATCCCAGTCAAACGAGAAGCCTAAAGATTTAAGCTGAAAATTAACACAATTAATAATGTTTTGACAAAAAAAGAAGTACAACCCATGGAAGTTAGTGAATTACTTGTGTCCGAAATCGGTCAATATTCTTTAGGGTTGTGATCTTTGGGTGAGTACCTGTCTGGACAACATCAAATAATAACCATCAACAATTTTCTTAAAAAATATACTAACAAGAAAGTGGTGCAAATTAACAATATATTTGTTGAAAACTTATAACACACCTCAATCGCGTACTGCTCAGCAGGCAACCCGAATGCATCCCATCCCATTGGATGCAGAACATTACAACCTTGCATCCGTTTAAATCTAGCAAGAATGTCAGTGGCTGTGTATCCAAGAGGATGTCCCACATGTAAACCAGCTCCACTGCAATGAATATAACTAATTGTTTCAATGCCTAATAGAGTAATAGAATTGTTTAATTTCCTTCATCTCTATCAAAAATTGGCTTAATTTGCTTCCAATACATAATTCAAAGGTGAATAATAAAATTATGAATCATGAAGAATGAACTATCTATATAATCAAACTTCTAAGCATTGATTTACAGAAAAAAAATTGAAAAAATGTACACTATAAATCCAGTAAAATATCATATACAAACAGGATACATAACGGAATAACAGACATGATAACGGAACTTGCAGATTTTTCCCCATGGTTAATCGGTCAACATACCTTGGATAAGGGAACATATCCAGAACATAAAATTTAGGTTTAGATGTGTCAAGTTCATCATCAGGTGTACGGAAAGTTCGATTCTCGTCCCAAAATTTCTGCCACCGTTGCTCAATTTCGTGATATGGATATGCCCTAACCTTAACAACTCCCTTTGATTCTTCACTAACGCTATCACTAGCACCACAATTACACACTCGAAATCCGAAGTACTTTGTTGAAAAACTGGAGGTAGAAACGGCGGAGGAGTGATGGTGGAGTAGTGACCGGCGGCGGTGGGAGAATAGAAGGCTCCGGTGGTGGCGGGAGAGCGGAGGAGCCGGTGGTTGAGGAGGAAGTAGCCATTGACTTTGAATCATCGTGGCACCAAACAAGTGAGGGGAGAGGGGAGGAGTGTGTGTTTGGGAATGAGTAGGAGTGGATAATATTGGCGCTAAAACGATTTTGGGCTTTATCATATCAGGCCCAAATGAAACAGCTTTTCCGGTGGGCTATGAAAAGGCGTCCTTTATAAACTTTAGATTTAGAACTCCTAGACTAGCAATCTTGAACATTCATGGTATATCTCAATTACTCTTTTAAGGGCTGTTTGATAACCTTTTATCTGGTCTGGTAAAAGCTGACCACTAACCTGGTAAGTGGTCTGCTTGTTTGATAACCTCTGAACGAGCTCAGTAACAAGTAAGCAACTCTGACCCATGGCTAATTATGGCGTGACCGAGTCAAGGGGGAAAAAATCTTGGACCGAGTCCATCCAAGGAGAAACTAGCAAAGAGAGCCTAAAACTATGTTGTTTGTCCCTTGTCTAGTCTTACACATCCTCATTCCACCACAACGACTCCTCATGCCCATTTGTCATACCCACTTTGACCCGAGAGTCTCCTACTCTTGTGTAAGAATGGTCGACATAGCATCCCACATCCAATTTGCGTCCTTGTCTATTCTATTTGAGTTTGTGGAAATAACCTTATCTATCAACACTGCAATCTTTTCGTTCTTCAAATTTTCCCATTGAATCATAGGTGTACTCTTCTTCACTTAAACCTTGGGTCATTATTATCTCATCTGATTTAGCCTTGCAATCCTTTCCGCAATTGCGATCTCCCACCTCATAATAAAATTTGGTCATGCACAAACACGAAGTCAAGAACCTCGCACCACTCTCGTTTCTATCACCATAACCAAAACTCCCTGCACTACATTACCCTAAAGTCTCTAGTAACCAACCAATAAAGCTACACTTTTCCCCACTAAACCAAAGAGTTTACAGACTTATAAACCGTTGGAAAATATCTTGTTTCACAATATCATCAATTTGTTCCATATTATTTCTTGTTTTGACTAGATAACTTTATACATTACATTGAATACATTGGTTATATAAAACCCAGCAAGAAGAATTAGATATTTTAGAAAAGAAATAGAAACAATAAGTAACTAATATCAGAAGTCAAAATAAAAATAAAAAAGCAAAATAGTGCACTGATGAAATAGAACATTTTAAGGCTTGTATGCATTCATGCATGCAAGACACAACTCAAGGCTATATTTGTTGATTTACAAGCACTTCAAAAGCTGGCAAAACACACATGCCTTATACCTCCTTAATTATATGCAACATCAAGACCTTTACAATCCAAGCTTTTGACACCTAAGAAAACAAGAGGTTATATAATATCTGCCTAATTTACAGTATTACCCTCCATACAAACTCAATTCACTCATGGTTTATCCTTCTCTTGTATCTCCTCCAGGTTTGGTGATGAGCCATTGCTCACTTTGCTAGGGACAGGTGTGTTCCTGCGGGACACTCTCTTGGTGGCGACCAGCGTGTTATCCTTCGCCCACTTTTTATCGCCCATTTCATCATCATCGTCATCTGAGTCGGATTCTGCTTCCTTGAAAATAGGAGGAAGGTATGCATTTTCAAGGTACCCTTTTAGGTTTAGATTAGGCTCTCTTGCTCTTTCAAGTGTGTCTTTCATCATGGCTTCCTGTAAATTTTCAAAAAATATAACAATTATTAGTATTAACAAACAATCATTATCAAGGGTAAAAGAGTCATTTTGGTAGGTAAAGATAGTTACGAAGGGTAAAAGAGTCATTTTGTAGGCAAAGATCGTTACGAAGGGTAAAAGAGTCATTTTGTAGGTAAAGGTACCTGTAACGGGTATCTGATAAACGCGGGCTCATAGCGACCTTTACAGTACATATGGAATCCAATAGTCAAAATTGGAAGCGCAAGAAGAAATGGAGTTGAAGAAGCAGCTGCTTTTGTGCCTAATAATCCCATTAAAAGTAGTTGTGATATTACAAGTGCCCCGATTATACGTCCGTGAACATCAGGCCAAAATGCCGCACTGCTTTCATATTCTTGATTATAAACGTTGATAATCTGCATTCGACAATAAGTCAACATCTTCTAGTTTCAAAAGTCAAACAAACACATTTCTAATCTGCATTATACACAAAGTCAACATTTTTTTCCAAAAGTCAAATAAGCTCGTATTAAAACCTCATATCAACACAGATCTTTTGATTCGCGTAGGAAAAAACAATTCTGCATTTATTTATTTGAAAAGTAATCAAAAGCAAAAATTATAACTTGCATTCAACACAACATTTCTACTTTTGAAAGTCAAACAAGCTCTTGTTTAACTTCAGAGTTTGTTCCATTTTTGTAAGAAAGAAAACCTATTCATGGTTTTGTTATGTATAAAGTACTGTAACACAATTACTTGCATTTGACATAAAATCAACATTTTTACTTAAAAAGTCAAACAAGTTAAAATTCCAACTTCAAGATTAACTAGAACTGTTCCATTAGCATGAGAAAAAGAAAAGAAAAAAAACCATTTATACATTTAATTACTTGAAGTTAGAAAATGAGGAAATCAAAGCCGAATCTGAATTTGAAAATGACAATAGTTAAAAAAGTTTGGCTTTACCTGATGACGATACACAACGTATGCAAAGGCAAAGAACACCAAGATAAAAGGGGTTAAAAGTGGGGTCACCACAGCATATATGAGCCCGATTAGAAAATATAACTGAATTTGCGGTTCGCCTGTATTAAAACCAATGCTTCCAGGATCCATGGCTTCTTCTCTGTCTTTTTCAGTTTTAACCAAGAAAAAGTTCTTCAAATGATAAATTATCAACGGTTTTAATCTCAAAATCTCTCCGGCAGTACCACTCCAACCGTCAACCATAATGTATGTTATAAAAAAAGTTGCTTTCATTGGGATAGCCACTCCAATTATCTCGGGGAGCCTGACATAAAAGTTAATAATAATAACCAAATTAAAAATCCGCTGTTAGTTAAAGAACATGGTTCTGTTAAATAAAAATGTAAAACATACTTGCTAACGGATTCCTTTAGAAATGTATCTAGCTGTTCCAACACGGTCCCGGTAACTACACTCGCCAAAAACACATTGAAGAAGTTGAAAAGATAATATCTTGATGCAGATCGGCGTTCTAAATTTGAAATACTCAATAATCCCTCAAATTTGGACATGATCATTAAGATTGTTGGCAGAAGGATTAGAAAGATCTTTAAAGCAATCCCGGGTAGAAAACCTACGATAAATGCTTTGATTGGCTTTCTGCATAACATTTTTATCAACAGTAAGTCCCGGAAATAAACAATAAAACATAATATTTACGATCATTTGAGGTGGGTCAGGTTCAAACGGTTGGGTGCAAAATGGTTTATTTTCACATGTGTCAAAACAGGTAGATTGGATCAAACAAGAAACACAAAATTTGCCCACTTTCTAAATTTATTTACAAACAACTAATGCAAAAATTGTTATAAAAACAATAATCTATTTTTTTTAATAGTACACTTTGGGTAACTTCGACCCATTTCTTTTTTTGCGAATTTTTTGTTCAGCCTGTTAGAGATAAACCATAAACCAAGTCAACCCATTCATAAGTAAATGGGTCGAACTGCCACCTCATGTAGCATGTAGTATCATTTAAACATCAATAACAGAGCTTGTAATCTTTAGTAAAACGGATGTTGAAAATTTTTTGTATAGAATAAAAACTTAAATAATAAGAGGAACTTACACTTCAATTATAGGCTTAAGAAAAGATGCCCTCTTTTCGATACCTTCAAGGTTTGCAAGTGATTGCACAAACGCAACGGGAATTATGAAAAAAAAGGTGAGAAAGAAAAAGGCGACAGCCATTAAAAGCTTTCTAACAGTCAATGAAACATAAGGAATCGCCAAATTTTGCCAGTAAACATCTCGTGGTTCTGCGGCCCACTCAGTCAACCAAAGGGTCGGATTTCTAGCCTGTTGTGTTTGTGCACAAACCGCAGCTCCCCAACGAGTCTTGAATGATACAAATGCTGCAGGCATTATAGCTTTCGGGTTATTTACAACATCCTCTTTTTCTTCAGCTATCTGTATTATACAAATTAACAAGAAAAATATTTAATATCTGGAAAGAAATTTGACTTAAATCAATCAAAGTATGCAAAGATATGATCATTACGTACTTCATTTGATAGTTTCTCAATTTGAGCCATGTGATGTTCTATAGCATCCACTTTCTCTCCCCAAAGGCCAAGAAAACCAGTCTGTAGAAGCCCGTAAAAAGAAAATACAATAAATAAATAAACAAGAACACTATATGGGGTCTAAAGTCTAAACAAATGTACCTTCATCATGGGTCGTTTTGATTGATTTCTTTCATATTTGTTCTGGTAATAAACAAGCCAGTTTTGCTTACTTTTCTTCTCTTCAACCAGTTTTGAAAGCTTGTTTGCATTCATAACTACCTGCAGATAATTTATACGATTAAACAAAACCACATTAAAAGTCCTTTTCTATCAACATGAATCTAAGATAACCAAATTAATTTATAATTGATCAACAGTCCAAAACTCCAAATTATTCTTTTGCATATTAGGGATCAACGGTCCACAAGATTTTTATATTGTCTCATTATCAAGAAGAATTTAGATAGTTGACTAACAGTCAAAACATTACATTTATTTATTTATAAGTTTTTTTGTTAATTACCTGATGAGTTAGATAGTGATCGGGATGGTTAACTAGAAAGAAATGCTCCACAGCCTCACTGACAGTTTCATCAGCATCTGGTGGCACATTCTTCACAAGAACCTGTGAAAAATCAATATCAAATATAATGGTATTAGTTTTGATAACAAGTATAAAAATTGCAAAAGATAAACCCGATTTAATAAAATCAATAATAACAACAATATTACAGTAGTAAGAGTAATAGCAATAATAAAAAAAATAACAATAGTATTGTTGCTTGTGTATGTGGTTCTGACAAGATGATCCAACTTACCGTAAATTGGTCAGGCCGACGTTTTTCTGATTGAAGAAAATGTAACCGCATCAGTGCAACCGTCTCATATTCCTTCTTCAAAGCATAACATGTCCAAAATGTAACAGCATATGACATTACTACATGTGCATAAAACCTGCAATTATAAAATGATGAACTTAAAAGTGCATTCAAGAAACCGTAATTTGGAAGGAAAAAGAAAGAACAAAAACACAACCCTTTAAGAACTAAAAGGTAAAAAAAACTATGATGTGTGTGTGTGTGTATATCATAGTTCACATACCTGTGAGAGCCTTGCGGAATGTTTGATATAGAAAGCTTATCGATATTACTATAATTTGCATCGGAGTCCTTTAGCCAGTCATTTGTCCAGTTGATGGGCACCAAAATGGCCCAAGTAAGGAAGAGTATTGGTATAAATACTTTTAACCTGCATACATTAAAAATAGAACACTGAATAATATGAAATAGTAACAAACATGCTTTCAATCAATAGCTAAGGAAGAATTGCACCGGGTGGCTTCACAACTAAAAAAAACGAGACACTCTTTGGATTAGATATAATAATTAAAAAAAAGTTCATACATCACTCTAAGTGTATGTAGATGCCTGCAACATCCTTAGTCGAGTTATTCATAAAACACATTATATTTAAATTGGGCAACCAACCTTTTCTTCACAGCCGTTTTTAGACGATCAAATATAGTATTTCTTATCAATATAATTTTCTATTGATACCCTTAGAGCTATGTTTATCAAAACCATTTTTAAAAAAATAAATACATATATTACTTCCAAAATTCAAAATATTGTAAAAAAATGAAAGCAACCATCAATGATCAGAGGACAGTGCAATGACATTATTTGGACACAAAGTGCCATTAGTCAAATTACAATCAATCAACTCAAAAAACCCCAAATTATAAAGTTTAATCATGAGAACATAACCACAAAAAATTCTACAAAAATATCAATCAACAAAGACAAAACAGGTCTTCTTCTTCCTGTGCAATGGTGGAACAGGGAAGTTCAAGAGGTCCCCACCAACCCTCCGGTGGCACCAATTTATCAGAATTTAATATGTAAAAAGAGGTTTTTTATACGAAAACAAAAGTTGTATCCTCTGGATTATCATCGGTTTAGAAGATAACATGAGAATTTTGAGAAAAAATAATATTTTTTTACACAAGAAAACATGATTTTGGGGTTGAAAACATGAATTTTTACACTTTTTCAGGCAGAAATCATAAGTATTTTCTTGAAGGAATAAGTTCTGGTTCAAAGATTAAACTAGATAGAATCAAAGTAGCCTACCCTAGCAAGTAAATCCGCAAATAGACTGCAGAATCCAATCCAGCATGATCAATGAGCTCAGGTTCCGGCATTCTTAGTGCATCCGGCATCCAATTAAGGAACCTTAAGTACGATCGATAATCCAAATTCACAAACTTGCTTACAAATGAACCAGATGTTGCAGGGCTTGATCTTAAACCCTTAAGATACCATTTTGGAAAATAAACCCTGTCATTAAAAGGTTGCAGCCTCAAGATAGCAAAAGCTAACAAGAAAATGAAAGCTGTGATGAGATTAATGGCTGCTGCAAGCCCAATATCCCCTATCGTAGCCATCTGCCTTCAGTTCTTCGTCTTCCTGTTCAAGAACAAATATTTCATCAAAATTATTGATTTCAAGATTAAATCAGTTCTGGGTGTATCAAGAAAATCTTGATAAATTATTACTTAAATTGAAGATCTTCTTCAGAAAAAAAAAAGGAAACCTAAATCTTGAATTTTTGCTACAAATTGAAGAACCAGTAATGATGATAAATATTAACAAAAATCCTAACTTGTTCTTTCAAGATTGAAAAAAAAGGTATCAATTCTTGGAAAATAATTATAAAAAAGAACTCGAGTAAAATACAAACAAGAAATCCAAGGGGTCTCCTAAAATTGCCTCTTTTAGACATGGTCAAACGATTTTCTACAAAAGAAAAAGACTGTTATTTCAGAATTATTACTCAAAATGGAGATCTACTTCAGGAAAAAGAGAAACCTAAATCTCGAAATTTTGCTACAAAATTAAAGAACCAGCAGATGAACAGCAGCAATGATGATAAATATTAACAAAAATCATAACTTTTTCTTTCAAGATTTAAAAAAAAAAAAATTCAATTCTTGGAAAATAAAAAAGAATTCAAGGGGTCGGCCAGAATTACCTCTTTTGGACTAATTCAACAAAATTTCTACAATAAGATTATTATTTAATGTAAAATAATAATGAATCAAGAAAAACCTTTACCCTTTAAACAAGATCCCAGAATACTCTTCAAGAACAATACCCAGATATAAATGAAACCGAAAAATCAAATTGAAGAAGCCTAAATTGCTTCAGACTTGAATCAAAGATTGTAAGAACATTCCCGATGTTTGTGAACAGAGAAACTGCATAAACACAAGCTTAATATGCATAAAAAATAACTGAAATTGACTGTTTGTGACAGTCCAGTTTCATTACAAAAGATTTTTGGATGAATTGGAAGGAACGAAAACGAAGGGGAAAGAAGAAGGGCCAGTAGATGAATGAGTAAGATGCTTACGTTTTGTTCATCTATCTACCGAAAGATAAATACAGATTACAGAGTGATGTGAGTTGTCCCTTGATACTAGTATTAAAAAATAAAAAAATAAATATAAACTTTTTATGAGATAGTAACATTTAACCCCCCTTGTTTTGGGGGTAGTTACATATAACCTCCTTGTAAACTCATAGAATTTTTACAATAATTTGTGTTTAAGATTTTCTTTAGGAGCAATTTTTCATAAGGATTAGACCGGCTGGCCGTATCAGAAAAATTTCACAGTGTTTTCAGCTTAACCGACTGTATTATATGAAATAAATAGTGATATTTGGGGTGAAGATAAATAAAAAATGCACGTGCAAGTAGGGATTTTTTATTTTTTAATGACTAAATCATTACATTTACATATATACAATTTAAAGTCATAATCTTTTGATTAAACCATTATTATTTTATCACAAAACTATCTTCTTAAAAACGCAAATAGGAATTTTCTAACAAAGGGAGTGATATTACAATATCAGAAGGGTTAAAAAACGAATTGATTGTAACTAAAAGCCTCGAAGGGCAAAATACACCATAAATATTAAATACTTTAATATGAAGGTTAATGACATGTAACGTTTTTATCTCACCGGCCACATGTATCTCAACGGCTACTCGAAACAGTCAACTAAACATCAAATCATGCACTACCGTGTAAAGATCGCGTGTGGTTCACATCATTTACGATTGCATATGTGTCCTAAGTTAAGTGGTTCACGTTTACTTTATTTTTTAACTTTTTTAATTGATAGCGTTTGGAACTACTTTAATGCCAAAAGATTTATCTAAGACTATCCGTAATGGGGCGTTAGTATATCTGGTATATTGGTGCTAAAGGTCAGTTTAAAGGCGCTAAGAGGCGCGAATACCGCCCCCACCCGTTGCCATATCACGTCGCCAACCCCCAGCGCCATATCTTCGACGCCATTCTTCCCCCGTGATGACCGTTGAACGGTAAAAAAATCGACCGTTGAGCAATTTAAAAAAAAAAATCATTTTTCTTTCTCTATCTAAAAAAAATTTCATTTTTCTTTCTCTATCTAAAACTCTTCCAAATCTCTAACCAAAAAATATTATGGACTTCCTCTCGTCCAACGATTCATCCAACTCGTCGTCCGACGAAGCGCGCGGATATGTTTTTCCAAATGATGGTGAATTATCAGCAACGACGGCTAAATAGACGAGCGCAACAAACGCTTACCCGAAGAGCTTGTCTAAATCGAAACCATGAAATGGGGCAAACGAGTTTTCTTAGAGACTATTTCGACGATTCATGCGTCTACCCGACACAAGCGTTCGAACAACGTTTCGTATGCGACGTTCACTATTTTTAAGAATTGTGAACGATTTAGAACGAGAGAATACATGGTTCCCGCAAAAAAGCGACGCGAGAGGAAGGGTCGGTTTCACTCCATTGCAAAAGTGCATGGTCGCAATTCGAGTTATGGCTTACGGTGTTACGGGTGATTCCTTCGACGAGTATCTGAGGATGTCCGATCGAACTATTAGGACGTGCATTCAAAAGTTTTGTAAAGGTAATACTTATCTTACAACATTTGTTTAGTAATTTAATTTAAATACCGTGTTTGTTTTATTCTCATACGTAGTTTTAAAATTAGGTCTTTACAACTTGTATGGAAGAAAATATTTACGCCGACCCACTGCTAGCGATATTAGACAGTTGTACGAGTTTCACGAGCAGAATTGAGGTTTTCGTGGGATGCTCCGTAGCATCGACTACATACATTGGGAGTGGAAGAATTGTCCCAATGCTTGGCGGGGTCAGTTTATGCGAGGTGATCATGGGCATCCAACCATAATGCTCGAAGTCGTTGCTTCGTACGATATGTGGATTTGACATCAATATTTTGGTGTCGCTTGGTCGAACAACGATATCAATGTGTTGGATCGATCACCCATTTGGGATGATATCATTGAGGGACGTGAGCTCGATTCCTCGTTTGAGCTATGTGGCAACACGTACAAGCGGGAAGTTATCTGGGATACGAGATTTATCCCGAATACTCTACGATTGTGAAAGGGTTTAAAGCTCCCATCGGAGAAAGGCGCGGGGTTTACACAAAAGCTCACAGTGCGGTTCGTAAAGACATAGAGCGTACATCTGGCGATTTGAAGGATAAATGGCATATCATAGCTCACCCAGCACGTATGTGGCATCGAAACAAAATCGTTAACGTTATGCGTGGTTGTATAATTTTACACAACATGATTCTCGAGGACCAGGGTACCGTAATTTGCCAATTTCAAGAGGAGGAGTTGGATACGAAGTATGAAGAAATCGACGAGGATCGCAAACGGGCAATTCGTTAAGAAATAAGAAATCGAGACATTCATAACCAATTGAAGGCGGACTTGATCGAAGATATCTACGAGCGATCACATTGATTTTTTTATCAAGTATTTGTATGTTTTATTTTTTTTATCAAGTATTTGTAGGTTTTATCCTTCTTAAGAAATGTATTTATAGTGTTTTTTTTATTTTAAATAATTATTTAATTATTTTTTATTTTCTTTTTCTATTTTCGAATACAGTAAAAAAACTATTTTGTAGTCATTATAATAATTCGAAAATTAAAAGGAAAAAAATAATTAAAAATAGTTTAACACCACATGGACTATCCCCCTCCTATGTTATGTGGTGTTAACAATGATGTGGTGTCTACGTGGCGGTGTTAAAGTTTAACATGGCATGGGGGATACCCCATGCCCTTATGTGGGCCTTTTTCCTAATATGGCGCCCTTCATAACGCCCCTACTCACCCCCCGGGACGCCATGTTTGTCAAAATGAGGGGGAGCGCCATGTTAATGGCGCCGTGGAGGAGGAGAGGGTATTTAATTTTTCGACCGTTGAACGGTCATTTGCTGTTTTTTTATTATTAAAATTATTAACCTATTTTACACTATAAAATACTACCTTCCATCCACATTTTAAACACACTCCTCCACTCATCCTCCCACTTTTATAAAATTATTTCTACCTACTACAAACAAGATGTTTCCTCGTGGCGGACCTTCTTCAAACCAGTCCTTCCAAGCCCCGCGGCCGACAAACGAGCCCAAGCAACAACCGCGCGACGACGGTTTGTTCGCGTATGTTGCGAACATGACGCCCTCGCCACAAGCCTTCCCACCTTTCACACCTTACCAAAACTTCGGCTTAAACTCGTACTCGTAACAAAACTTCGAACCATTTCAAACGAGCCAAGGTTATTCACCGTATCAACCTTTTCCATCTCCTACCCCACCTTCCCGTCCGTCTTCACAAGAACCCGTTGCAGTTTTCCCGGACGAAACCGAGGAGGTTCCAGAGACGCAAGCGGAGGCGGCGCCGGTTGGACCGAGAAAACGGAGATCTCACAAGAAAAAAGACGCTGCGAAACCGAGACAACGAAAAGTTGTGCAACATTGGACCGAGGATGAGGAGGTGGCACTAGCTCGAGCGTGGCTTGACACGTCGGAGGATCCCATTCACGGTAAATAATATACTTTTTAAAATTAAAAATCTAGTACACACAAATTATTAATTATTATTTTTTAAACGCAGGTAATAGTCAAGACCTTGTGACTTTTTGGTCGGAGATTCTTCGCAAAATTTTCGCTGAGATGAAAAAGGACCCGTACCGACCTAACGATTCGTTCTCGGGAAAGTGGACGGAAATGAATAAGAGTATGAAAGCCTTTTCCACCGTATACGGTCGGATTAAAAGTGTTCGATCGAACGGTGCGGACGACCAAGATATCATCATAGCGGCAATGGCGGAGTAAGCAAACGCACCGGAGTTTAACAACCTCAAGGCTTGGCGAGTGGTTTGCGATGCACCAAAGTGGATGAATCAATCGGATCTCTCAAGGCCGACAAGACGACCAAGTAAAAAATCAAAAACGTCGTCTTCCGCCCCCGCCACCGACTCCCCTAATATGACTGACGCTCGGGGCATTTGATTTGAACGATGTGAACGATTACGATGAGGATGTCGAAATCGAGCGGTCTAGGGTGACAGGTAGGGACAAGGCGAAGACGAACCGAGCGACCTCCTCATCGACAAGTCAAGCTCCATCCTCCGACTACTCCGTCCGCCATGAAGAAATGCGAGAACGTTTTGATGATTTGTTGACAATTAAGAGAGAACAAGCGAAAGCCGTTAACGCTCGGCGAAAAGAAAAAGCATTGGAGAGGCTTATGAAACCGATCCCCGAAGACGAACCCGCACGAAGCCTCGTGTTGCAAATTCGAGTCGATATTATGAAAGAATATGGACTTTAGATTATTTTAAACTTTTCATGTTTGGTGTTTTTTTTTTTAATGTTGAACTTTTTTTTTTAAATGTGGTAGTTTTTTTTAAATGTACTTTGTTTTTTTAAATGTTTTAGTTTTTAATATTTATTTATATAAAAAAATGATTAAATAAATAATTAGGTAATGATTGCTATGGGGGTTATAAAAGTTTGACCACTATTGGTATGGAGCCCCTCTTGATGACGTGAACGCCACATGACGTATAACGCCCACAAGGAGCTCCATCCACTACGGATAACCTAATAGATAATAGAGTACTGTAACAATTTATATTGGATTTCACATGTGTACTATCTTATTTCACGTTAAAACATAGAAAATATATTGGTTCCTCTATCACCATTTTTTGTATGTTATATACAAGAAAAAATAAAGAATTAGGGAAGCAATCTAAAAAACTATTATCTTTTAAAAAGAGCTAAATTTTTATGTTGTTTTGTTTTGGAGATGATTAATCAATATTAGTTTAGATATAAATTATCGCATTTCATATATGAAACATAACAAATAAATTGCAGTTCCCTATTTTTTTAGGGTTCCCCAATGAACCCCCCTTCCCCCCACCCTCGCCCCCACCCCTGTACTGATATAATCACGTTGCATTTTAATAATAGTAGTCATGTTTTAGATAAAATAATAATTTTGATTACTTTTCATCATTCTCATGGATTCTTAAAAATTAAGTTCTAATTTGTACCTCCACCATATATATGACTCTTAATAGGGTGAATCCGATAGGGTTTGAGGTTACTAGGGTCGAGCTAGTCGTTTTTTTTATATAAAAATCTCACTTGTCATCCAACCCTATTAAGGTTCAAGTTAGTTGGATTTTAAATTAGTAGGTTTATATTAATTGGGTTTCAGGCAGGGTCAGGTTATTTGAGTTTGTTGGTTTTTATACACAAATATGAAGCTCTCAATATGATGAGTACATCGATCTTTATGGTTAGTTAATTAAAACAATTTTTAGCTTTATAATTTTCATGCTTTGGAAGGAAAGAAAGTCGATAGTTTTTAAACAAAAAACCTGTTTGGTGCTTTATACCGGAAGAAAGTTAATAGTTAGGAGGAAACTCACCATAGATGAGAAAACCTCTAGCCTAACCTGAACCCCCGTTTATTTTTTTATCACATATAGGACTTAAACACAACACCTAACAGACACTTTGAAACCAAATTAGTCAACAGTAAACTGAAACTTTAAACACTCAGAGTCTCCACTTTTCAAACTATAATTCAAAGTATTAAATTATAATCTTGCTCAACTGGATTTTTGGCCTACATAACACATTAGATTTATCACTATTCAAGTTAACCCAAATTCGGATTTAAAAAAAGAATTCAAACCGACACCCTAACTACAAATTGGATTTATCCAGTTGACCAATTAGCCGATTAAGCCATTTAGACTCTACTAGACCCGACTCTAAGGGAAGGAGGTATGGTTGTGGCAAGGCTTCACCAAGCCATGCTCACCAACCAATAGGAGCCTGCCAACTCAAATATGTGGAAAATGAAGCCATTTGAAGCCACACCACATGGTATGGTTGTGGTGTGGCTTCTCCAAGCCATGCGAATTTTATTATTGTTTTTTATTTAAAACACTTTTAATAAAATAAGCAATAATAAAAGTAAACAATATTAATTATAATAAAATTAAAATTACAACTTAAACAACATTCATTAAAAATAAAAAAAATTATAACTTTTATTAAGAAAAAAATTACAAATCTAGGATTGAGGATTTGCGTTCACCTCCTCCTCGGTTAAAAACACTTCCATTGTGTTTTGGATGTGCTCGGTGATATCGAATCTGAGTTTAAAATGAGTCTCACTATCTCGCAATTCGAAAATAACATTCGGGTCGAGAACCGGGTTAACTGGCGGATCTCGAATGTGGACCGGTGATATAGCAAGTCCATCGTCTTTGAGAGTCATGTTGTGTAGAATGATGATAGCGTACATAATGTTCTCCATTAGCTTTTTTTTTATTGGACGGCCCTTTCGATCAACTATCGCCCATTTTTCCTTTAACCGACCAAACGCTCTTTCCACGTCTTTTCTAGCCCCCTCTTGTATCTTCTTCATTTTCTTCTCTTCAATCTCATAAGGATGTGGAAATGCCTTCACAAAGACCGACCACGGGGGATATATGCCGTCCGCAAGGTAATACCCACGTTTGTACTCTCGACCGTTGCAAACAAATGGCATTCTAGGTGCAACCCCATGCATCTCATTATTGAACAAAGGTGACTGATTAAGCACGTTGATTTCGTTGTTTGAACCTGCAACACCAAAGAATGCATGCCAAAACCACATATCTTGGGAGGCAACTGCCTCAAGTGAAATTGTTGATTTTTTTTTACCGCCACGATCATATTGTGCCCTATACTCTCTAGGACAATTTCTCCACTCCCAATGGGTACAATCGATACTACCTATCATACCCGGAAGACCATGCTATTCTAAATGAGCATTGTATAAAAGAGTAATATCGTGGCTAGTAGGTGCACATAAAAATTCATCTTTGTAAAGTGTGACACTTCGATTAATCCATATGTATTTTACCCGACCCGTTTTCGGATTCGGACTGTAATCATGATCATGAATCAGTGAGCAATTTTTTTTACTAGAACCGTACTAACTTAAGATATAAATAAACAAGAATGTTAATGATCTCATTGGAGTAATTAAAATCTTTGTTGTTATATTTCAGCAAGCTTATTTGAGT
>JBCNJP010000027.1:15119460-15219839 GCA_039602395.1 Deinandra increscens subsp. villosa
TGGAGGTCTTAGGTTCAAGTCCCACTTGTAACAAAAATAATAAAAATGGGGGTTACAAGCTGGGCCAGGGGGTTTTCTCACGTGTGGTGAGTTTCCTCCTGATGGGGATTGGAGATGATCGGGTGAGTGGTGTAATATCCCCGTCAGTGATCCAAATTTGCCGTTCAAAAAAATAAAAAAAAACGCCTATTACGAATAGCATAATAAACAACTTGGTAGGGTTATGAGGTCAAACCAAACCAACAACTTAATTATGATTTGGTAAATTTTGATAACCAAAAGTTTCTGTTTTTGGTTAAAAGGGTTCGATTAATTCGGAAAGAAATCGTTCGAATAGTTTGATCGACTGTCATGACTTGTGTAAAACTTATTTCGGTTGTATACCTAGTTCATAATTACATTTAATAATATCTCAAATATTACTTTGGACTATTCACAAAAAAGGGATGGAATAATGGAAAGAATGTGACCCCATTTGTCACCACTAACATTGAAAGGTTTATAGTTCTTTTTTCTACTTTTAAATTTGGTAGAATACTTTTACATTTTAATATATATTTTTTAAAAGATACAATCAGTGTAATATGCGTTGTATAAAAGCAAGCCTCCAAGTCTAAATAGTAAAAATACCGTAAAATCAAATTGGAATGTACCAAATCGATAATTGCATTTTTGCCCATGTTCTTGTATGAATCTTAAGAAGGTCTCGATCCTTGTATCGAAAATTTTCTGTGTTATCCTTGAGTTTAAATCATTTTTTAAAAACATATCATAGGTTTAATTAAAACAATTATATATAAATATATACAATTTCATACCCAGTTAATCTAGAGTGCTCTTTTTTTTGAGTTTTTATCCTTTAGTGTTTTTTTAGTAATTAAATTACAAATTTTGTCCTTAATATTTGCACGTTTCGCAAGTTTTGTCATTTATCTTTACTAATAACACTGAATGTCCTTAAGCTTCACAAAATTTCACTCAGTGTCCTTTGGCCTCTTACACCAAGTGTACTTGATATTGTAAAAAGGTTAAACGGAATGTTCTTTGGCGTAACGAACAAAACTGGGCCTAAAGGCTCTGAGTGAAACTTTGTGAAGTTCAAAGGATATCCGGTGTTATTTTTAGTGTGTTGTTATTCATACCTCTCTTTATACTAATTTGTGTTTGTTACACCCCTCCCTTAAGTATATGATATATACAATTTGTATCTTTTTGTTTTTTTTAACAAAACATTTCTTTCATGAAAATTATTCATCAACTCTATTAGAAAGCTTTTTATTTTAATTTATATATGCTTCATAATCAAATCTCAATTTATATTTAAAAAAATCCTAATATTCTGATTTTTTTATTATAAGACCCTTTATAGTTTTTTTTATAAAAAAACGTGTGATTATTTTTTTATAGAGAGTTACAAGAAATTGTTTTTAAAAATGAGTTTTGAATTTTTTAGAATAGCCTACCCCTTTTTTTTATTTTGTAGTAAGGGAGGGGGGGGGGGGTATGAATAGCCTACCCCTTTTTTTATTTTATTATTTTTGAGTAAATTACTATATGCATCCCTGAGGTTTGGTCATTTTTGCCATCTGAATCCGATTTTCAAATTATTAACAAATCTCACCCCGAGGTTTGTGTTTTGTTGCCATCTGAGTCCTTAGGACTAATGATGGTTAGATTTTTCAGTTAAGTAAAAGGGTATTTCAATCATTTTATAGTTTTCTTTTGTAAGGGGGTATTTTTATAACTTAAATAATAGAAAGGTCTGTTTTGTAATTTAATTAAAATGATTTAAAATTTAAAAATAACAAATAATAATAATAATATCTACACCAGTTTCAATCGTACACACACATGAATGTATATCTACACCAGATTTTAATCGATCATATATTTTTCAAAACTAATCGAAACAAGAAATTGAAGATATCATGATGTGCGAAATTGGAAAAACGATCAGAATTTTTTTTTTTTTTTTTGAATGAGATATGGATTGGCACGATTCGGGGATGATTTGAAAAACCCGATGATGAACTCGAACGAACACGACGTGAGATTTATCGATGAACTCAAACTTAACGAAAACTAAAACTTGCTATAATCTTGCAATGTAATTTCGAGCGTGACGAGACCAACTTTGTTGTATATTATTGAGTTTTCAGATAGTCACCATGGGAATCAATCACTAGCACCAAAACGATCCAGATTAAGAGGATTTCTGAGTCAAAATATGAGAAGTTTGACTCGAAAAGGTCAAACTCGACGAATTCGAACAAATCGACCACTGGTTTCGATCCAAAAATTTGTAGACTCACAGCCCGGATGCCTATATTCTCGTCTTTATTACAGATCTATCTTCATCTCTGTATCAATTTCTAGATCTGTATTAATTTCTGGAACATCTCGTCCCCATCTTCAGCTGGGTTGCGGATCTGTATCAATTTCTAGAACATCATCGTCCGCATGCGAATGTTGCGGAGGTGGTGGTGGCGGAGCGGTGGCAGTCGCCGGAGGTGAGGTAGTGGTTTTGGTGGAGAAAAGTTTTAGGTAAAAGGAAAGGAAGATGAACTGGTAACTGATGGGTTATTTTTCTTTTTTCTTTTTTCTTTTTTTTAAAAGTTTTTTTATCATTTTAATTAAAATACAAAATTAGTCTTTATCTTTTTAGTAGCATATAAATTTATAGAACTAGTCCCTCATCCATGAAATTACTGAAATACCCTTTCACTTAACAGAAAAATTTAACCCCGTTAGTCTCAAGGACTCAAATGGCAACGAAATGTAAACGTTAGGGAATGATATGTTAATAATTTGAAAATCAGTATGCAGGTGGCAAAAATAACCAAACCTCAGGGATGCAAATAGTAATTTACTCTTTCTTCTATTAATAACAAAAGAAAAAAATTATTAATAACAACAATTTAAGACAAAAGAAAAAGAATATTACTAACACCCATTATAATTTAGAATAAATACATCCCGATTAACCACCGATACTGTGATTCACACATCATCCATCCATGACCCATATGTGCATTGTTTGTTGCACGATAAAATTAAAACAGAAACATGCATATAATCAAAATACACATTCGAAGATATCCAACCCATTAACATGGACAAAATGTTTACCCAACCCAAACCATTTCAACCTGAGCCTACATTAACCTGTTACCTAATTTGTCTAACTGCCTGGTTTTAAGACCTCTAGCAACATATAAAAACCGGAAAAAAGTAGCTCTATAGTCTTCATGTTCTTATAAGTGCTTCGGTTGAATCAAGAAATAGATGCATATCATAATTTCAAGTTGAAATAAGCAAAAACGCATGAACCTTATAATAATTAGTTTGTTGACAGTATGTCTTTGTATGAGTACCTAGTTCATTGAGTGGATTCATATTCAAAATTTACATTAATTGGTTTGTTGCACTTAACATTTGTACTTTTACAATCATGCTACACAAAGTTTGCTTCTAACAGCTGAAGTTAAGTTAGTAGATGTGTTCAAAATTCATATGCATTGGCCCAAAGAAAAAATGTACTTAAAACATGTCTAATAACAGATGCTAAGAAAGATGAACATCAATTAATAGACACAAATATCATGTACTAATTGTATTATAGAAATCTTAAAAAGCATACTAACCTTTGGGATTTTTGAAGCGTAACACCAAAAGAACAGCAACAACTGTATGCAAAGATTGTATACAAAAGACATGGAAACCAAACAAATAACAATAAAACTATAAGACACATTCGATAACAAAGGAGATCAACAGCCCATGAAACTCCCGAACATGAATTAAAAACACATCGAAAACTACCTTTTAAGCACATTCACACTACTTGAAAGAACAAAACATGGAGTCTTTGTCATATTCAATCTGAAGTTTATTCTGGTTAAAACAAATTTTTTGACAAAACTTATAATGAACTTTTACCTAGAGTCAAAAACTAAAGCCTTTCAAATAAAATTTCAGCCTAAAATTAAAAACATGATAACCGAATGTCCTAAAAAATATTATGTAAAGATACCTCACAAATGAGCAGTGGAACAACGAAACTAAAGCTCTATCCGATACAAATCTGCAAAATAATTAATAAAATCAACAACGGTCATACACATTAGCCACTCTATTATTTGAACTCAAAATTTGAAAAAGAAAGAAATAGATTGTCTAGTATAGCCTTCACAAATTAATTAAGAAATGCTTAAATGATCAAAGAAGGCCACATACCAAAGAGGCAACTAAGAACAGTATCATCACTTGAAACACAAATAACAAAGGAAAAGCTCACACACCTGCAATTAAATAAGAAAAAAAAACACAAACTCCATGAACATTGAACACAAATCAACGATCAGATGCATCACAAACAACAACAAAAACCCAATGTTTGAGTTAGAAAGAAGCAACGAAAAAGATTACCTTTTTGCTTGTTAGGGGAGATGCAAGAAAATAGACACAATTGTTGTTTCTTTTCAAGAACCCATCTTCCTCCGTCAATTGAGAGGGTTGTGGCTGTTGATTGGTAGCACCGGCAACCCCGGTTTGGGTTAAACAGGAAACCCTCCTATATAGGGAGTTTGGTATGTCAATCTCCTAACTTGAGGACTTTTGATTTAAAGCTACAGCCACAATGACCCAAACCACCATCATTGCGTTGTTCTCTAGCAAAAATTTGCATCAGAAAAAAATAAATACAAATCGAAGACGAAAATAGAAACAAACATAAACCCCTGTTCTTAGAAATCGCAAATGATTCGTAACCCTAAAACCTTGTTCTTATAAATCGCAACCGGTTGGGGACGGCCTTGCAGAAGAGAAAGCTTGGAGATGATGACCGAGGTGATCGATTTAAGGAGTGTCGTCTGGTGGTTGTCTTCTACGACGGTCGTCGTGGTTTTGTCAGAAAGAAAAAGTGAGTAGAGTGGAACCGAGTTGCGGTGGCCTTAGAAGCAATCGTCGGCTGAGATCGGCCACCATTTCACCAACCCATGAGATGAGAGAGATCTGAGAAAGTGTTATGTGTTAGAGAGAGAGGTTTATGCTTGACTGAGTGTAGAAAAAGAGAGACAGAAAAGATATGGGGTAAGATATGGGGTAGTTGAGGAAGCCATCAATTACTCACCAAAAAGTAAAAGTAAACGTGAACTTGTAACCAACCTCCAGAGGTGTATCTTTTTTAAGTGTTGTAACTCAGGCTTTACAGGTTGTATCTTCAATAATGGATTATGCTTTAAAGACTTGTACATCATGTTTTAAAATTTGTACTCTAAGTTGTCTTATGTTATTATAGGGTAATAGTCAACCTCATGGAAAAAAGAAAGCATATTTGTTAACAACGACCTATTAAATTGGCTTAGTAATTAATGTTGTAATTAAGTTTGTTAACTCCTGGAAAACAAAATATCAACCTTGGTACATTTAACAACTCCCTTATAAAATGTCATCTTATGTAAACGGTACTTTTTATATAAATCTAACAACTATCTTCTTTATTGAGATAGCAATCAATCTGCACCATCAGTTTTTTTACAATTTTTTTGAAGTTAACTAAGGCTATGGATGAGGTTATTATTCATTATTTAGTGGTTAGGTCATAATTTATATTATTGTGTTTTGGGTCAAATAAATTCTTAGCATATTCAACCCAACCAAACCTAAATCTGGACCTATTATGGACATTAAACATATTTGGACCTATTATGGACATAAACAATTAATGAATTTCACAAAAATATAGATAGGAGTTGGCATATAACATACTAGAAATTGGCTAACTTCGAACTCTTAAAAATTAGCTAACGAACGAACGCCGCCACAACATATTAGCCGTGCAACGACTCTCTTATGGTTTGGGTCGTTTGGCTAACCGACTTTTTAAAACGATCCGACCCCGTCGCGAAACACCGCAGTGGCGGAGCTTGAAAGAAAACCCCAGGGGGCGGGGCTCAAATTTTTTACCAAGGGGGCGATACTCAATACATTCGAGAAAGCGATACTCAATATATATAATTTATTTTACATAAAATCATGAATATCAGTACTTCTGACCAGAAAAACCGTAGGGGCGGTCGCCCCCTCCGGTCCCTTCAAAACTTCGCCCATGAAAACACGGGTGGACCAAGTTGTATAAAAACAAAATACAAGTTACTAACTCTAGTAACTAAAGGGTTCCTAGTTTATAAACATTTGTAAATAATTGCACCATGTTTCACCAACTAGGGCATTTTATATTGATATGCACGCTTTGATGGTCTAATATTAATGCAAAGATATTGTTGATATGGAATACTACTTTTTAAAGCATTTTTACTTTTTAGTAATTATACACAAAATAATCTTTATTTTTAATTCTATTAAAACATTGAAATAGGTGTTACATGTATAATTTCTAGAAGGTCCACATTAGCATTAACACATGTCAAAACAACATTTAAGTATAAATTTATTAAATTATCAATCAAGTATATTACTAATTTTGTCAAAACAAAATTTCTATTTAATAAAATTGACAAACTTAATGTGAATTTGCTAAATTTACTCAATAATTTGATTATTTTAAGAAAACTAATCAACAATTTGTCAAACATATTTATATTATGTATTTAAAATGAACTCAACCCGTGTAATACACGGGTTACTAACCTAGTTAAGCTATAAAAGAGAACAAGAATGTAGCTACTGTCACACCTTTAGTTTATCAAACAACTTTTTATTTGGAAAAATTAATTAATAAATTTAAATATGAAATCTCTTACACGTATAACTTTTAAAAATACCACATAACACCACTCATAAACGAATAAATCCGAGTCATCACCTTATTTAGGTGAGACCGTATACATGAATAATCTCTGGTCCGCGTACATGGGACACTTTATTTTTAACATGTAATTTAAATACAGTGTGAGGTATAATTTTTCTCTATATAATTATGATCATTTTTATTCTCTTAAAGCATGATTTTGTTTTAAAGAAAACGTACAATAGCTACTTAGCTAGCCGAATTTTGAACATATTTTGCAAGTTTGTTTGACATGCATGCCTATTATTTGCTAGATCCCAAAATTAAACATGCCTACAAAGTTTAGAATACATTTTATATGAGGTCTATGTTGTTAGAAACAATGGCAAAGCTTGAATAAAAAAAGATGAGGCTGGACTAAGTATATAATTATTATTTTTTTTGAATTAAACGAATATAAATTTACACTATTGAGCGAAAAAACGGATGAGGCCCGGACCTGGTCTGCCACAAGGTATCATTCGCCCATGGTTTAGAAGTGTGACCATGCCAAAGAGGGATTGTTCGAGTAAACAGATCATTACAAACTTCCATCAAAATTGTATCCTTCGTTTTAGGTTTTCTCCTTGTATCTCTTTTTGATTGAATATTCTCTAATTACTCTAACGCATTTATGGTTATTTCTGTCAACCTAGTAGCTAGATAATCATAACGTGTTACATATATTTTTATAATTGTACGAGTATGTTATACCTAGTACGATGTGAGCAATGTCATTTAAATGTCAATAAACAGTATAGTCGCGTATGCATTGACACCACTCTAACTCACTCATTCACTCACTAAGAGATAGAGATGTTAATTAGGTTTGGAGTCCATGACAAAAACATGATATAACACGAAGATGTTTAATATTAATATTTTTATACAATCATGTTATATTTTTCATTTTACGATCTTTTAAAAAAAATAGTTATATTTTTATGATTTTTATAAATAAAATAAACAAATATCAATGGGCCGACTAAGAAACAAAGTTTCAAAATAAAAGGAAGACTAAGAGCTAATGAGCTTTTATCCTAGTGGTTAAGTGAAAGGTGATAAGACTTTGTTTTATCTGGAGCTAGGTCCTGGATTCTATTACAGGCGTAAACAGTTCTTTGGGGGTTATTAGAGGTAGCTTAGTTGTAGTGTAGATTTAGCCGTTTAAATAAAATAAAAGGCTAGGAGAGAGCCTTCTGATGTGTTAGGCTGGTGAGGTGTCTTTCAAAACAAAGGAAGGTCGTCCTCTCTTATCTTCACTTACATGCATGTGTCTTCACCAAGCCGGTCACATATGGTCTTCAATAATCTCAGGCAGGCTATGATGTAGCTTTTTAGCTTAGGTGGCGCCACCTTATTGGTTGAAAGGGAAACCGAACTGTACCATGCCAAAAGGTTATAATTTGATTTCATATTTAGTTAACGGTTAAGGCTATTATATTGATTTTCCCTATAAGTATTGGGTATGACTTATGAGAGTAGTAAAGAATATGTATTATACTATTATTGTATTAAGACTCTTGAAAGCATCAGGTTTATTTTTTTATGGGGGTGGAGATGACAAGGAGAAGAAAGTGCATTAGATTAACAGGGATCATATTTGTAGACCCAAGGACAAAGGGGCCTTGGGCTCGATCCTCTGGAGCACGTTAACCTTGCTCTTTTATCTAAATGGTTTTGGTGTTTCTGCCATGAACCAAATTCTTTGTGGAGGAAGATTATTGTAAGCATCCATGGACAGAGAAGTGATGAGGGGTGGATCTCGATCAATAAGACCATCAATGGGGTTTGAAAAACATCTCAAAGGTTGAGCAAATCTTGTTGGCCCATAATGTTAATCTGAAGGATATTTTGTGCTTGGAGCATGGGAGATGGGTGTGGAAGGCAGACCCCTCTGGTCTTTTTTCTACATGCTCTTTGTGCAGGCGCTTGGCGAAGGTCGACGTGGTGGGTCCTGCTCCGATCTCCTGGCCCAGGTGGATCCCCGTAAAAATCAATTTGCTCATGTGGCGGGCTCAACTCGGGAGGTTGGCTACGACTGACGGTCTCAAGCGAAGAAACATTGACACTCCCTCCTCTCTCTGTCCCCTTTGTCTTGAGACAGATGAATCCCTTGAACACCTTTTTACGGGTTGTAGGGTGGCTCTGGAGGTTTGGTCCTTTGTTGCTAACTGGTGTCGTATCCCCCAAATTATCTGCTTCTCTGTTAATGACTTGGACCAAATGTCGTCGTGTATCTGGATCGGGGCGGACATAGCTTCGGTGGTGCAGGGTATAATCCATACGGCCTGCTGGGTTATATGGGGGGCCGTAACGATGCTGTTTTTAATCGAAAAAAAAGTGGTGATGCAAAGGATGCTCCTTGATATAAAGTCATTAAGTTTCTTCTGGTTCTAATTAGGAGTAGGAAAAGTCTTTGCGAATGGAGTGATTGGTGTAATTTTGACTTTTACATGTAATCTCGTTTTGTCCATTGAGGTCCCGTCTCTAGCGTCTTGCTAGGGGTCGAGCTTTTGTTTAATGAAATCGTCGTTCAAAAAAAGAAAAGAAATAGAGTTATATGGTATGATAGCTATATCTATATATTATATATATATATATATATATATATTATATATATATATATATATATAGGGAGAGGATCATTTGAGAACCAATTGGGTTTGAGAACTAAAACGAACTAATTTGAGCCACAAGTTTATTTACATGTATCCCCATTCCATGAATTGTAGTGGTCTCCTTTGAAATTTATGGTTGAGATTTAGTTCTCAAATATTCTCATTTGAACCTAACCCTATAATATATATATATATATATATATATATATATATATATATATATATATATATAGGGTTAGGTTCAAATGAGAACTTTTTATTTTGAGAACTTTGAGAACTAAATCTCAACCACAAATTTCAGGGGGGATCACTACAATTCATGGGAGGGGGGTACATGTAAATAAACTTGTGGCTCAAATTAGTTCTTTTTAGTTCTCAAATTAAATTGGTTCTCAAATGATCATCTCCCTATATATATATATATATATATATATATATATATATATATATATAGGGTTAGGTTCAAATGAGAACTTTTTATTTTGAGAACTTTTGAGAACTAAATCTCCACCACTAATTTCAGGTGGGGACCACTATAATTCATGGGAGGTTTTCCATATATATAAACTAGTGGCTAAGATTAGTCTTTAGTTCTAACCCAATTGGTTCTCAAATGATCCTTCCATATATATATATATATAAATATATATATATATATATATATATATATATATATATATATATATAGGGGATGGATATAATGAAAACCACTTTGAGTTGGAAAAACCGTGGAAACTACCACAAAACGATTTTTTTTCTTTAAAATTTTTGTAGTGATTATATGCATTAATACAAGCTCTATGGTGAAAAAAAATTCAAAAAAACGCCTAGTAGTTTTTTTTTTTAAAAATATCCGAAATCTAACGTTACGTCATGTTACATATGTAACATTTGCCTGTTACATTACATATGTAAAATGCCTTGTTACATATGTAACAAAATCTGTAAATAATTTTTTAAAAATAAATCTCTAGGCGCTTTTTATTTTTTTTCACCAAAACCATCAAAAATGAATGTAGAATCTATAAAAAAAAATACATCTAAAAAAAATAACAAATTTTGAACGTCTTTTTTGGCCGGTTAACTTCTTTTTGCAAAAAAATCGGTTCTTAAATATTTTTTTAAAAAAATGTAGTCGGCGTTTTTTTATTTTTTTCATAAAAGGTGTTTTTTTTAAGTTAGAGAGTCACCATAAAAAAATCGGAACAAAAAATGAATTTTTTAGCTTAGTTTTCACGGTTTTTCCAACTCGGAGAGGTTTTCATTTTATCCTTCTCCTATATATATATATATATATATATATATATATATATATATATATATATATATATATATATATATATATATATATAGGAGAAGGATAAAATGAAAACCCTTCCTTGGAGCAATAACCAAATAACCACATCTTAGTGGTTTGATGAAAAAACAGGTGCTATGGATTAGTGACATGTGGCACTCTTTTTTTTCTTTTTCTTTTTAACAGAAAGGGTATAAGGGTATTTTACCCAAAAGAAAAAGTACCCCCTCATTTTTAAAACGCTTATAACTTTTTTATCCGATGTCGGTTTTTTATAAAAATTATACCATTGGACTCGTCGCTTTTTTTATCTTTAATTCGGATGTGGTCCCGACTTTTTTCAAAGGGTTTTTTTTAGACGTCCGTATCAACATCAATGATACAGAAAAAAGGCACCGGTGTTACCCAAAAAAGGCATCAGTGCTACTTTTTGTAACATTACATGTCAGTACGGACGTTTGAAAAAAAGTGTCAAAAAATGTCGGGACCACATCTGAATTAAAGATAAAAATGCGACGAGTCCAACGGTATTTTTTTTAATAAAAAACCGACATCGGATAAAAAATTTATAGCCGTTTTAAAATGGAGGGGGTACTTTATTGGTTGAGTTAAATGACTAAAATACCCTTTCTGGAAAAGGAGGGAGAGGGACACTTGTCATGATTTTGGTGGTTCAAATGGGTTATTTGGTTATTGCTCCAAATAAGGGTTATTAATAGTTCCACACTCTATATATATATATATATATATATATATATATATAATATATGCTAATTAAGTAACCGCCTACCCTCGATAGGTCCGAATAGGTTAAGGACCGATCATTGATGACATGAACCCTCGTCTCTTCATTAGTAATGATTGATGAAGTGTAGTTAACGACTCAGAGTGTGAGGGTTTGACAATTTATAAAAATAAAAATATAGAAAAGAATATTAATAATAAATTTATTATTTAACTAAGTTAATAACTCGTGTATTAAACGAGTTGAATTTATGTTCATAATAATTAGATAAATGCAAAAAAATGGTTCAGAGATTTAAAAATTATAGATGACGTAATTCATTTTAAAACATTAATTGATTGTTTAATACATTAAAAATTTATTACGTTTGAAAAATTATTAATTAATTACCTTAAAAAGACTCAAATTATTGAATAAATTTATCAAATATACATTAAGTTTACCAAAAAAATGGTTCAGAGATTTAAAAATTATAGATGACGTAATTCATTATAAAACATTAATTGATTGTTTAATACATTAAAAAATTATTATGTTTGAAAAATTATTAATTAGTTACCTTAAAAAGACTCAAATTATTGAATAAATTTATCAAATATACATTAAGTTTACCAAAAAAAAATTATATGAAAATTTAGTTTGGACAAAATTGATAGTTAGTCTTAATTGGTAATTTAATAAATTGATAATTTTTTTTTTGAACGGCAAATTTGGATCACTGGGTACATTACACCACCCAGTCACCTACCCGATCATCTCCAATCCCCAAAAAGATTCAAATTATTGAATAAATTTATCAAATATACATTAAGTTTACCAAAAAAAAATTATATGAAAATTTAGTTTGGACAAAATTAATAGTTAGTCTTAATTGGTAATTTAATAAATTGATAATTTTTTTTTGAACGGCAAATTTGGATCACTGGGTACATTACACCACCCAGTCACCCATCCGATCATCTCCAATATCCATCAGGAGGAAACCCACCTCTGGTGAGAAAAACCCTGGCCCAACTTGTAACCCCCACCTTTTTTAATAAATTGATAATTGAATTGGTTTTAACAACTTGTAGTGTTGGTGGGCCTTTAAAAAAGATGACACCTATTTTATTGTTTTATTAAGATTAAAGATAAGTAAAAACGATAAACAAAAAACAGAAAACGCATGTTTTAAAACTTCATTAAATATGGTGTCTTTTAGACGTCGTTAACAATTATATAGTGTGCATGTTTATTATTTTTTTTAACGGCCGTTTGGAATATTAATAACAAATTATATAGTCTGCATGTTTATTGACAATTATTTTTCTAATATATATGAAAGCAACACATTGTCAAGATCTTGCCGACAAACTCAACCAAATTTGACAATTATTTCACCAAAAACTTTATTATTATTATTTTATATTATAGTATATCATATATTTGAACTTTACGCTTTATTTATAATACTTTATAATATTCACAAAAAGATAAAACAGAGTTATTAAAAGTAAAATACAAAACACAAAATTCAGTGACCACTACAACTTTAAGTTTAGACTTAACTTAACTGAACAAACTTATAACTTTAATAAAAATTGAAGACTTTAGTAAGTATCACTCTTGCGCTCCTATTATAACTTTAGTCTTTATCAAACGTATAAGTTTGCATTTATGTTTAAATTTTTTTAAAAATTGGGGTGACCTAAACCGTGTAACATGGAGTTCACTCGTAATTAAATAATGTTAAAAGTGATGGACAGTTAATATATCATGCATCATGGTGAAGTTGATAGTCAGAAAACAAGGGGTACATGTACCAATCAATCTTTATCCTGATTTGCTGAGTGTTATGTGTCTTATGTCTAAAGCTTGATGCAAACCTACGGAGCCGAGGGTCTCTCTCGAAGCAATCTCTATTCCAACAGGGTAGAGGTAAGGTTGTTTATATCTTATCCTCCTTAGACACTACCTTAGCTTTGTTATTGATAGGATATACTGAGTATGATGATAATATAGCGATTCGGTAATATTCTAATGGCTCAGTATTTATGAGTCATTCGATCAGGTTCCATTCGTTTCGGTTTACTCATAATTTAAGTGTTTGTATCCCAAATCGAACCGATGTTAGCGTTTATCAAAATATTTAAATAGGACGATGTTTTGCTTTTCCTCTTTCTATTTCAATTTTTTCATTGCGGTTCAACCGTTCAACTAATAGCTTTTATTTTTTCACAAATAATAATTATTTATTTCTTATTTTCACAAAGAGTACGACTAAAATTATTATTGAATATCGTTCGTACCATATATACATCACTAGTAAACAATCATACTAATTAATAAGTATTATTTATTTTTAACGTGTGGAAATGAAGAGTTTGACGTGAATCTATAATTCTATATTCTACAAAAGGCACCGCTACAAGATCGAGACACGGTTTTAACGCGACCTCACCATTGATCGCCAGGTAAAAAGGATATCTTCTACTTGCACGTGACGTATAAAGTATATCTTCTCAACTTGAACCCATTGACCTGATCTAAACAAAACCCAAATAAGATAATTAGGGAGTGTTTGGTTCGTGAAATCTAATGTAATTGAAATTTCAAAATTTTTCTTTTAAAGTTGTGTTACTTGGATTATGGACAAATTTAAATTGAAATGAATTTCTTTTAATCGATGAAATTTGACATAATCTAACTTTCCTTCTTTAAAATAAATGATTTATAAGGAATGTTGAAATAGTACTATATTCTATTGATTAAAGGATTACATTGTATTTCAAATTCCTACGTTACCCAACTAAGCACAATTTAAAAAAAAAAACTTTAAAATTCCAATTCCATTACAATCCACGAACCAAAAGCCGCCTTAGGGGGGACGGTATGAGGGCGGTTCCAAGCCCACGGCTTCAAGGGAGCCGCCAGGCTTCTCCTGGCAACCATACCGCCTCAAGCGGTTCCAAGCCTCCGGCTCCGTTTTTGTGGTTTGCGTGGTTTTGTAAAACCGCCGAGAGCCGCTAGAAACTAGCCGTTTTTTCGACCTTTCACTTTTTTTTTCTATATATACACCCAAATATTTTATTTAACCCATTCATTTATACAACCCACACTAAACCAATTTCTTTTTATCTCTTTCTCTCTACAAATTTCTCTCTACAAAATGAGCCTTTACGACGAAAAAGATTTCTTTCCACCACCCGAGATTGGGACATCGTCAAGCAGCTCCGATGACTCGTACGAGGACGCGATCAATTACCTCAACCTATGTATTAACGTCATCGAACAAGAAGAACAAGAAGAGGTTTCCGCTCCTAAACGGAGGAGACGTATTTTCCGTGATCGTGTAAACGGTCACCAACGATTGGTGGAGCTTTATTTCGTCGAAACTCCCCGTTACCACGAGGGAATTTTTAAAGATCGATTTCGTATGTCCAAACGGTTGTTTTTGAAGATTGTTGACGACATCACCAACAGCCATCCGTGGTTCACACCCCGTTTGGACGCGACGAACAGGGAAAGTTTCACCCCTTTACAAAAGTGCACGGTGGCTATTCGTCAACTCGCATACGGTAAAGTTCCTGACGAATATGATGAATCTTTAGATTTTTCTGAAAGAACTGCACGTGAATCCCTACACTATTTTTGTGCTGCCATAATTAAGCTTTACAAAGATGAATTTTTATGTGCACCTACTAGCCACGATATTACTCTTTTATATAATGCCCATTTAGAAAAGCATGGTCTTCCGGGTATGATAGGTAGTATCGATTGTACCCATTGGGAGTGGAGAAATTGTCCTAGAGAGTATAGGGCACAATATCATCGTGGCGATCATAAAAAATCAACAATTTCACTTGAGGCAGTTGCCTCCCAAGATATGTGGTTTTGGCATGCATTCTTTGGTGTTGCAGGTTCAAACAACGACATCAACGTGCTTAATCAGTCACCTTTGTTCAATAATGAGATGCATGGGGTTGCACCTAGAATGCCATTTGTTTGCAACGGTCGAGAGTACAAACGTGGGTATTACCTTGCGGACGGCATATATCCCCCGTGGTCGGTCTTTGTGAAGGCATTTCCACATCCTTATGAGATTAAAGAGAAGAAAATGAAGAAGATACAAGAGGGGGCTAGAAAAGACGTGGAAAGAGCGTTTGGTCGGTTAAAGGAAAAATGGGCGATAGTTGATCGAAAGGGTCGTCCAATAAAAAAAAGCTAATGGAGAACATTATGTACGCTATCATCATTCTACACAACATGACTCTCAAAGACGATGGACTTGCTATATCACCGGTCCACATTCGAGATCCGCCAGTTAACCCGGTTCTCGACCCGAATGTTATTTTCGAATTGCGAGATAGTGAGACTCATTTTAAACTCAGATTCGATATCACCGAGCACATCCAAAACACAATGGAAGTGTTTTTAACCGAGGAGGAGGTGAACGCAAATCCTCAATCCTAGATTTGTATTTTTTTTCTTAATAAAAGTTGTAATTTTTTTTATTTTTAATGAATGTTGTTTAAGTTGTAATTTTAATTTTATTATAATGAATATTGTTTACTTTTATTATTGTTTATTTTATTAAAAGTGTTTTAAATAAAAAATAATAATAAAATTCGCATGGCTTGGAGAAGCCACACCACAACCATACCATGTGGTGTGGCTTCAAATGGCTTCATTTTCCACATATTTGAGTTGGCAGGCTCCTATTGGTTGGTGAGCATGGTTTGGTGAAGCCTTGCCACAACCATACCCCCTTCCCTTAGAGTCGGGTCTAGTAGAGTCTGAATGGCTTAATCGGCTAATTGGTCAACTGGATAAATCCAATTTGTAGTTAGGGTGTCGGTTTGAATTCTTTTTTTAAATCCGAATTTGGGTTAACTTGAATAGTGATAAATCTAATGTGTTATGTAGGCCAAAAATCCAGTTGAGCAAGATTATAATTTAATACTTTGAATTATAGTTTGAAAAGTGGAGACTCTGAGTCTGAGTGTTTAAAGTTTCAGTTTACTGTTGACTAATTCGGTTTCAAAGTGTCTGTTAGGTGTTGTGTTTAAGTCCTATATGTGATAAAAAAATAAATGGGGGTTCAGGTTAGCGCTAGGGGTTTTCTCGATCTATTTGTGTAGTTTCCTCCTAACATATTAACTTTCTTCCGGTATAAAGCATCAAACAGGTTTTTTGTTTAAAAACTATCGACTTTCTTTCCTTCCAAAGCATGAAAATTATAAAGCTAAAAATTGTTTTAATTAACTAACCATAAAGATCGATGTACTCATCATATTGAGAGCTTCATATTTATTATATAACAATAAAAATTGATGATAAATAGTATACATTTTGTTTTTTAAAGTTTTGCCACAAAACTTTGGTACTTTGATTCTTTCTAACCTTAAACTTTTAAACACTTTATTTTTTTTTTACGAAATATTAAACTTTTGGTTTTTATAGTTTAGTCACATATGTTTCATATTCTTACGTTTTGTATCCTTTAGGTTTTAAAGTTTTTTTTGTTTTAAGTTTTGTTGTTTTCTACTTTGGCCACGAAACTTTTAACTTTTTTACTTTTGTTTTTAATATATTTTTATAGTTTTATACTTTCACTACAAGAATTTTAGACTTTTACGTTTTATACCTCTTAACATTGAAACCGTCTAACTTTTAAAGTTTTTTTTGTTTGTTTTAAGTTTTGTTGTCTTCTACTTTGGCCATAAAACTTTTAACTTTTTTACTTTCGGTTTTAGTATACTTTTATAGTTTTATACTTTCACCACGAGACTTTTACGTTTTATACCCCTTAACTTAGTATATTTTTATAGATTTATACTTTCACCACGAGACTCTTAGACTTTTACGTTTTATACCCCATAACTTTTCAACCCTCTAACTTTTAATGTTTTTGTTTTGTTTTAAGTTTTGTTGTCTTGTACTTTGGCCACGAAACTTTTAATTTTTCTACTTTCGTTTTTAGTATATTTTTATAGTTTTATACTTTCCCCACGAGAGTTTTAGACTTTTACGTGTTATACCCCTTAACTTAGTATATTTTTATAGTTTTATACTTTCACCACGAGACTTTTAGACTTTTACGTGTTATACTCTTTAACTTTTTACCCCTCTAACTTTTAAAGTTCTTATTTTTTGTTTTAAGTTTTTTTTGTCTTCAAATTTTACCACGAAACTTTTAACTTTTCTACTTTCGCTTATAGTATACTTCTATAGTTTTATATTTTCACCACGAGACTTTTAAAGTTTTACGTTTTATACCACTTAACTTTCTGACTTTCGTTTAGTATACAAATTCAACCCCGCAGCAACGCGCGGGGTGGTAAACATCTCGTTTGTGTATAAAAACCAACAAACTCAAATAACCTGACCCTGCCTGAAACCCAATTAATATAAACCTACTAATTTAAAATCCAACTAACTTGAACCTTAATAGGGTTGGATGGCAAGTGAGATTTTTATATAAAAAAAACGACTAGCTCGACCCTAGTAACCTCAAACCCTATCGGATTCACCCTATTAAGAGTCATATATATGGTGGAGGTACAAATTAGAACTTAATTTTTAAGAATCCATGAGAATGATGAAAAATAATCAAAATTATTATTTTATCTAAAACATGACTACTATTATTAAAATGCAACGTGATTATATCAGTATAGGGGTGGGGGTGAGGGTGGGGGGAGGGGGGGTTCATTGGGGAACCCTAAAAAAATAGGGAACTGAGAAACCAATTTATTTTTTATGTTTCATATATGAAATGCGATAATTTATATCTAAACTAATATTGATTAATCATCTCCAAAACAAAACAACATAAAAATTTAGCTCTTTTTAAAAGATAATAGTTTTTTAGATTGCTTCCCTAATTCTTTATTTTTTCTTGTATATAACATACAAAAAATGGTGATAGAGGAACCAATATATTTTCTATGTTTCAACGTGAAATAAGATAGTACACATGTGAAATCCAATATAAATTGTTATAGTACTCTATTATCTATTAGGCTTATCCGTAGTGGATGGAGCTCCTTGTGGGCGTTATACGTCATGTGGCGTTCACGTCATCAAGAGGGCTCCATACCAATAGTGGTCAAACTTTTATAACCCCCATAGCAATCATTACCTAATTATTTATTTAATCATTTTTTTATATAAATAAATATTAAAAACTAAAACATTTAAAAAAACAAGGTACATTTAAAAAAAAACTACCACATTTTTTAAAAAAAAAAGTTCAACATTAAAAAAAAAACACCAAACATGAAAAGTTTAAAATAATCTAAAGTCCATATTCTTTCATGATATCGGCTCGAATTTGCAACGCGAGGCTTCGTGCGGGTTCGTCTTCGGGGATCGGTTTCATAAGCCTCTCCAATGCTTTTTCTTTTCGCCGAGCGTTAACGGCTTTCGCTTGTTCTCTCTTAATTGTCAACAAATCATCAAAACGTTCTCGCATTTCTTCATGGCGGACGGAGTAGTCGGAGGATGGAGCTTGACTTGTCGATGAGGAGGTCGCTCGGTTCGTCTTCGCCTTGTCCCTACCTGTCACCCTAGGCCGCTCGATTTCGACATCCTCATCGTAATCGTTCACATCGTTCAAATCAAATGCCCCGAGCGTCAGTCATATTAGGGGAGTCGGTGGCGGGGGCGGAAGACGACGTTTTTGATTTTTTACTTGGTCGTCTTGTCGGCCTTGAGAGATCCGATTGATTCATCCACTTTGGTGCATCGCAAACCACTCGCCAAGCCTTGAGGTTGTTAAACGCCGGTGCGTTTGCTTACTCCGCCATTGCCGCTATGATGATATCTTGGTCGTCCGCACCGTTCGGTCGAACACTTTTAATCCGACCGTATACGGTGGAAAAGGCTTTCATACTCTTGTTCATTTCCGTCCACTTTCCCGAGAACGAATCGTTAGGTCGGTACGGGTCCTTTTTCATCTCAGCGAAAATTTTTCGAAGAATCTCCGACCAAAAAGTCACAAGGTCTTGACTATTACCTGCGTTTAAAAAATAATAATTAATAATTTGTGTGTACTAGATTTTTAATTTTAAAAAGTATATTATTTACCGTGAATGGGATCCTCCGACGTGTCAAGCCACGCTCGAGCTAGTGCCACCTCCTCATCCTCGGTCCAATGTTGCACAACTTTTCGTTGTCTCGGTTTCGCAGCGTCTTTTTTCTTGTGAGATCTCCGTTTTCTCGGTCCAACCGGCGCCGCCTCCGCTTGCGTCTCTGGAACCTCCTCGGGTTCGTCCGGGAAAACTGCAACGGGTTCTTGTGAAGACGGACGGGAAGGTGGGGTAGGAGATGGAAAAGGTTGATACGGTGAATAACCTTGGCTCGTTTGAAATGGTTCGAAGTTTTGTTACGAGTACGAGTTGAAGCCGAAGTTTTGGTAAGGTGTAAAAGGTGGGAAGGCTTGTGGCGAGGGCGTCATGTTCGCAACATACGCGAACAAACCGTCGTCGCGCGGTTGTTGCTTGGGCTCGTTTGTCGGCCGCGGGGCTTGGAAGGACTGGTTTGAAGAAGGTCCGCCACGAGGAAACATCTTGTTTGTAGTAGGTAGAAATAATTTTATAAAAGTGGGAGGATGAGTGGAGGAGTGTGTTTAAAAAATGGATGGAAGGTAGTATTTTATAGTGTAAAATAGGTTAAAAATTTTAATAATAAAAAAACAGCAAATGACCGTTCAACGGTCGAAAAATTAAATACCCTCTCCTCCTCCACGGCGCCATTAACATGGCGCTCCCCCTCATTTTGACAAACATGGCGCCCCGGGGGGGGTGAGTAGGGGCGTTATGAAGGGCGCCATATTAGGAAAAAGGCCCACATAAGGGCATGGGGTATACCCCATGCCATGTTAAACTTTAACACCGCCACGTAGACGCCACCTCATTGTTAACACCACATAACATAGGAGGGGGATAGTCCATGTGGTGTTAAACTATTTTTAATTATTTTTTTCCTTTTAATTTTCGAATTATTATAATGACTACAAAATAGTTTTTTTACTGTATTCGAAAATAGAAAAAGAAAATAAAAAATAATTAAATAATTATTTAAAATTAAAAAAAACACTACAAATACATTTCTTAAGAAGGATAAAACCTACAAATACTTGATAAAAAAAATAAAACATACAAATACTTGATAAAAAAATCAATGTGATCGCTCGTAGATATCTTCGATCAAGTCCGCCTTCAATTGGTTATGGATGTCTCGATTTCTTATTTCTTAACGAATTGCCCGTTTGCGATCCTCGTCGATTTCTTCATACGTCGTATCCAACTCCTCCTCTTGAAATTGGCAAATTGCGGTACCCTGGTCCTCGAGAATCATGTTGTGTAAAATTATACAACCACGCATAACGTTAGCGATTTTGTTTCGATGCCACATACGTGCTGGGTGAGCTATGATATGCCATTTATCCTTCAAATCGCCAGATGTACGCTCTATGTCTTTACGAACCGCACTGTGAGCTTTTGTGTAAACCCCGCGCCTTTCTCCGATGGGAGCTTTAAACCCTTTCACAATCGTAGAGTATTCGGGATAAATCCCGTATCCCAAATAATCTTCCCGCTTGTACGTGTTGCCACATAGCTCAAACGAGGAATCGAGCTCACGTCCCTCAATGATATCATCCCAAATGGGTGATCGATCCAACACATTGATATCGTTGTTCGACCAAGCGACACCAAAATATTGATGTCAAATGCACATATCGTACGAAGCAACGACTTCGAGCATTATGGTTGGATGCCCATGATCACCTCGCATAAACTGACCCCGCCAAGCATTGGGACAATTCTTCCACTCCCAATGTATGTAGTCGATGCTACCGAGCATCCCACGAAAACCTCAATTCTGCTCGTGAAACTCGTACAACTGTCTAATATCGCTAGCAGTGGGTCAGCGTAAATATTTTCTTCCATACAAGTTGTAAAGACCCAATTTTAAAACTACGTATGAGAATAAAACAAACACGGTATTTAAATTAAATTACTAAACAAATGTTGTACGATAAGTATTACCTTTACAAAACTTTTGAATGCACGTCCTAATAGTTCGATCGGACATCCTCAGATACTCCGTCGAAGGAATCACCCGTAACACCGTAAGCCATAACTCGAATTGCGGCCGTGCACTTTTGCAATGGAGTGAAACCGACCCTTCCTCTCGCGTCGCTTTTTTGCGGGAACCATGTATTCTCTCGTTCTAAATCGTTCACAATTCTTAAAAATAGTGAACGTCGCATACGAAAACGTTGTTCGAACGCTTGTGCCGGGTAGACGCATGGATCGTTGAAATAGTCTCTAAGAAAACTCGTTTGCCCCATTTCACGGTTTCGATTTAGACAAGCTCTTCGGGTAAGCGTTTGTTGCGCTCGTCTATTTAGCCGTCGTTGCTGATAATTCACCATCATTTGGAAAAACATATCCGCGGCTTCGTCGGACGACGAGTCGGATGAATCGTTGGACGAGAGGAAGTCCATAATATTTTTTTGGTTAGAGATTTGGAAGAGTTTTAGATAGAGAAAGAAAAATGAAATTTTTTTTAGATAGAGAAAGAAAAATGATTTTTTTTTTTTAAATTGGCCAACGGTCGATTTTTTTTACCGTTCAACGGTCATCACGGGGGAAGAATGGCGTCGAAGATATGGCGCTGGGGGTTGGCGACGTGATATGGCAACGGGTGGGGGCGGTATTCGCGCCTCTTAGCGCCTTTAAACTGACCTTTAGCACCAGTATACCAGATGTACTAACTCCCCATTACGGATAGTCTTAGATAAAATCTCATGACATTAAAGTAGTTCCAAACGCTATCAATTAAAAAAGTTAAAAAATAAAGTAAATGTGAACCACTTAACTTAGGACACATATGCAATCGTAAATGATGTGAACCACACGCGATCTTTACACGGTAGTGCATGATTTGATGTTTAGTTGACTGTTTCGAGTAGCCGTTGAGATACATGTGGCCGGTGAGATAAAAACGTTACATGTCATTAACCTTCATATTAAAGTATTTAATATTTATGGTGTATTTTGCCCTTCGAGGCTTTTAGTTACAATCAATTCGTTTTTTAACCCTTCTGATATTGTAATATCACTCCCTTTGTTAGAAAATTCCTATTTGCGTTTTTAAGAAGATAGTTTTGTGATAAAATAATGATGATTTAATCAAAAGATTATGACTTTAAATTGTATATATGTAAATGTAATGATTTAGTCATTAAAAAATAAAAAATCCCTACTTGCACGTGCATTTTTTTATTTATCTTCACCCCAAATATCACTATTTATCAACATTTATTTCATATAATACAGTCGGTTAAGCTGAAAACACTGTAAAATTTTTCTGATACGGCCAGCCGGTCTAATCCTTATGAAAAATTGCTCCTAAAGAAAATCTTAAACACAAATTATTGTAAAAATTCTATGAGTTTACAAGGAGGTTATATGTAACTACCCCCAAAACAAGGGGGGTTAAATGTAACTATCTCATAAAAAGTTTATATTTATTTTTTTATTTTTTAATACTAGTATCAAGGGACAACTCACATCACTCTGTAATCTGTATTTATCTTTCGGTAGATAGATGAACAAAACGTAAGCATCTTACTCGTTCATCTACTGGCCCTTCTTCTTTCCCCTTCGTTTTCGTTCCTTCCAATTCATCCAAAAATCTTTTGTGATGAAACTGGACTGTCACAAATAGTCAATTTCAGTTATTTTGTATGCATATCAAGCTTGTGTTTATGCAGTTTCTCTGTTCACAAACATCGGGAATGTTCTTACAATCTTTGATTCAAGTCTGAAGCAATTTAGGCTTCTTCAGTTTGATTTTTCGGTTTCATTTTCATCTGAGTATTGTTCTTGAAGAGTATTCTGGGATCTTGTTTAAAGGGTAAAGTTTTTTCTTGATTCATTATTATTTTACATTAAATAATAATCTTATTGTAGAAATTTTGTTGAATTAGTCCAAAAGAGGCAATTCTGGCAGACCCCTTGAATTCTTTTTTATTTTCCAAGAATTGAAACTTTTTTTTTAAAAAATCTTGAAAGAAAAAGTTAGGATTTTTGTTAATATTTATCATCATTGCTGCTGTTCATCTGCTGGTTCTTTAATTTTGTAGCAAAATTTCGAGATTTAGGTTTCTCTTTTTCCTGAAGTAGATCTCCATTTTGAGTAATAATTCTGAAATAACAGTCTTTTTCTTTTGTAGAAATTCGTTTGACCATGTCTAAAAGAGGCAATTTTAGGAGACCCCTTGGATTTCTTGTTTGTATTTTACTCGAGTTCTTTTTTATAATTATTTTCCAAGAATTGATACCTTTTTTTATCAATCTTGAAAGAACAAGTTAGGATTTTTGTTAATATTTATCATCATTACTGGTTCTTCAATTTGTAGCAAAAATTCAAGATTTAGGTTTCCTTTTTTTTCTGAAGAAGATCTTCAATTTAAGTAATTATTTATCAAGTTTTTCTTGATACACCCAGAACTGATTTAATCTTGAAATCAATAATTTTGATGAAATATTTGTTCTTGAACAGGAAGAACTGAAGGCAGATGGCTACGATAGGGGATATTGGGCTTGCAGCAGCCATTAATCTCATCACAGCTTTCATTTTCTTGCTAGCTTTTGCTATCTTGAGGCTGCAACCTTTTAATGACAGGGTTTATTTTCCAAAATGGTATCTTAAGGGTTTAAGATCAAGCCCTGCAACATCTGGTTCATTTGTAAGCAAGTTTGTGAATTTGGATTATCGATCGTACTTAAGGTTCCTTAATTGGATGCCGGATGCACTAAGAATGCCGGAACCTGAGCTCATTGATCATGCTGGATTGGATTCTGCAGTCTATTTGCGGATTTACTTGCTAGGGTAGGCTACTTTGATTCTATCTAGTTTAATCTTTGAACCAGAACTTATTCCTTCAAGAAAATACTTATGATTTCTGCCTGAAAAAGTGTAAAAATTCATGTTTTCAACCCCAAAATCATGTTTTCTTGTGTAAAAAAATATTATTTTTTCTCAAAATTCTCATGTTATCTTCTTAACCGATGACAATCCAGAGGATACAACTTTTGTTTTCGTATAAAAAACCTATATTTACATATTAAATTCTGATAAATTGGTGCCACCGGAGGGTTGGTGGGGACCTCTTGAACTTCCCTGTTCCACCATTGCACAGGAAGAAGAAGACCTGTTTTGTCTTTGTTGATTGATATTTTTGTAGATTTTTTTGTGTGGTTATGTTCTCATGATTAAACTTTATAATTTGGGGTTTTTTGAGTTGATTGATTGTAATTTGACTAATGGCACTTTGTGTCCAAATAATGTCATTGCACTGTCCTCTGATCATTGATGGTTGCTTTCATTTTTTGACTATATTTTGAATTTTGGAAGTAATTCGTGTATTTATTTTTTTAAAAATGGTTTTGATAAACGTAGCTCTAAGGGTATCTATAGAAAATTATATTGATAAGAAATACTATATTTGATCGTCTAAAAACGGCTGTGAAGAAAAGGTTGGTTGCCCAATTTAAATATATTGTGTTTTATGAATAACTCGACTAAGGATGTTGCAGGCATCTACATACACTTAGAGTGATGTATGAACTTTTTTTTATTATTATATCTAATCCAAAGAGTGTCTCGTTTTTTGAGTTGTGAAGCCACCCGGTGCAATTCTTCCTTAGCTATTGATTGAAAGCATGTTTGTTACTATTTCATATTATTCAGTGTTCTATTTTTAATGTATGCAGGTTAAAAGTATTTATACCAATACTCTTCCTTACTTGGGCCATTTTGGTGCCCATCAACTGGACAAATGACTGGCTAAAGGACTCCGAAGCAAATTATAGTAATATCGATAAGCTTTCTATATCAAACATTCCGCAAGGCTCTCACAGGTATGTGAACTATGATATATATATACACACACACACATCATAGTTTTTTTTTTTTTACCTTTTAGTTCTTAAAGGGTTGTGTTTTTTTTCTTTCTTTTTCCTTCCAAATTACGGTTTCTTGAATGCACTTTTAAGTTCATCATTTTATAATTGCAGGTTTTATGCACATGTAGTAATGTCATATGCTGTTACATTTTGGACATGTTATGCTTTGAAGAAGGAATATGAGACGGTTGCACTGATGCGGTTACATTTTCTGCAATCAGAAAAACGTCGGCCTGACCAATTTACGGTAAGTTGGATCATCTCGTCAGAACCACATACACAAGCAACAATACTATTGTTATTATTTTTATTATTGCTATTACTCTTACTACTGTAATATTGTTGTTATTATTGATTTTATTAAATCGGGTTTATCTTTTGCAATTTTTATACTTGTTATCAAAACTAATACCATTATATTTGATATTGATTTTTCACAGGTTCTTGTGAAGAATGTGCCACCAGATGCTGATGAAACTGTCAGTGAGGCTGTGGAGCATTTCTTTCTAGTTAACCATCCCGATCACTATCTAACTCATCAGGTAATTAACAAAAAAACTTATAAATAAATAAATGTAATGTTTTGACTGTTAGTCAACTATCTAAATTCTTCTTGATAATGAGACAATATAAAAATCTTGTGGACCGTTGATCCCTAATATGCAAAAGAATAATTTGGAGTTTTGGACTGTTGATCAATTATAAATTAATTTGGTTATCTTGGATTCATGTTGATAGAAAAGGACTTTTAATGTGGTTTTGTTTAATCGTATAAATTATCTGCAGGTAGTTATGAATGCAAACAAGCTTTCAAAACTGGTTGAAGAGAAGAAAAGTAAGCAAAACTGGCTTGTTTATTACCAGAACAAATATGAAAGAAATCAATCAAAACGACCCATGATGAAGGTACATTTGTTTAGACTTTAGACCCCATATAGTGTTCTTGTTTATTTATTTATCTATTTATTGTATTTTCTTTGTACGGGCTTCTACAGACTGGTTTTCTTGGCCTTTGGGGAGAGAAAGTGGATGCTATTGAACATCACATGGCTCAAATTGAGAAACTATCAAATGAAGTACGTAATGATCATATCTTTGCATACTTTGATTGATTTAAGTCAAATTTCTTTCCAGATATTAAATATTTTTCTTGTTAATTTGTATAATACAGATAGCTGAAGAAAAAGAGGATGTTGTAAATAACCCGAAAGCTATAATGCCTGCAGCATTTGTATCATTCAAGACTCGTTGGGGAGCTGCGGTTTGTGCACAAACACAACAGGCTAGAAATCCGACCCTTTGGTTGACTGAGTGGGCCGCAGAACCACGAGATGTTTACTGGCAAAATTTGGCGATTCCTTATGTTTCATTGACTGTTAGAAAGCTTTTAATGGCTGTCGCCTTTTTCTTTCTCACCTTTTTTTTCATAATTCCCGTTGCGTTTGTGCAATCACTTGCAAACCTTGAAGGTATCGAAAAGAGGGCATCTTTTCTTAAGCCTATAATTGAAGTGTAAGTTCCTCTTATTATTCAAGTTTTTATTCTATACCAAAAATTTTCAACATCGGTTTTACTAAAGATTACAAGCTCTGTTATTGAGTTTAAATGATACTACATGCTATATGAGGTGGCAGTTCGACCCATTTACTTATGAATGGGTTGACTTGGTTTATGGTTTATCTCTAACAGGCTGAACAAAAAATTCGCAAAAAAAGAAATGGGTCGAAGTTACCCAAAGTGTACTATTAAAAAAAAATAGATTATTGTTTTTATAACAATTTTTGCATTAGTTGTTTGTAAATAAATTTAGAAAGTAGGCAAATTTTGTGTTTCTTGTTCGATCTAATCTACCTGTTTTGACACATGTGAAAATAAACCATTTTGCACCGAACCGTTTGAACCTGACCCACCTCAAATGATCGTAAATTTTTATGTTTTATTATTGTTTATTTCCGGGACTTACTGTTTGATAAAAATGTTATGCAGAAAACCAATCAAAGCATTTATCGTTGGTTTTCTACCCGGGATTGCTTTAAAGATCTTTCTAATCCTTCTGCCAACAATCTTAATGATCATGTCCAAATTTGAGGGATTATTGAGTATTTCAAATTTAGAACGCCGATCTGCATCAAGATATTATCTTTTCAACTTCTTCAATGTGTTTTTGGCGAGTGTAGTTACCGGGACCGTGTTGGAACAGCTAGATACATTTCTAAAGGAATCCGTTAGCAAGTATGTTTTACATTTTTATTTAACAGAACCATGTTCTTTAACTAACAGCGGATTTTTAATTTGGTCATTATTATTAACTTTTATGTCAGGCTCCCCGAGATAATTGGAGTGGCTATCCCAATGAAAGCAACTTTTTTTATAACATATATTATGGTGGACGGTTGGAGTGGTACCGCTGGAGAGATTTTGAGATTAAAACCGTTGATAATTTATCATTTGAAGAACTTTTTCTTGGTTAAAACTGAAAAAGACAGAGAAGAAGCAATGGATCCTGGAAGCATTGGTTTTAATACAGGCGAACCGCAAATACAGTTATATTTTCTAATCGGGCTCATATATGCTGTGGTGACCCCACTTTTAACCCCTTTTATCCTGGTGTTCTTTGCCTTTGCATACGTTGTGTATCGTCATCAGGTAAAAGTCAAAACATTTTTAACTATTGTCATTTTCATATTCATATTTGCCTTTGATTACCTCATTTTCTAACTTGAAGCAATTAAATGTATAAATGGGTTTTTTCTTCTCTCATGCCAATGGAACAGTTCTAGTTAATCTTGAAGTTAGGAATTTTTACTTGTTTGACTTTCTAAAGTAAAAATGTTGACTTTATGTCAAATGTAAGTAATTGTGTTACAGTACTTTAAACATAACAAAACCAAGAATAGGTTTTCTTTCTTACAGAAATGGAACAAACCTTTGAAGTTAAAAAAGAGCTTGTTTGACTTTCAAAAGTAGAAATGTTGTGTTGAATGCAAGTTATAATTTTTGCTTTTGATTACTTTTCAAGTAGATAAATGCAGAAATGTTTTTACTACGCGAATTAAAAGATCTTTGTTGATATGAAGTTTTAATACGAATTTGTTTGACTTTTGGAAGGAAAAAAAGTTGACTTTGTGTATAATGCAAATTAGAAATGTGTTTGTTTGACTTTTGAAAGTAGAAGATGTTGACTTATTGTCGAATGCAGATTATCAACGTTTATAATCAAGAATATGAAAGCAGTGCGGCATTTTGGCCTGATGTTCACGGACGTATAATCGGGGCACTTGTAATATCACAACTACTTTTAATGGGATTATTAGGCACAAAAGCAGCAGCTTCTTCAACTCCATTTCTTCTTGCGCTTCCAATTTTGACTATTGGATTCCATATGTACTGTAAAGGTCGCTATGAGCCCGCGTTTATCAGATACCCGTTACAGGTACCTTTACCTACAAAATGACTCTTTTACCCTTCGTAACGATCTTTACCTACAAATGACTCTTTTACCCTTCATAACTATCTTTACCTACCAAAATGACTCTTTTACCCTTGATAATGATTGTTTGTTAATACTAATAATTGTTATATTTTTTGAAAATTTACAGGAAGCCATGATGAAAGACACACTTGAAAGAGCAAGAGAGCCTAATCTAAACCTAAAAGGGTACCTTGAAAATGCATACCTTCCTCCTATTTTCAAAGAAGCAGAATCCGACTCAGATGACGATGATGATGAAATGGGCGATAAAAAGTGGGCAAAGGATAACACGCTGGTCGCCACCAAGAGAGTGTCCCGCAGGAACACGCCTGTCCCTAGCAAAGTGAGCAATGGCTCATCACCAAACCTGGAGGAGATACAAGAGAAGGATAAACCATGAGTGAATTGAGTTTGTATGGAGGGTAATACTGTAAATTAGGCAGATATTATATAACCTCTTGTTTTCTTAGGTGTCAAAAGCTTGGATTGTAAAGGTCTTGATGTTGCATATAATTAAGGAGGTATAAGGCATGTGTGTTTTGCCAGCTTTTGAAGTGCTTGTAAATCAACAAATATAGCCTTGAGTTGTGTCTTGCATGCATGAATGCATACAAGCCTTAAAATGTTCTATTTCATCAGTGCACTATTTTGCTTTTTTATTTTTATTTTGACTTCTGATATTAGTTACTTATTGTTTCTATTTCTTTTCTAAAATATCTAATTCTTCTTGCTGGGTTTTATATAACCAATGTATTCAATGTAATGTATAAAGTTATCTAGTCAAAACAAGAAATAATATGGAACAAATTGATGATATAATGTTGTGAAACAAGATATTTTCCAACGGTTTATAAGTCTGTAAACTCTTTGGTTTAGTGGGGAAAAGTGTAGCTTTATTGGTTACTAGAGACTTTAGGGTAATGTAGTGCAGGGAGTTTTGGTTATGGTGATAGAAACGAGAGTGGTGCGAGGTTCTTGACTTTGTGTTGGTGCATGCAGTGGCAAATCCAGGATTTTTTTTTATGGGGTTCGGTCACAAGTATCTTGGTGTTCGGTTCATAAAAATTGAAAAAATACTAAAAATACTACAGCGCCAAAATTTTTTATGAGTGTCGAGCGAACCCCTAGGCTTGTGCCTAGGTCCGCCACTGGGTGCATGACCAAATTTTATGATGAGGTGGGAGATCGCAATTGCGGAAAGGATTGCAAGGCTAAATCAGATGAGACAATAATGATCCAAGGTTTAAGTGAAGAAGAGTACACCTACGATTCAATGGGAAAATTTGAAGAACGAAAAGATTGCAGTGTTCATAGATAAGGTTATTTCCACAAACTCAGATAGAGTAGACAATGACGCAAATTGGATGTGGGATGCTATGTCGACCAATTTTTACACAAGCTGAGTAGGTAGGAGACTCTCGGGGTCAAAACAGGTATGACAAATGGGCACGAGGAGCCGTGACTCGTGGTAGTGGAATGAGGATGTGTAAGACTAGACAAGGGACAAACAACATAGTTTTAGGCTGTCTTTGCTAGTTTCTCCTTGGATGGACTCGGTCCAAGATTTTTCTCCTCCCGACTCGGTCAGGGCATGATTAGCCATGGGTCAGAGTTGCTTACTCGTTCCTGAGCTCGGTCAAAGGTTATCAAACAAGCAGACCACTTATCAGGTTAGTGGTCAACTTTTACCAGACCCGATAAAAGGTTATCAAAAAGCCATACCATGAATGTTCAAGATTGCTAGTATAGGAGTTCTAAATCTAAAGTTTATAAAGGACGCCTTTTCATAGCCCACCGGAAAAGCTGTTTCATTTGGGCCTGATATGATAAAGCCCAAAATCTTTTTAGCGCCAATATTATCCACTCCTACTCATTCCCAAACACACACTCCTCCCCTCTCCCCTCACTTGTTTGGTGCCACGATGATTCAAATTCAATGGCTACTTCCTCCTCAACCACCGGCTCCTCCGCTCTCCCGCCACCGCCGGAGCCTTCTACTCTCCCACCGCCTCCGGTCACCGCATCACAAGCACTCCTCCGCTGTTTCTACGTCCAGTTTTTCAACAAAGTACTTCGGATTTCGAGTGTGTAATTGTGGTGCTGGTGATAGCGTTAGTGAAGAATCAAAGGGAGTTGTTAAGGTTAGGGCATATCCATTTCACGAAATTGAGCAACGGTGGCAGAAATTTTGGGACGAGAATCGAACTTTCCGTACACCTGATGATGAACTTGACACATCTAAACCTAAATTTTATGTTCTGGATATGTTTCCTTATCCAAGGTATGTTGACCGATTAACCATGGGGAAAAATCTGCAAGTTCCGTTATCATGTCTGTTATTCCGTTATGTATCCTGTTTGTATATGATATTTTACTGGATTTATAGTGTACATTTTTTCAATTTTTTTTCTGTAAATCAATGCTTAGAAGTTTGATTATATAGATAGTTCATTCTTCATGATTCGTAATTTTATTATTCACCTTTGAATTATGTATTGGAAGCAAATTAAGCCAATTTTTGATAGAGATGAAGGAAATTAAACAATTCTATTACTCTATTAGGCATTGAAACGATTAGTTATATTCATTGCAGTGGAGCTGGTTTACATGTGGGACATCCTCTTGGATACACAGCCACTGACATTCTTGCTAGATTTAAAAGGATGCAAGGTTTTAATGTTCTGCATCCAATGGGATGGGATGCATTCGGGTTGCCTGCTGAGCAGTACGCGATTGAGGTGTGTTATAAGTTTTCAACAAATATATTGTTAATTTGCACCACTTTCTTGTTAGTATATTTTTTAAGAAAATTGTTGATGGTTATTATTTGATGTTGTCCAGACAGGTACTCACCCAAAGATCACAACCCTAAAGAATATTGACCGATTTCGGACACAAGTAATTCGCTAACCCCCATGGGTCGTACTTCTTTTTTTGTCAAAACATTATTAATTGTGTTAATTTTTCAGCTTAAATCTTTAGGCTTCTCGTTTGACTGGGATCGTGAAATTTCTACAACAGATCCGGATTATTACAAATGGACACAATGGATCTTTCTGCAGCTTCTAAAGAAAGGACTGGCATATCAGGTTGGGAAAAAAAAGTTCTTCCAAGATCGTTAATTTGTTATCCGTTATGTCACTAGAAAATTAAAAATTGATGTAGCATGTTTTGTATGTAACATTTAGGCTGAGGTACCAGTCAACTGGTGCCCTGCTCTTGGTACTGTGTTGGCAAATGAAGAAGTGGTGGATGGTGTGAGTGAGCGTGGCGGTCATCCAGTCATAAGAAAGGTATGCTGGTGGTTTTTATTTTGTCGTGTATTTCTCATCATTTGACTCTTTAAAATTCTTTCTTATGTCCTTTTATTGGATCTTTTATAATTTTACAGTTGATTGTTTATGACCAAGCAGCCGATGAAGCAATGGATGCTCAAGATAACTGCCTATGCAGACCGTCTTCTAGAAGATTTGGAGGATCTTGATTGGCCTGACAGTATCAAAGAAATGCAACGGAATTGGATAGGAAAATCGCAAGGGGCAGAAGTGGATTTTCGCCTCTTGAATAGAGATAATCAAGACACAGATGCAAAAATAACTGTTTATACAACGAGGCCGGATACCATATTTGGAGTAACGTATTATCTTTATGCTCCTTGTTCTTATCCTCCATTTTTATTTAATGCAAATGATTAAATGAAGATATTCTTATTACTTATTTTCATTATGTAGTTATTTAGTGCTAGCACCAGAGCATCCATTGTTGTCGTATGTAGTCTCTGAGGCTCAACAAAATATTGTAAGTTCATACCGCATTTTCTTTTATGCCACATAGTTTTTATTTACAAAATTATAAATATTTAATGGAGAAGTTATTTTTTAATAGGTGGAAGAATACAAAGAAATTGCTTCTAGAAAGAGTGATCTTGAGCGAACCGAGCTTCAAAAGGAAAAGTCTGGAGTTTTTAGTGGTTGTTATGCTAGAAATCCAGTTAATGGGGAAGCTATCCCAATATGGGTTGCTGATTATGTCTTAGGGAGGTGTGTTTTTCTTTATATCTATTTATTTATTTATTTATTTATTTATTTATTTATTTATTTATTTATTTATTTATTTATTTAAGTTAGTACTTATTTGTAATCGTTAATCAATGTTTATTGCAGCTATGGCACTGGAGCAATAATGGCTGTCCCTGCTCATGATTCACGTGATCATGAGTTTGCGAAAAAATATAGTCTTCCAATACATTGGGTGGTAACCTCTGACGAATGTTGTGATGACTTTGAAAAACCGTTTTCTGGAGAAGGTGATGTCATAAATTCATCAAGTTCAAAAACTGGCCTCAATATTGATGGATTACATAGTAAAGAAGCTGCAAATGAAGTCATTCAATGGGTTGAGAACACTGGAAATGGGAATAGAAAGGTTTCTAATTTTTATTTGTTTGATTTATGTTATAATCTTCTGTCATTATCTGTTCTGTGTGATTTTTTTAAATTAGGTAAACTACAAATTGAGAGACTGGCTTTTTGCTAGACAACGGTATTGGGGAGAACCGATTCCTGTTGTATTCTTGGATGAAAACGGTGAAACGATTCCAATTCCTGAAAGTGAACTTCCTCTTACACTTCCAGAGCTTGATGATTTCACACCAACTGGCACGGGGGACCCACCACTTTCAAAAGCAGTGTCTTGGGTAAGAAAGAAACTAGATAACAAATGAAAGTTGTGAAAGATTTCTGTCCTCCTTTTCTAATTAGTTGTTGGATTGTAACTTGTCTTCCACTGATTATATGAGATTGGGTTATTTGTCGTTTTTTTTCAGATTAAAACCGTAGATTCTTCTTCTGGAAAGCCAGCTAGGCGTGAAACAAACACAATGCCACAATGGGCTGGTTCTTGCTGGTAAAAACAAAATTTTTTTTTGTTGGTATATCAGAATCAGTACCTACACCTTATAAATAGATCATTACAAAACTACAACATTCTTTTATGGAATTGAAGGAAATGTACCCATTTGTCCTTTGTTATTCATTTGACTGTTAGTTAAAAAACTTCCATTGGAACCATGTGGTTCTCATGAGATGCAACCTTTCATAGAGATCTTTATTTAGCTTCAAGTTACATTATTAACCTTCAACAATTGTATACATACATGCAGGTACTATTTAAGATTTATGGATCCTAAAAACTCAACGCAGTTGGTTGACAAGAAAAAAGAAATGTAAACTCTATGTTTCTGCAGAAAATTATGCTTCCTTTACAATCAAATAAACCTTAATTTTATGGCTGGAAACCTGCAGGTATTGGGGTCCAGTTGATGTGTACGTTGGTGGTGCAGAACATGCTGTTCTTCACTTGCTCTACTCAAGATTTTGGCACAAGGTGTGAAGTTAAATTTTCCTATTTACCCTTCTGATTGTCACAAAAGAGATTTATGATATTGATTGTGGTTCAGATGTTTCACACATAGTAAACTCTTTCTTTATTGACTTCTTGCATTTGTCATTCAGGTTCTTTATGATATTGGTGTTGTGTCAACTAAAGAACCTTTCAAATGTGTCATCAATCAAGGGATCATTCTTGGAGAAGTAAGTAAAACCTACTTGGTCAATATACTGACTTTGGTGTTGGTCAGATTTTAAACTAGATGATTTGCAGGTACAATACATGGCTTGCAAAGATCAAGATGGAAATTTTGTTTCTGCAGAATTTCTTGATGCATTGGGAGAGCATACACAAGAAAGGATACCAGAGGAAAAAGTATGATCTTCCACCCCTCCCATTGAAAACTATACATTGTCGGAAGTTTTTATGTTGAAAGTACATATACTACCCATTATTATCTAAGGTTTCAACATGAGCGCTTTAGACGGGTTGGGTAACGGGTCAACAAGAACGGATATTTTAATTCAGTTTACGTCAGGGTTGGTTGTCCCACTATTACTTTTTGTCCCTTTTTTTTAGAATTTTATAAATAACCTTTTCCCAAAACTATACCAAACTTTTTCAATTAATAAAAGGTTATATTAAGTCTTCTACAAAGAAGCAAACTATTTTCTTAAACTATACCAGTGTTATCTAATTTATGTTTAATACTTATCTGTAGGTTACTAAATCTGGTAATTGTTTCGTACTGAAAGACGATCCTAGTATCCGGTTGATTTCTCGGGCCCATAAAATGAGTAAAAGTAGGGGAAACGTTGTTAATCCCGATGATGTTGTAGCAGAATACGGTGCAGATTCTCTTAGACTATACGAAATGTTCATGGGCCCCTTAAGGTAGCCAGTGAGTTATGAAAATTTGATTTTCAAAACATGCTTGTGTAACAAATTGCATTTTCAGGGACTCAAAAACATGGAATACTAGTGGCATTGAAGGCGTACATAGATTTTTAGGGCGATCTTGGAGGTTGATTGTTGGTTCACCGTTATCTGATGGAACATATGAAAATCAAACTGTGACGGTTGATGAAAACCCGTCTCTAGAGCAACTTAAAGCTTTACATAGATGTATAGAGAAGGTAACAAGTTATGCTAAAGTTCATTAGAAAGGGTGAAATGGGCGGGTTCGGATTGATTAATGTGTTAAGTATGGTTATAAAATGGACAAACCACATACAAAGGTATCATAAATCTGAGCCTTTTTTTATAACAAAAAAGTTCACCAAAATGGCAAACATATCTTTAAGTGGACAAAAAAAGCTTAATACCTCAAAACAACAAATGAAAAAATCGAGTAACTTATATGGAAAATTGCAAAAAAATAAAAACATTAAGATGAAACAACATTTTGCCCATTTTACCTACAAAACAACATTAATCTATATATATATATTTTTTTTGCTAAAAATATTTAGGAGGTTGTATGCATTAAGACAAAGTGACAAACTACACGACTTTCATCCCGTTTGACCTATTCTTTTTATGTAAATTTATGATTGGTCCATTTGACAGTTAGAGATAAACAAAACCCAAAATGACAAATTTATAAATAAATGGGTCGAAGTTATAACATGGTGTTCTGAATGGTGTAGGTGAGTGATGAAATTGAAGCAACACGGTTCAACACCGGGATATCTGCCATGATGGAGTTTGTTAATTCTGCATATAAGGTCTCTCCATTCCACTTTGCATACAATAGTTTCCGTCCTCACAAATATTAACTTGTCTTCTAATTTTTTTAGTGGGATAAGTTGCCAAAATCAATCATCGAACCGTTCGTACTATTACTCTCTCCATACGCACCACACATGGCCGAGGAGCTCTGGTTGAGATTAGGACACACAACTACACTGGCATACGAGCCTTTCCCTAAGGTACATTTTCCCTCTTTTTCTCTTCCGAAAAATAAATGTTAAATAAAAAAATCAAAAAATATTCCCTGCAGGCAAATCCTGCCTATTTACAAGACACCACCATAACACTACCAGTTCAAATCAATGGCAAAACAAGAGGTACTGTGCAAGTTGAAGTATCATGCACAGAAGATGATGCTTTCAAACTGGCTTCACTTGATCAAAAACTATCTAAATATCTTGACGGAAAAGCCGTAAAGAAAAGAGTTTATGTTCCTGGAAAGATTTTGAACGTCATTTTGGAGCGCGAAAGCACTAAAGTTGGTTCTCGATAATCTTTAACTTTTGTGTTCCATTATTCAGATCCATTTAAAACCAATTTGGTGCAAGAGAAATATCAATTTTTGTTACGGATATAAGCAAAGTTATCAGATTCATTTTGTTTGTTTGTTAGTGTATGCTGGCATATCTATCATCAGCGCCTACTTCTTGTCAACATTGCTGCTATCAATTGTAGTTATACCTGTAGCCACAATAAAAAGAAATATACTGGTGAACGTATTTTGATATGTTTTTTGAAACAAACATTTCAACCTGATTCTATTTTGGTCAGGACCTGTTTTAACCCAAACTAGATGAGTACTTTCTAGTCACTCTTTTTGACCCGTTACCTGACCTAAACTTTCCGTCAAACTTAGTCACATGTAAAGTTTGATATCATTTGCATGCAAAAACCTACCGAAAACATGGTCCTGAAAATACATAATTGGCATCTAGTTCAGCAAACCATTCAGATTCCTTGATATTGAAATGAGAACTAGTTGAAGAAATCATTGAATACCCAACAGTAGAAGTGGAATTTGTCTGATGATTTGATGTGCGCCCAAAGAATCATTGAATTGCTTCATGTTATCAAAATTTGTGAGCCTTTAGTACTTCTTCATCATTGGAAAACTGATTGAAAGCTTTGTAACGCGGAACCAGCAACTTTCAACCGGGGGGGTCAACTTTAATTTATATACTTGCAATACGCTAATTTTTTTTTACCGTTAAACATTCTTTACTTTGCACATATTGCACTTCTAAATCACCAGGGAAGAATTTTTATACACTAAATATGTAACTTTAATAATCTGATCGAGTAGAAACATATAATTGTTATATTCCATTGATTATTAAAAACATATTAAACTTAAAGAAACTAAAAAGCTAGTACTAAATATTGAATTAATTTTGAAAACTATACCTATCAAATTATGCTTTATTATGATTTGACTGCACGAAGATATTGCTGAACCAAAATGTACAAAACAAAAAAGTAAAATAATCATATTTTAACTTTTGACGTGACTTTGTGTTAAAAAATAATTATATTTTACTCTTCATCATTCATTGATCGTCTTCTCCATTCTTTTTTACAGTGATACTCCAAGAGCACCAGTGAAAAGATTTTCAGATCAAATAAATTTCTTCTTCAGCAATTTTAAGACTAATTAGAGGGTCCAAAGGTCAAGAAAACATTCACGTAGTGGTTGTTTTAATCAGAAATCTAGTTCACCGAAGGTTCGCCGGAGGGTCAACGGACCCTCCGGACCCCCCTTTAGTTCCGCCGATGTTTGTAACTGCAATAAAATGAAAAATATGACTCAAGTTAGAACAATCTTGTTAGTGCATGGGTATGGGTGGAACATTGCCCCGTGGTTGCGTGAGGCCATGCACGAGCATGGCTGCGTGAGCGTGATCACGACTACTTTTTTTTAATGTTATCTCATTTTTGACCGTGGAAACGGTCAAAATGCATTAAATTCCTAATTTTTTATGCTAAAAAAACATTATAAACCTTCATATTTCACATCATATTCATTATTCTCACTTTAAACTTAACCAATAATCTTCACATGATACGTTACATGACATTTTCATGTTCAAAGCCACGTTCACATGTTTCTCTAATTTCCAATGTGTTTCCCACGTATTGTGATACGGAAACGTGTAAAACCTAGGCTAAACCTAGCGGCGAAGACGCTTGGCCAACCAAGTCGTCAACGACGGTTCGATATCCGGCCAACCGGAGCTATCTGGGATAATAGGGTTTCAAAGAAAACCAACTTCAATTTTTTTCATAAAACTTAACAACCCATCTCAAGAGTTCAACAAAATAAATAGGAAACAAACAAAGAGATAACTTGGAGGCCAATCCTCACTTATTTAGGAAAAGATAAATACTAAAAAAAATAAACATAAATCTCTTTCAAACAGATGGGTTGAAATCCGGATGCCCCAAGGGCCCCCTAGCCACTTTCGTCGATCTGTTGAACTGGCCCAACAGCCCAGCCGGTTCCTTCCTCTTCCTGGCCTGCAACGTCATCTTGGCCCGTATCATCCTCCCCCTCTAAAAAACGACTCGTCCCCGAGTCATCAACCAAATCGTCAAGAGGATAATAGGGGGATAAATCAGCAACATTGAAGGTGGCAGAAACACCATAAGTACCTGGCAAATCAATTTGATACGCATTGTCATTGATGCGTTTGACGACGCGAAACGGCCCATCCGCCCGTGGGTGTAATTTTCCAAAACGGCCTTGTGGAAACCTCTCCTTCCGCAAATGTATCCACACGAGATCCCCCTCATTAAATACCACCCGACGACGATGTTTATTTGCGCGTGACTGGTATTGCAAGTTGTGTTTGGCAATCTGATCTCGTACTTGGATATGTAGCTGTTTAATCTGTTCCGCCCGAGCATCACCATCAGCACTAAAAGATTCGACCCCGGGAATAGGCGCCAAATCCAAAGGAGTAAATGGATTCCGACCATAAACTACGAGGAACGGACTACGACCCGTAGAACTATGGACCGATCTATTATAAGCAAACTCCGCTTGGGGTAAAGACAAGTCCCACTGTTTTGGATGATCGCCCACAAGAGAGCGCAACAAATTACCGAGACTCCGATTGGTCACCTCCGTTTGGCCATCGGTTTGTGGGTGATGCGAGCTACTAAACTGTAACTTAGCCCCCAACTTTTTCCAAAGAGTTCGCCAGAAATGGCTAACGAACTTCACGTCTCGGTCGGAAGTAAGTGTTTTGGGAACACCATGCAAACGTACCACCTCCTCAAAATATAAGCGTGCAATCTGTGAAGCGTCAAAAGTTTTCGCACACGGAAGAAAATGAGCCATTTTTGAAAAACGATCGACGACAACCATGATAGAGTCTTTTTTTCGTTGTGTGAGTGGTAAACCGAGGACAAAGTCTAAAGTAACATCCTCCCAAGGACCGTTAGGAGTAGGTAATGGCGTGTATAATTCTTGATTTGTTCCATGCGTTTTAGCCACGTGACAAGTGCGGCATCGCTTGATAACCTTCAGAATATCGTGTGCCATTTTTGGCCAATAAAAACGCTCTCCAACTAATGCCGCCGTCTTCTCTCTTCCAAAATGACCAGCCAAAGCCCCCTGATGGCACTCCTGAATTATAGCCTCCCTAAAGGAGGAAGTAGGAATGCATAATTTGGCTCCTTTCATTAAATACCCCTCGGATCGAAAAAAATCTCGCACGGCACCAGTTTCTGTCTTCTCCCATAAGTCGCTAAAGTCAGGATCGTCCTCGTACAAGAGTTTGATCCGCTCAAATCCCGGGAATCGGACTGAAGAAGAGATCATAAGAGTTGGCCGTCGGCTCAACGCATCCGCCACGGGGTTTGCCGTACCCGCTTTGTGTTTGATAACAAATGTAAAATCTTGAAGAAGTTCGACCCACTTTGCGTGACGAGGATTCAACTTTGCTTGACCTTGAATAAACTTAAGCGCTTGGTGGTCGGAATATAGCACAAACTCCGCGGGTAGTAAGTAATGTCTCCAATATTCCAGACTGCGGACAATAGCATAAAATTCTTTGTCGTAAGTGCTATACCGTCGCCTCGTTTCATTGAACTTTTCACTAAAGAAAGCTACCGGTCGATTTTGTTGGCTCAATACTCCTCCGATTCCTAGCCCCGATGCATCGCATTCGACTTGAAAGACATAGTCGAAGTTCGGGAGAGCCAAAATAGGAGCTTCTGTGACTACCTTTTTGAGATGATCGAAGGCAGCTTGGGCACCTTCTTTCCACGTAAATTTGCTAGACTTAAGACATTCGGTGAGCGGAGCTGCTATCGTGCTGAAATTTTTGATGAACCGCCGGTAGAACGATGCAAGTCCATGAAAACTTCTAATGTCGTGGAGGGATGTTGGAGTCGGCCAAGTAGTGATAGCAGTGACCTTGTTCTCGTCCATACGTATGCCGTTCCCCGAGATTAGATATCCTAAAAAAGTGACTTCAGGTGTGAAAAATTGACACTTTGCCCCATTAGCAAACAACTTTTGTTCCCGCAGGATGTTGAAGATTTGGCGAAGGTGTTTGTCATGCTCACTTTTGTTCCGGCTAAACACTAGAATATCATCAAAATATACGACTACACACCTCCCAATAAGGGGTTTAAACACATGGTTCATGAGCCGCATAAATGTGCTTGGGGCGTTTGATAAGCCAAACGGCATAACCAACCACTCGTATAAACCATCTCGGGTTTTAAAAGCTGTTTTCCACTCATCTCCGGGACGCATTCGGATTTGGTGGTAGCCACTCCGAAGATCAATTTTGGAGAAGACTTTTGCGCCAAACAAGTGGTCGAGAAGGTCGTCAAAACGCGGAATAGGAAAACGGTACTTGATTGTAATTTTGTTAATCGCCCTACTATCAATGCACATGCGAAAAGTACCGTTTGGTTTAGGCACAAGCAAGGCCGGTACCGCACAAGGGCTCATACTTTCACGAATGAGGCCCTTGTCTAGTAATTCTGTTACTTGATTATGTAGCTCTTGAAACTCCTTGGGATTCATGCGGTACGCCGGTTTGTTCGGGAGGCTTGCACCTGGTAAGAAATCGATGCAGTGTTGTATGTCTCTCATGATGGGTAGGCCGGAGGGAATTTCTTCTGGGAAAACATCATGAAATTCTTCAAGTAAGGTTTGGATTATTTGTGGGTGTGAAGGTATAGTAGAATTTTGTTCTACCATAAATAATCCAAAACACATGGGCACTTCAAGGGTTTTAGTAAGACCTGCAAATTCAGCCCGGGATAGAAAGTGAGACTCCGGCGGGTCTTCTTTTGGGTGTAGTGGCGCTAAAGTGATGTTTAACCCATCTTTTTTTAATGTGTACGTGTTCCGGAAACCATCGTGTTTTACCCGCCGGTCATAAAGCCACGGTCGTCCCAATAGGACGTGACATGCATCCATGGGAATAACCTCGCACCAAAGTTCGTCCGAATACTTATTACCGATAGAAAATTGAACAAGGCACTTATGAGTTACTTTCACGAGATTGCCTTTTTTTAACCAAGTCAACTGGTACGGGTCCGGATGATCGTGAAGTTGTAGGCCCAGTTTTTCAACCATTGAAGTCGCCACCATATTCTCACAACTTCCGCTGTCAATAATAACGGTGCAAATTTTTCCTTTAGCGGTACATCGTGTGCGGAAAATATTGTTTCTCAACCACTTTGTGTCGTCTTCCGTGTCCACAACAGTGGTGTTAAGAACCCGCCGAGTGACTAACAACTCTCCTTTATCCGGGTAGATGACCTCTGTTTCTTCGTCTTCCTCCTCGTCATAAACCGGGGCCGACTCGTCGACGAAGGCAACAATCTGTTTGTTTGGGCAATCTCGTTTTAGATGTCCGATCCCTTGGCATTTAAAACATCGAATGGAGGCTGCTGGACCCGTTGCCGGCGCTGATTGAGGAGCCGGAACAAGGGTCGGTTCGGGCTTCACAAACGTGGGCTGCTGCTGTGTCGATGGAGCTGTTGCATTACGATTAGAAGGCCCGGGTCGAGTTGCGGGTTTCCTCGCAAGCTGTTTTTCCACCCGTTGTGCTAGCCTGCAAACATCATTGAAAGAATAATATTGTTGGAGGTAAATAACGTCGGCAATTTCGGTCCGAAGGGCACCCAAGAACCGTGCGATAGTTTGTTCTTCTTCCTCTTCAACACCACATCGCATGCGAGCCTGTTCAAATTCATGGATAAACTCTTCCACTGTTAAAGATTTTTGTTTGACATTATTGTAATCTAGATAAGCATCTTGACGGTAATTAACAGGTAAGAACTTAGCTTTAAGTAGCCGTTTCATCTTATCCCAAGATTCAACGGGATGTTTACCCTCCCGGTAGCGTTTCTGCTTCAGATTTTCCCACCACAACGATGCATGTTTCTTTAGTTTAATAGCGACAAGTTTTACCTTGATATCGTCGGGGATGTCGCGCAGATCAAACACACGCTCCACTGTGTGTAACCAATCAATAAAATCGTCGGGAAGTAGGCGGCCTTCGAATTCCGGTATCTCAGTCCGGATACCCATTGAACGCAGTGAATCGCGCTGGTTTCGAGGGGTCGGTGGGGAGGGTTGTCGTCGTGGAGAAAGTTGGTGAAACGGGTTGTAATAACCTGCTTGATGATCGTGGTCTTCGAACAAGGAGGGAGTTCGTTCGTCATCTTCTGGAACGTATCGGTGCTGGAGGTTGTCGACTTCTAGATCACGAAGTCGCTGTCGCAGTGCTTCAATCTCGACATCGCGAGGATCACGCCCGTCTAAACCACTGCCTCCGGCGGCGAATCGGTGGTCTGGTTGACGATCTCTCCTAAACGCATTCATGTCGAGATCCTGGTCTCTGATTACCACTTGATACGGAAACGTGTAAAACCTAGGCTAAACCTAGCGGCGAAGACGCTTGGCCAACCAAGTCGTCAACGACGGTTCGATATCCGGCCAACCGGAGCTATCTGGGATAATAGGGTTTCAAAGAAAACCAACTTCAATTTTTTTCATAAAACTTAACAACCCATCTCAAGAGTTCAACAAAATAAATAGGAAACAAACAAAGAGATAACTTGGAGGCCAATCCTCACTTATTTAGGAAAAGATAAATACTAAAAAAAATAAACATAAATCTCTTTCAAACAGATGGGTTGAAATCCGGATGCCCCAAGGGCCCCCTAGCCACTTTCGTCGATCTGTTGAACTGGCCCAACAGCCCAGCCGGTTCCTTCCTCTTCCTGGCCTGCAACGTCATCTTGGCCCGTATCATATTGCTTTCCCACGTCTATCACTACTTCATGTTCTTTGTTTCATTAGTTTCTAATTTATATATGTAATGTTCTATGGCTTGGAGGGAAGATCAGAAAAGTTAATTCAAAGATTTTAGTTTTCTTCTTCAATTTATTTATTTATTTATTTTTTTGAGTTTAACCCACTCAACGGGTAAATTAGGAGACTAGTCATCTCGAACCGGCTACAACATCACATTTCATCACTAACCACATCATCTTCATACATGACTAGATACTTCTCATGACGTTAGGTGACAAATGAGAAAATTGCGTTGTCCCAAGCTTGGCTCGCAGTGAGCGAAGAGATGAGCCCAGGCTAGTATCGGGACTTTTGGCAACGCGTAAAATATGGACGCCATAAGATAAATAATGTACCTTCGTGATACTTATGTAACCTTTATTTAACTATCAATACCTTATTAATAGACGCCATAAGATAAATAATAAATTATGCTGAATATGTGATTTTCAAAAGGTTATAAATTTATAATGCAACACAAATGAAAGAAATTCCACCTTAAAAACCGGACTCTCTTCTCATTAAATAAGAGTCGGATAGTAAGTATTACAAACCTCGTCATCGACACGTATTTAATTTAAAATAAAAGCAAAAGATTTCTATAATATTATTATTATATATATATATATATTGCGGAATAAATAAATTTATTACAGGAAAAAAAAAGGTTAAAAAAGCCTATTCTCGTTGCTTTGAACTCCATGTGTGACTGGTGCTTGAGCTTTTACTTTTCTAAAGTACCACACCCCTGCCCCTATTCCAACGGCTCCGGCCACGGAAACGGCTGTCGCTGTCCCTGTCACATTAATAGTATTAATCTATAATATTTCTACAAATGAGTATTTATAAAAGTATACGTAGAAACTCTCTAAAATGATATCTAAAATTATGGATTACAATTTTTAACACTTGAAGCATGATATAAAAAATAATAACATTCTAATACGTCTAATTAAACGTATCATGTTCGATTAATATGAATACGTGTTAGGCTTTATCAATTCAACCCATCAACCAGACTGTTTTGTTTTTAACACGAATAAATTATATCAAACAATAGGGTTTTCTTTCTTACCCGCAATTACTCGAGAACTCCTCGCGTGTTGAGAACGATCTGCAAGGCGGAAACTCGATGGTTAAGTACATTTAGAAACCGAAATTGCAAGTTTGTTACTCACTAAGTTACTTAACATACCTTTGCAATAAGTTGTGACATTTCTTTTGTCACATAAGCATGAAAAACCACGGTTTTCGACATCGAATCCACACGTACCACCGCCCTTACTCCCGTCCTGACATTGCAAACACCGTGTCGTCACCGGAATATCAAAGTCGATCCTGATCCCGTACTCCGGGGCGGTACTATACGTTTGGGACGCCCCCAAATTCCTCCAATATACACTAGTATAAGTGTCACAATACTTCAACATCAACCTTAACGACTCGGTTGCTTTCGGGTAATAAGAGCAACACGAGGTGGCACCACCTAACGCGTGTGCGCACTCGGGCAAATGCCTACACAAATAGCTAGCACTATCACACGTCGAGTCACATCGGTCCGGGTACCTTTCACAAAACACCGGTTTGGGCTCCACGATCACATCCGTTTCGCTACAGTTGAAAAAGAGGTAGTCGTTTTGCGAGGATAACGAGAGATGGATGCTCGTGTCGAGGCTAAACGGGCGTGTAGGTCGAAATCGGTCCCCGTCCTGGCAATTCCACATGTACGGATCGGTTACGAGGATGTGAGGATCCGAGTAATCGATCCGACGAACCGGGTATCGCCCGGACGGGGTGCGGAGTTCGAGGCGGCTAGATTCGGAGCATACTAGGATGTTTCTATAGTAGGGGCTGCCACAACCTTCATCAATGCCAAAAGGATAGTTGATTTGTATGTCACCACAAGAGGTCCTGCAGAGACTTGATTTGGATTTTACAAGGGTGCAAAGTGTAAATATTAGGAAATGTAGAAAAATGACATTTGAGTCCATGACAGAGATTTGGGGGAGAGAAATCTGGTCCAGAATACAAGAGTGAAGTGAGGTTTTAGGAAGAGAGTGAAGAGCCTTTCAATAATATTATTTTAGTTTTGATTATCTTTATGCTTTTTCTTTTTCTTTTTCAGAAGGTGCTTATTTTTCACTTTATTTCCTTAGTATTATATACTAAATTCTTTGCTTGCAAAGCAAGATGTGCTGTTATTACTTTCTTCATCTACAAGTTACCCTGATTTCAAAATTTGAAACTCATTTATAAAGCATCCAAACTTACAATTTGATCTTTATGTGAAACCAATCTAGAAACTGGTTTAGGTGAAACTAGTTTGTAACTGAACCGATCCTTCCGTTTGGAATCTGTTGGAGACTTAGTTTGTTAAAACCGATTTGAAACCAAACCAGACCGAATTAAAACCAGACTGAATCTAAACTGTTGTAGGTATGGGTATTGGTATCCTGATAGCAATCGAAGTCGTGATGAAAACACTTTCAGAACGATTAATTGGAGTGTATACCAATTAATGCTCGGATAAAATCGAAAGATTCAAAGGTTATGAGAGTTTTCGTTTGCAGAGAGAACAGGGGATGTTTTGATCTTGCGAATCTTAAGAAAACCGAATTCAATTCGTATTTATCTCAATTTCAGTTTTTAGGCCCAGTAACTGCTTTGCAGTTATTTGGTTTTATCTGGAAACCCGACTTTAAATGCGTGACATAATTTATATGTCACAAAACCAAAAACGCAAATTTCTAATGCATTTTCTATACAACAACATTGTTCCAGGGGCTCTGCCCCTTGGACCCCGCCAGGGGCTGCCGCCTCTTGGACCCGCCAGGGGCTGCCGCCCCTTGGACCCCGCTTCTCTCGGGGGCGCTGCCCCCGAACCCCCGTTAGTCTGGTCAATATACAAATATGCGTCGACTCATATTTGCATATTAAACTTAATCTATTTTACACTAAAATACCAACATTAACTGGTTTCAATTCAATTCGGTCTTTTTTTTTATCCATTTATAAACTGGTTTCTAATCCGAAATGGTTGAGCCAATACCATTATGGACTTTCTTTAACTCTAACTGGTTTTAAAACTGATCCGGTACGATCCAAATTCTGATTTTGTAAATCCCTGGAAATAACTTTTGTATACAAAAACCAGATAGACAAATAGAAGCCCATTATTATTAGGGCTCGTTGGAAAAGTTGGCCCAAATATAAAACCAGCTCGTCAAATCGTTATTGTGTTTCTAAAAGTTGTTAAACCTTAAAAGTTAAACTCTAAATCATAAAAGTAAATAACTTGAAAAACTAAACCCATTAATGATTCAACAAGTCAGTTTCAATGTTGTTATAATGAGTTTAATCGGAGTTTGTTTGAACCGGTTTCCCGCGGTTTTTTTTACGGGTGTCTTTTGAATCTCGCTCCACATACATAAACATCAAAAATGGAAAATAATACATTACGTATTATCAGTTGAGCAATATGCATGGTTTCCATCCAGATAAATACCGATATTTGTTCAAATCACGTTATAACAATGGACATTAAGTACCATTTGTTTATAATAAAATACATAAAATTCAAACAATATAATGACCAGCACATAAAATGGGAGACTATAATATTTATAGAATAAATTAAAATAAAAACGATGTCATGGCGTACTGGTGTGTACAAAATATATAAATAACTTTTAGTAATATGAAATACGGTTCTTTCACGTATTGGTTCCATCCATTTTTTAATATTAAGTGCGAATCTAAAAGTATATATTTTTCTATCAGCTATGCGCAAACTATCCTAAAGTCTACGGTCTCAATCTAAGTTTGACCTAACAACCGGCCGAGCCCACCGTAATTGTTTTAGAAATTCAAATGTTAACCAACACTTCTACTCCCATAGACTAGTCTAGATGGTGGGGAAATTCATAATTCTTATAGCAAATAATTGGGTAAAATCTGAAGTCGTGTATGATTACCTTTCAATCAAAACAATTTAGGTTGTATACCTTAGAAATCAAGAATGATCGGGTCTACTCTCATCACACCGTATATCAATAAAGCTATTCGAACTACCGCTACAGGGATCTAATCTTGACGGACTGTTACGTGAACTCTGGTATAACATGCATGGGAAACAAACCATTAACGCGGTACAGGGCGGGAAGAGTCCATGTATCGCCCCTTCGGCGTGAGAATCAGTAACTCGTAAAAAGAGTGTATGTGATTAGGGTTTAGAGAGAGAGAAAGAGAGAGAGAGAGAGAGCATAGAGATGAAAATATACATCCTACGCCTGTTTATTATAGATATGGAATTAGGGTTTGCCCCATACGGGATGAAGTTAGCGCGTGGATTTGACGCCCGGGTGTATTACGTGATGTGGTACATTCCTTATTAAAAAAAGAGATTGGTTGGCTAAGGATCCCACACAATCCGATAGGTTGTTAGGGGTATCCTTACCTTAATGGGACTTCCCGGGATACGCTGGTGTGGATCTGACCTGCTGGGCGAGTTTGGTGTACGCTTGACCCTGCTCGCGGAAGGCCTGACCCAACGATCGGATATCCTAATCAAACATTGTAACCGTCGTTGCCACTACTAACACCATCGATGTCGCCGCCATCCCTTTCGCCTCTGTTTTTTTTTATAAATAAAAGGGTTAGGATTAATTGTTATTTTCCATTAAATTAACGAACAAATCTAATGACACTTAGCATCAGGGACTAAAGGTGTTACAAAAGCCCAAACATTTGGACCATAGCCGTAATTTTTGAAACCTTTGGAAGAAAGGTAAAATTGACAAACCACAGGGATGATTCCTGTAATTTACTCTACACTAAATATCCAACAAACCTCCTACATTCAAGTGTAATCATTGATTAACTAATTAATTCACAGCAAACAACAAAGTAATGCATAAATGAAATACTGTGACGATTAGATTGCCTTTTTAGTATATTACACATTCTAAATGTTCGAATATCAGGGTGTCACTAATGAGTGAACTCTTGCTATCCATGAAGATAATATGCACACCAGTTTACATACATAAATCCTACTTGACACTGTCTTTTACTAAGCAATGTCTGAATTCTTGAAGCAACTAAACTTCATGCTCATATAGGTAGCTCTTTTTCTTCTTGCACCAGCAAATGGAATTTTTCAAAAGAACTATTAAGAAGATAAACTTCAGCCTCCTTAACTTGAAAATCCAAATACATACCTTTAGGATGATGCTACTAATGTGTTCCAATCTCTAGATGTTAAGCTATTACATTAAATTCAGCACCTAATGTCATACTAGGTGGGAATTGGGTATTTTAACATGAGAGATTTTAGGTGGACTTTAATCCCAATACCGCAACTGCCTTTTTCACGAGATCTCTACTTAACCCTTTGGTTAAATGGTCAGTTAAATGCTGTTGAGTTCTCACATACTCAACTGATATAAAACCATGCATGATGAGCTCACGTATCATGTTGTGCCTCACAACTAAGTGTCTAGACTTGCAATTATACACTTGGCACTATGCCTTAGCCAATGTAGCTTCACTATCCACCTTTTAGAAATAAGATATATCGGTTTAGGCCACAATGGAATCTCATTAATTATTTCTTAGTTACTCAGCTTCTTTACCAGCTGCTGTTATCGTTACAAACTCATTTTTCATAGTTGAGTTAGTTATGCAAGTATGCTTCTTTGATGCCCAATATATAGCACATCCCCCAAGAATGAACACCCAACCACTTGTGTAAAACATGTGAAACTTTGAAAGTTTCATTCTAAGTTTATGCCATTTAGAGCATAACTGGTGACGTGTTATGTATTCCCCCATCCTAGGTCAAGCACGGAAGCATTCAGTACCATCTCCCAAAATCCTCCTTTGTCATAGATGCTTTCTATAGGTTCACTCGATAAATCGAGCTACACTATAGTTAAATCTTCTTCTTATAGTAGCGACCATTGTATTGGATCCATTTTTATAAAAAATTTAGAGTGTTTAATAGTTTTAGGAGAAATTAGAGAGTTTAGATAATTTTGATGTGTAAAATTTATTATAGAAAATGTGTATATAGGTCAAAAAGTAAAAAAAAATTAAAAAATTGGCTATATATCCGTTAGAGGGGTATACAGTGTAAATATATATTCTAAATCAATCCGTTACAGGGGGTATACTGTAACTTCTAGATGATTAATTGAAAATATGAAAAAGGGGTTCGTGTGTACCTCGCTCCATGCAGAGAGCCCTTACACGAGAAATGGCATTGGGGGGGGGGGGGGGTGTCCACGCACACCACGTGGCGTGAAGGCATGCTAGTGTACTCCATAACGCCTAGCTTTACTAATGGATATCTAGTAATAATATAAAAGAATAAGCAATTCATAATATTTAATAATATCTAGACAATTTACAAAGGCTTCATGTTACCCTATATGTACTAAATAAACAACTTGAAAAACAAAACAAGTAAACCCTAATAAATTTAGGAAACCATATAAAATGACTCACCAACCAAACCTAAGTAATTACTAAATCCCTACTAATTACTCTTAACTATAGAAGAATTACAAGATTAGTCTAATAGTTATGCATAGTACATCACGCGACCCTCTTTTTTTCTGAAACACCCGAGTTACAATTTCCGATAATATCGTTAAAGATAAGGCTAACGGAATTTGGTCCCAGAAAATTTTTATGAATTTAGTGGTGATTTTTATCATTAACACATACAAAAGATATCATTCCAAATTTCTCACCACAACCTTAAAGTATTTGAAAACACTACATGATCTTAACACCCTACTATGTTCAAAACGACGACGTGCATTTGAAGTTCGTGTTACGACTTCTAAAACAAGATCATTAACAAAACAAGGTCAAGCATTCGGTTCTTGTTCAACTCCGGGGAATCCAGCTATATCTTGCTTTTACCTGCATTTTTCCATTAACCCGTTAGTCTAATATACGTTAGGATCGATAATTATGCGTTAGAATACAAGAGAAAGGCCAAAATATCACTTTTTGGCCTGAGGCCAGCGTAAGCTACGGTGGCCACCGTAGCTTACGGTGGCTCCTGGTGTCTTACGCTGGCCAAAATCTGGCCTACGGTGGGAATTTTATGCTGAAGCCAGAGTAAGCTACGGTGGCCAGAGTAAGCTACGGTGGCTTCAGCATAATCCTCTCTTTTTGCTACTAGATTTCCCAAATTTCATTTGGGGTCTTTTCTTTTCATGATCCCAACTTCCCAAACAACTTGTATACCTATCTTTAAGCAAATTCACCATACCTAGATTTATGTGGCTCTAACGAGCAAGTTACTTACCGGGTTAGTTTTGTATTTTCGACCCGTTTGACCCGTTGGCTTTACCCAATAGTTTTACTTGCCCATCGTTATCCCAATGCATTCAACCTGGGCTATCACACACTTTTGCATACACATTCCTACTACTAACTATGAGCATTGTATGGGTTGTGGAAATCTCCAAGTAGTGGTCAATGGCGTCTTCCCGTTCACGAATGTAACCTTTGTATCATTTAGGAACGACACCACTTAACAACTCAACGTGGTTCCCACAACCTCATTCAAGATCAATGCCCAAGACACGTTTTGCAACCTTATGCAAGCCTTTGGCCCACTATGGCTCTTATGAGTCATTTAGAAGGCACAAGTATGCATTTCATTGCCAAGTTTACTATCGAATCATAAGTTCATAAAAATCAATAAGATTTTCAAGGTTATAACATGTAGGAATACGTTACCTCGCGAGCTAGAGCCTCCGCTTCCACCGGTGTTAGTTGGATGTTTGTTTCCTTCCTCTTGCTTGTCTGCGGGTTCACTAATAAAGTTAGGACCTCTTGACAACGCATTGACAATATGTCATCCAACAATATGAGTTTACCATTTTGCACATAATACAATTATCTTATAGGCATTTATTTCGTGTTAAGACATACCAAATCCACATCCTAAGTGCTATACAAGTTTATAACTAAGCAATTAACGCATTTATGTGCAATCAATTTCACTTAGGCATTTCATCGAGCACTTGGTGAGCATAATATCCACATTCATGTAATTCATTCAATTTATATACTCCCACCTACCCATTTACACAATTTAGGTGAAATCATTTCACACCTATCTACATTCATCAAAATCCAACAATAATCATCATGCATACAAGTTTTTTAGGCTAGCATCACAAATTGACTTAACCACTACTTGATTTTCGTCACCCATGGAACCCCCACCTAAAACTTGTGAATTAAACACAATTACTCATACAAATATGATTTTTACACCTTCTATCATCCTCATATAACATTGGGAGGTTCATCAATCACTTGTAGGTTCCAGATTTGTGATGAATCTTAGATTCACCCACATGCAACAAGTTAGAGTTTTACTTACTTGATTTAAGAAGGGCTTTAGATGATGAAAAACACCTCCAATTTCTGATTTGATGCAAGAAAAATCGCAGCTCAAGCCTTGACTGCAGAATTTGGAGTTTAGGGTATGGAAGAAGGGATGGGTCGATCACCAGGGAGAAAATGGCGACCTCCCCCCTTTTCCCAGCTCTTTTATTAATTAGACTTTTGTCTAATTGCAACATTAGTCCCCCAAGTTTGGTCTTTTATAATTAATACTATAAAACAACAATTTTTACACATTAAACCCTAACATTTACACACATATGACATTTTTAACCAAGTTAGGGGTTTTAATATTCCATCTTAAATATTAGCGTGATATTTAAATGAATATTTCCAACAAAAGAAAAACGGGATGTTACAACTCCACCCCCCTTAAAGGGGTTTCGTCCCCGAAACAAGTTACGTACCGAAAAGATGAGGATAGTATTGACGCATTTCTTCCTCGGACTCCCATGTCAAGTCCGAGCCTTTCCTGTGCTCCCATTGAACCATTACTTGGCTCACCTCTTTGTTCCTCAACTTTTTTACCTTGCGATCTCGAATCGCGATCGGCATCTCAACATAATTTAACTTATCATCCACCACTAAATCATCTAGGGGCACGTAAGCGCTCTCATCGGCCAAACACTTTCGTAAGTGGGATACGTGGAAGGTGTTGTGGATTGCACTCAACTCGTCTGGCAGTTGGAGTTGATATGCCGCTTTGCCCACCCGAGCAATTATCCTAAACGGTCCAATGAACCTAGGACTCAATTTACCGCGTTTTCGGAATCGAATGATACCCTTCCACGGGGAAACCTTTAGCATCACAAGATCACCCACTTGGAATTCAATATGTCGTCTTCTTTTGTCGGCATATGATTTTTGTCTATCTTGGGCCGCCTTTAGTCGGGCTCTTATCATATCGATCTTTCCCGAAGTCAACTCGACCACATCCTTACTAGCAAGTTCGCGTTGGCCCACTCCCCCCCAACACACGGGTGTTCTACATTTTCTCCCATAAAGCATTTCGTACGGGGGCATCCCTATGCTAGCATGGTAACTGTTATTATACGAGAATTCAACTAGGGGAAGATGACTATCCCAACTCCCCCCAAAGTCAATCGCACATGCTCTAAGCATGTCCTCGAGAGTTTGGATCGTTCTCTCGCTTTGTCCATCCGTTTGAGGATGGTAGGCCGTGCTTAACAATAATTTCGTTCCCATTTCGGCTTGGAATTCCCGCCAAAACTTGGAGGTAAACCGAGTGTCCCGGTCCGACACAATGGATACTGGTACTCCATGACGCGACACGATCTCGTTAATGTACACGGTAGCCATTCTCTTGGAGGAGTATTTCTCACGGATAGGTATAAAATGGGCGCTTTTGGTTAACCTATCCACTACCACCCAAATAGCATCAAAACCCTTGGCCGTTTTTGGCAACTTGGTCAATAGATCCATCGTGATATGCTCCCATTTCCATACCGGAATTTCCAAAGGTTGCAATTTCCCATACGGCTTTTGGTGTTCGGCCTTAACTTGTAAACATGTCAAGCATTTACTCACATATTTGACTATGTCCCGTTTCATACCTGGCCACCAATAATTTTGCTTCAAATCGTGATACATTTTGGTCGTTCCCGGATGAACGGAATATCTTGTCTTGTGGGCCTCGTCCAACAAGAGCTTTTTCACTTCACAAGTGTTTGGAACCCAAACCCGACCGAATCGGGTTCTAAGTCCACTATCTTCTTCTACCAAGTATTTCACTTGACCCACAATTCTCTCTTTTTTCAAGTTCTCCTCTTTTATAGCTTCAACTTGGGCTTCCTTGATTCTAGAGAGCAGTTCCGAGGTCACGATTAATTTCAACGATTGCACCCGTATCGGAGCATAGTCTCCTTTTCGACTAAGGGCATCGGCTACAACATTCGCCCTCCCCGGATGATAGTGGATTTCACAGTCGTAGTCCGTTAACGTTTCTAGCCACCTCCGTTGCCTCATGTTCAACTCCTTTTGATCAAAGAAGTATTTGAGGCTTTTATGATCCGTATAAATGGTGCACTTCACGCCGTACAGAATATGCCGCCATTCTTTCAAGGCGAATACCACCGCAGCTAGTTCCAAATCATGCGTCGGGTAGTTCATTTCATGTTTCTTTAGCAGCCTAGAAGCGTATGCGATCACCTTGCCTCGTTGCATTAAGACACACCCGAGACCTCTTAGCGACGCATCCGAGTAGACCACCAAATCATCCGTGCCCTCCGGGAGGGTTAAGACCGGCGCTTGGGTTAACTTTTGCTTAAGGCTTTGGAACGCCTCCTCTTGCTCGACACCCCACACAAATTTGGTGTCCTTTCGAGTTAACTTAGTCATTGGTAACGCTATCTTTGAGAAGTCCTGAATGAACTTCCGATAATACCCCGCTAGCCCAAGGAAACTCCGGACTTCGGTCGGGTTCCTTGGACGCTCCCACTTCGTCACCGCCTCGATTTTTGATGGGTCCACCATAATACCCTCGGCACCTATCACATGGCCCAAGAATTGTACCTCTTTCAACCAAAATGCACATTTAGAGAATTTTGCAAACAATCTTTCCGCTCTCAATTTCTCTAGTACCTCCCGTAAATGTTCGGCATGTTCTTCCTCGCTACGGGAATAGACTAGTATATCGTCGATGAATACAATTACCGACCTATCCAGCATGGGCCGACATACACGGTTCATGAGATCCATGAAGGCCGCGGGCGCATTCGTCAATCCAAAAGACATCACAAGGAACTCGTAATGCCCATATCTTGTTCTAAAAGCAGTTTTGGGGACGTCTTCTTCTTTGACCTTCAATTGATGATATCCCGACCTCAAATCTATTTTCGAGAACCACCTCGCCCCTTGCAATTGGTCAAACAAGTCGTCAATCCTGGGCAAAGGGTAACGGTTTTTCACCGTGAGTTTATTCAACTCTCGGTAATCTATGCACATCCGCATGCTCCCGTCTTTCTTTTTAACAAATAAGACCGGGGCTCCCCAAGGTGAAATACTTGGGCGAATAAACCCCTTATCCAATAACTCTTGAAGTTGCGTCATCAATTCTTGTAGTTCGGACGGTGCTAAACGGTATGGTGCCTTGGCCACCGGCTTAGCACCCGGTACCAAGTCGATTCGGAATTCCACCTCTCGGTCGGGTGGGATCCCCGGTAGGTCATCCGGGAACACGTCTTTGAATTCCCGCACCACCGGTATCTCTTCTATCAACGGTTCTTGCTTTCTAGCATCAGTGATCATTGCAAAGTATGCCTTGCACCCCTGCAGCATATATTTTCTCGCCTTAAGTAGCGAGCATAGAATCGGGGAACTTTGGTTTTCCCCATAAATGGTGATTTGGCTTCCACTTGGTGAGATGATCTCTATCGCCTTGCGGTCGCATATCACCTTTGCATGGTTACAAGATAACCAATCCATGCCTACCACCACCTTGAACTCCCTCATTGCTATGGGTATGAGGTCGATCGGATAGTCCTCATTGGCAATGGAGAGTTTGCACTCCCGACATACATCATAAACAAAGAAAGATTTTTCATTAGCAATCTCTACCTCTAAGGGTACACGTAATTTTTCAATCTTAAAAGAAGGGGATTTAACAAAATCATAAGCAACAAACGATCTATTAGCACCGGTGTCAAACAATATATGTGCAGGTATTGAGTTAACGCAAAATGTACCTGCCACCACATTCGGGTCAGTTTTCGCCTCTTCGGCCGTCATTTGGAAGGCCCTACCCGTGGCTTTCGGCGCCTCAAACCTTCCTCCAGCTTTCGACCCTTCACTACGAAGTTTTGGGCAGTCGGGTCTCCGATGCCCCGTTTGATAGCAATTGAAACACCTTATGATTTCAGATGGGCAATTGGAGACACCATGGCCCTTCTTGCCGCAATTGAGGCATGGACGATCTTTAAACAAGCATTCTCCCGAATGGCCCTTGTTACAAATCTTACACTTGAAGCTACCCCCTTTAGCCTCCTTTTTCTTAGGTGACTCACCCATTTTCGGTTTCTTCGGAGGGTTAGGATTTCCCCCACTTGTACTCATTCTTTCACGAGCTTCTTGGCGGCTCAGATCAAGTTCTCGCGCACGGGCAGCATTTATCATTTGTTCTACTGTCGTAAACTGGGCAAGGGGTATGAATTCCTTGATCTTCGGCTTCAGCATGCTACGATAAAAGAACATTCTTGCATCTTCTGTGGGCAACACGTCACTACAAAACTTGACCCGATCAAGATAGGCCCCCGTTATGTCATCAACAGTCTGAGTCTCCCCCTGCTCAAGCTTGAGGAACTCATGCTTTATCTCGTTAATCTTTGCCGGTGGGCAGTGATGCTCAACAAATAGCTTCTTGAACTCCTCCCAACCTATGGCATTTGCCACGGCCTCTCCCTTTTCTTGGCACTTAGCGTCCCACCAATCCTTAGCTCGGTCCGTAAGTAGACCTGTGGCATATATCACTTGATCCTCAGGTTCACAATGAACTCTTCGGAACACAGCTTCAATATTCATGATCCATCGGTGGCACGCTATCGGATCGACTTCCCCACCATATTGAGGAGGGTGGCAGGAGACAAAGTCCTTAAACGAGCATCTCTTCTTGGACCTTTCCCCCTGATTGAGGAGAGCAGCCTTTAATTCATCAAATTTTTCATCCATAGTTTTGAGCAAGTCCACTTGCATAGTGTGGACATAGTCGGGGAGGGCCGCATTGATCGCAGTCCCCACTTCCTCGGCAATTTGGGCCCTCAGTTCAGCCCTTCTTTGCTCTTCCGCGAGAGCTTCAGCGTTTGGATCAGCCATTTATCTACACATATAGAGATAACAACATGTTAGCTCTGCATTTTCAAGTTCCCTTTGCCTATAGCAAGGTTTATGTGATTAATTGGACAATTTCCAATCAACCTGACAGATTTATACGAGGTCCTTTGCCTTAGCATTAACCCGTTTCTATCCGTCCATAACATCTAACGCGATTTACGGTTCTAGTGTTTAACACTCTTCCGTGCTTTCCACATTTTTAGACAACCATATGAAAACTTCTAGATTTCATAGTGGCTTTCAGTGCACACTTGCTTATGCGTTATCGATTGATCACTATAAAGTACAACAAATTACTTACCCGGATTCCCGATCAACTTGAACCGAACACTTGACTCGTACCTCGAGCACGGGGTTTGAGTTCAAGCACCACACGAGTGCTTAATTCTCTCAAACCACGGCTCTGATACCAACTTGAAACACCCGAGTTACAATTTCCGATAATATCGTTAAAGATAAGGCTAACGGAATTTGGTCCCAGAAAATTTTTATGAATTTAGTGGTGATTTTTATCATTAACACATACAAAAGATATCATTCCAAATTTCTCACCACAACCTTAAAGTATTTGAAAACACTACATGATCTTAACACCCTACTATGTTCAAAACGACGACGTGCATTTGAAGTTCGTGTTACGACTTCTAAAACAAGATCATTAACAAAACAAGGTCAAGCATTCGGTTCTTGTTCAACTCCGGGGAATCCAGCTATATCTTGCTTTTACCTGCATTTTTCCATTAACCCGTTAGTCTAATATACGTTAGGATCGATAATTATGCGTTAGAATACAAGAGAAAGGCCAAAATATCACTTTTTGGCCTGAGGCCAGCGTAAGCTACGGTGGCCACCGTAGCTTACGGTGGCTCCTGGTGTCTTACGCTGGCCAAAATCTGGCCTACGGTGGGAATTTTATGCTGAAGCCAGAGTAAGCTACGGTGGCCAGAGTAAGCTACGGTGGCTTCAGCATAATCCTCTCTTTTTGCTACTAGATTTCCCAAATTTCATTTGGGGTCTTTTCTTTTCATGATCCCAACTTCCCAAACAACTTGTATACCTATCTTTAAGCAAATTCACCATACCTAGATTTATGTGGCTCTAACGAGCAAGTTACTTACCGGGTTAGTTTTGTATTTTCGACCCGTTTGACCCGTTGGCTTTACCCAATAGTTTTACTTGCCCATCGTTATCCCAATGCATTCAACCTGGGCTATCACACACTTTTGCATACACATTCCTACTACTAACTATGAGCATTGTATGGGTTGTGGAAATCTCCAAGTAGTGGTCAATGGCGTCTTCCCGTTCACGAATGTAACCTTTGTATCATTTAGGAACGACACCACTTAACAACTCAACGTGGTTCCCACAACCTCATTCAAGATCAATGCCCAAGACACGTTTTGCAACCTTATGCAAGCCTTTGGCCCACTATGGCTCTTATGAGTCATTTAGAAGGCACAAGTATGCATTTCATTGCCAAGTTTACTATCGAATCATAAGTTCATAAAAATCAATAAGATTTTCAAGGTTATAACATGTAGGAATACGTTACCTCGCGAGCTAGAGCCTCCGCTTCCACCGGTGTTAGTTGGATGTTTGTTTCCTTCCTCTTGCTTGTCTGCGGGTTCACTAATAAAGTTAGGACCTCTTGACAACGCATTGACAATATGTCATCCAACAATATGAGTTTACCATTTTGCACATAATACAATTATCTTATAGGCATTTATTTCGTGTTAAGACATACCAAATCCACATCCTAAGTGCTATACAAGTTTATAACTAAGCAATTAACGCATTTATGTGCAATCAATTTCACTTAGGCATTTCATCGAGCACTTGGTGAGCATAATATCCACATTCATGTAATTCATTCAATTTATATACTCCCACCTACCCATTTACACAATTTAGGTGAAATCATTTCACACCTATCTACATTCATCAAAATCCAACAATAATCATCATGCATACAAGTTTTTTAGGCTAGCATCACAAATTGACTTAACCACTACTTGATTTTCGTCACCCATGGAACCCCCACCTAAAACTTGTGAATTAAACACAATTACTCATACAAATATGATTTTTACACCTTCTATCATCCTCATATAACATTGGGAGGTTCATCAATCACTTGTAGGTTCCAGATTTGTGATGAATCTTAGATTCACCCACATGCAACAAGTTAGAGTTTTACTTACTTGATTTAAGAAGGGCTTTAGATGATGAAAAACACCTCCAATTTCTGATTTGATGCAAGAAAAATCGCAGCTCAAGCCTTGACTGCAGAATTTGGAGTTTAGGGTATGGAAGAAGGGATGGGTCGATCACCAGGGAGAAAATGGCGACCTCCCCCCTTTTCCCAGCTCTTTTATTAATTAGACTTTTGTCTAATTGCAACATTAGTCCCCCAAGTTTGGTCTTTTATAATTAATACTATAAAACAACAATTTTTACACATTAAACCCTAACATTTACACACATATGACATTTTTAACCAAGTTAGGGGTTTTAATATTCCATCTTAAATATTAGCGTGATATTTAAATGAATATTTCCAACAAAAGAAAAACGGGATGTTACATTTTCATACAGGCGTGAGACTTCTATGTGATTCTACTCGCATATCTCTCACTCATATTATCCATTATTTATATGTTTAAAAAGCTGTTGGAACAGTCAATTTTTCTAGTTAGTTGTTCTGTCATTTGGCAAAGCCTTATTAGACTTTTGTTTGTTTTTCAATGAAATTTGTATGTATTAATAGAAGAGGGTGCAAATCAACTGGTCAAGGCTTTGGGTCTTTCGATCTAGCGCGCCCGGGGTTTGAATTTTGGGCCGCCACTTTTTTATCTAAAATTTATTGTCTATTAACTCTATTTTTTGAAGGAGATAATATTGAGGCGCGACTTAACTGATTTGGGCTTGATATTGCATCGATTCAACCTGGGTTTGGATCTTTTGGCACCCTTTATAAAGCAAGAACATGTTCAAGCCCTTTATTTGTTTTTTCTATATTTAATTTGTTTATTTTTTAAGTTTCAAAGTGCGTGTTTGTTGTGATATAGAGTAGATTTAAGACCTAGATGTGTTAAATTCTATTAGTTTTTTGTGTTATTGTGATATTATAGCCATAAAAACATACAAACCACATGAACACACGTTGATCATTACGTAGTTCAATTTAATTGCCCAATTTTATTTTTCACCCCCAGTTTAAACTAAAACTTAACATCCCCTAAAATGGTAACATTGCCTTTTAACTTAAAAGAAAATAGTTTTTACATCTATAAATTAACCAAACCCATTTCATTCTACTCTTATTTTATTTCATAAAAAAAGTTCTCTATATATCTTGTCAAGTTATACTCTCTTAACAATGGATCCAAACTCGTTTCAGTAGATGATTCAAGAGAGGGGTATTAGCAAAAGCTTGCCTGAAAGTTTCCAAAGATCTTGTTAATTTTACACCAGGTCTATATTTTGGGAGTGGGTTGCTTTCATTTGGTCTTTGGATGTGGTCAATATTGTATCCATCATCAACTCAGCTCCAAGTGGTCTGACTTGAGAATGAAAGTTTGAAAGGTTGCCCGGAGTATATAATCGAACATCAACACCAATTGTAGAATATGATCGAGATTTTGATCATGACTCTAGAACAATACCGGTCCATTGAGAGTACAAAGTTTAATCATCTTATAGTTCGATGCATTATTAAAGACCATCTTGAGTGGGATGTAATATGTTAATTTTTATTGCTAACGAATTTAATGATTTAGACTGCATTTGTGACATAGATGGTGACGTGGAGGTGAGAGAAAAAAGAGAGAGATTAGAAAAATCATTTCACAAGTGTATGCATTTATAGAGTTGTGAAAGAGGAGAGAATGAAAAGTAAAAAAGATAATAAATATGACGAGAGAGTATGAGAGAGCTTGCATACGTGGCATTGCATTTAGCTCATTGAATTGGTGATGGTCTTAGGATTTAATTTTTTTATTAGTATTTTATTACTTTCGAAAACTTATAATATCAATTTTTAATTTGAAAAAAAATGAGTGATAGGGTGTCTATTGTTTTTAGTCTGAGTGAAACATAGTGACGTCCGATATGATATTACACCAAATGAAAAAGTTAAAGAAAGTAATTGATCAACAACGAGGACTTGTTCGAGTGGTTACTGACGATGTGGGAAGATTTGGGACTGAACAGTCATAAATTCGATCTCCGAGCCCCTAGGTTTTAGTATTTTTTACTATTTCGCCGTTCGTGAAAGTGAATTTTGTTTGAAATAAACTCAAATGGTGTAAATATTTTTGGGTTTTTCTAATATTTGTTGAACATTAAAATAATTGTTTGACTGATAGTTTTATGAACCTGCTCAATTTTAATATTTCACTTTGCTTTTTATCTGATTTAGTAAGTTAATTTTAGAGCATTCATAACTCATTCTATATCTTTATCCTTATAATTTATATAATTATCATTACTTTTTTTCTTTTTTCTATTCACAATCCCAATTAAATAATATTTTTTAATATATTTATCATTACCTTTTTTCTCTTTTCAAACCTCAAATTTTACAGATTTACTAAATTTTTCCTCAAATATAGAGATTTACTAAATTTTTCCTCAAATATTTTTCTCTCCTTTAGGCTAAACGTAGTGGGGCGTTTTTGGGCTCCATAACGCCCCATAACGCCCCATATAACGCCCCGGCCCACTACGCCCGGGCGTTATGGGGCGTTATGGAGCCCAAATTCGCCCGGGGCGTCAGCGTGATAACGCCGGAGAAAAGGAGGAAAGTCAAAAAATTTAGCCGTTGAACGGCTATATATCCGTTAACTTTTTTTTTTTTTTTAAAAATTTAATTTAAACACCTTTTTCACTATAAATACCCCACATATTTTATAAACTTTCACACACCACACCAACTCAATTCTCTTCTACTTCATCTATTTTCTTTTAAAAATGTTTCCCAACCAACCCAACAACCAACCCAACTCTCGACCTAATACCGGGGAGAACGAACCCGATCAAAACCTTTGGCAAATGTTTATGAACATGCCTCCCCCTCAATACCCGCCAATGAACCCCGCCACTCAACCTTTCCCGAACCAATTCTCAAGCATGAACCTTTACTCTCAAGGTTTTTCCCAATTCTCCCAACCACAATTTGGAGGTTATCCACCTCAACCATTTCAATCTTCTCCAACCCCACGACCTTCTCCAACCTCGCGACAAACTCCAACCCCTCGAGCATCTCAACCATTTTCTCTTCAAGATGAGGATGATGAAATCGTCCAAGAAACACAAGAGGTCGGTGCATCACAACCAAAACAAAGGAGAGGAAAGAGCAAACGATCTCACAAAAAAAAGGAGGCCGACGCGAGAACGACGAAGGAGATACAATTTTGGAGCGACGACGAGTGTTACGCTCTTTGTCGAGCTTACATTGAAGCTTCGGAGAACCCGACAAAAGGTTTTTTTTTTAACTAAAAGTTATATTTTTTAAAAAAAAATAATTTTTTTTTTACTAACTTTTGTCTCTTTTTTTTTTAGCAAACAATCAAGATGCGAGAGAATTTTGGGACGAGATTCGGTCCAAGTTTTTCACCTTGATGGGGAAGGGGGAATACCGAAACCCGGATTCGTTGTCGTCCAAATGGAGAGAAATAAACAAAAAATGTCAAGCTTTCTCAACTTACTATGATCGGTCCAGATCAAATTGGCCGAGTGGTGCGAACGACGCCGACATTTACGATAGGGCGGTGATCGAATATGGAGCGGAGCGTGGTCACTTCACTCTCAAAAGGTGTTGGTCGTTTCTCTACCAAAGCGAGAAGTGGAGATCGAAAGCGGATATAACAACACGTCAAACCCGAAAAAGCAAGAAATCCAAGACGTCGTCTTCCGCCGATCCCGAGTCGTTTGACTCCACCGCTCGAACATTCGATATTAATTTGAATGATTCGGACAATGATGATGAGGATGATGCTCCGACTCCACCCGTGGAGACTACTAGTGGGAGGCCAAGAGGTCGAGATTTCGCGAGGGCTAACCGTGGAAAGGCTCCGGTCACCGAATTGCAAGCGGTGATGGCCGAGAGTATTCAAGATCTTGCACGGTCGAAGAAAAAGCAAGTCGAGCAAATCGACGATTATCAACTCGACAAGGATCTCGAGTTCCTCGCCCAAAAACCGCCTGAAAACGCCGATCCGGTTTACCTCGCCCTCCATCAGAAAAAGATGGAACGAATCAAAAAGAAATGGAAGTTGTAATTTTTTTTTCTTAAATTAGTTGTAATTTTTATTTTTATTAAGTTGTATTTTTTTTTTAAATTAGTTGTAATTTTTATTTTAATTAAGTTGTAATCTTTTATTTTTAATTAGTTGAAATTTTTATTTTAATTAAAATAGTTTAAATACAATAAAAAATAAAGAAATATTAAGTAATGATGGTGGGGCTTTATGGGGCTTTATCCACTACACCATAAAGCCCCATAAAGCCCCTTGCCCAGTCAGCGTCCACATGGCGCATAATGCCCCTTGTGGGGCTTTATAGGGCTTTATCCATTACACATAGCCTTACACATAACCACACATAACTACACCTTAAATTTTATAGGGAATGAACTCTGATATTAGATGTGGTCCTAGGTCCCTTATATTGACTTGTTTTGAATTTAATGAGTTTAGATATATTTTAAATTAGAATAAATTTAATGTTGCTTGAAAAAATGAACAAATTGACCAAAAGTGACTAAAAGTTAGACGCTACGAATAACCAATAAATTAAGAAATTACAAACCTAAATAAACTACTTCATAATACAGATATTCATGTGTATCTATAATAAAATCAAAACGTAGTTATAGAAGTGTAGGGAAACCTATATCGGATAACACTTTAACAATAAAAATACTCAACATCTTTAACGTTAAACTTTATTTTTATTTTAAAAACTCTTCTCACATGTCACATTAAACTTCTACTAATTCTTTAAACACGTATTTTCACCCCAAGACTATATCCTTATTACTAAAATGGAGTTCACACACTCTAACATGAAACACAACGAACTTTGAAGATATTCTAATTACATATCAAAGAGACTCTAAATTTTTTTAATTATATTGGTTGAATGAGATGTCCATCACATAAAACTACGTTCGATAACCGTCATAATAATTTAAAATAAAAGTTACCAAAGTTAATACTTAATAACATTTATAGTTACAAACAAATTGTGTGATGACAAAAACCGAATTGACGGTGTATTTTAAAAATTAAATTTATTCAAATTTCTATTGTATGATTTGTATCTTTATGTTTTTCCAAAAACGTATATTTTAAAAGGTGGTTTGTTGTGAATTGTTGAATAATGAATTTAGTGGTCCAATCACAACCAATCTACCAAAGATGCCTTATTTTTCTCTCACATTCAAGTGATCCACATGGTTTTTGTTTAGTCAACATAAATCTCACTCAAACTCTCCTTCAATCCTCAATCTTGAATTGTTTTTTCTTTTTTGTGTATTAGTTTCTCGGTTTCAAAATTGTTGACATTTTGTACTTTAGTTTGACGCCATTATTGAATTTATATCTTTGATTAATTAACCAAAACTTTGTTTTATTGAGAAATTAGAAAGCAAAAAATGGTGTCTGAATCAACAAAATACTAGCTAAAATTCACATCATATATATTATTTCATATATATATATATTATGTTCAATATTAAAAGGCGTAACCATGTTCGGTTGACAGTTCACTAGGTTAAAGGATTTTGGTTGGTGGGTTTATATATGAACCCAAAACAACCTATATATTACGCTACTTAAATTGTTTTTATAGCAAAATAAAAAATTGAAGTGTTAGTAGCCATACTGATAGCATAGATTCTTATCGTTCAATAGGTCATAATTTTAATTATTAAAATTCAGTTTTTCTCTTTTTAAATATGAATCTAAAGTTTAAAGATGAACCTTTTTAAGAACTTTAAACTTAAAGGGCTTAACGGGTCCATTTTAGGCTAAACATGTTTATTAAATGGGTGGTGTTTGGGACAACTAGTTTAATATACGAGTTATATTAGTAGATCTAAAACTTGTATAATTTTTAAATTTTTATATCGTGTCTATATTTTTATTTTGTGTCGTGACAAGAATTACCTCTCTAAACACCTCCCTGATTTTATAAATATTAGTGACTTAGCCGGGAAAAAATAACATAAATGTGAAAATAAAGATGAATTTGGTCTAAAGTTGAAAAACATACAAAGGTGTCCCAAGTGGTTACCAAGAATGAAGAAAAGGAGGTTCCTTTTGGCATCCTTTGTGTGACCTTGTTGTTCCCCACAACTTTAGTCCATTCTTGGAGAAAATGTGCAGCTAATTTACTAATATCTATTTATTTCACAGTTATGACATTAATTATGAGATTTAATAACATCGTGTGCTAGTCAATTCAAGAACCCAAACTTAATAGAAACAACTATTTATGAAGGCTATTATGAAGGCCATTAGGGTGGGCGGAGTCCACCAAGCATGGGATGGCACCATCTTAGTGCAAATTTGCCGAGCCTAGCGCAAAGCCCATCTAGGTGTGAACTCGACTGGTTTAGATAGATCTAAGAGAACTTGAGCTCGAGTTCGGGTAGCTTAAAGTTTTTTTCCTCTTGTATAAATTTTTATTTGTTCTTTTTTCTAGCATCTTGTTAGATCGAATAAAAAGCTTTTTCTATTGTTAAAAAAAGTATATATGTGGATATGTGTGTGTGTGTGTGTGAGAGAGAGAGAGAGAGCGAGAGAGAGAGATGGTTCAATTGAGAACTCTCTTGTTTTACGAGAACCGCAAAAACCGAGATGAAACGAACTCCTATTGAGTGCATTCCACTGGCGTTGGAACTGGTACGTCAAACCCAAAAACTAAACCCTAAAGTTATAGTACCCTTAAAGATAAACCCTAAAAACTAAACCCTAAATGTACCTATTGAGTGTTTGACGATCCGCTTCCAACGCTACTGGAACAAACTCAATCGGAGGTAATTGGAGATTGGTTCTCATGGTTCTTACATTATAGGGAGTGGATCCATTAAAACTCACTTGATTTGTGAAAATCTTGTTTTACCTATGTATATTTGACCATTTTTTTTTAATTTATTGGATGAATTCTACATTCATTTCTATTAGTTTTGGTTAACAAAACAAACACCGAGTGGATTTTTTATAATTTAAAAAAAAGAAGTTATGCTTTTACACATGTAAAAAAAAGTATAGCTGCAATTTTCAATTTTATAAATTTATTTTTCCAAGAATTTTTTTTTATTTTTCAATTTTTTTTAAAAAAGAAAAACTAATCGTTGGATCATAATCATTTTTCAGATACTGTGTCGGAAATACATGTAAAACAAGCTAATTATTTTATATATATATATATTTTTTAAATAAGGGTTTTCATTTTAGTATTTCCCTATATATATAGCAAAGTAATTACCTACATTTGTAAACAATATATATGCATACACAATATGAAATGGTTCTCGAATAAATCTAACGCTACATATATATGTATATATGTATTGGGTTAGGCTTATTTGAGAACCATTTCATTTTGTATATGTATATATATATATTGTTTATAAATGTACGTAATTACTTTGCTATTAACTCTATTTACGTACGTGTAAACAAATGTGAATACCAACCAGATTTGATACCGAGGAGAGATGTAGAATCACATGACAAAAGAAAAGAGTTGTGGGCAGGTTGAATAAAAAGTAAAAGAGAGACATCTACAAAATATTAGTCATAGCCCAGGAAATTATTAAGTCAAACTATTAGCTGTATATATATGAACAAGCTAGGTTACGTTATTCAAATATTTAGGTTGCCAATCGTAGTCCACCCGTATAAATTAATTAAATAGATAGCTAGCTTGTTACAAATATCTATCTCGTTGGCTTTTGTACATACTAGATCAGAGTTTGAAACCATGAGAACTTCTTAAAGAGGTTACTGCGATAAGGGGAGATTTGGGACTGAGATATCGCGCAAGTTCGATCCCCTACCACTTGGCCGCTCGCGGATATATAGATTTTTTCTAAATAAGCTCAATTGATGTAAATACTCCCCAACTTTCTGGGGCATTTGTTGGTCGTTCAAGAAAAATCAGAGTTTGAGTTGAAAGTAATTAACTTGCTCGTATAAAAACTCGAGGTTATTTGAAACTTTTATAAATAAAAGAATAGATGCAAAATGATTAAAAGTTGGCTTGTTAAGCTACAAGATAGCTCGAGTTGATGATGAGCCCAATACGATATTGGTGTCTCGCTTTTGACTGTCTGCTCGATTCATATTATTAATGTGTTATGGCTGAGTTTATGATAACGATTTATTTTCATGGTGTTGGATAAAGTTTAGAATTTCATGTGATTAAGGTTCAAATCCTATTGATGAAGAAAAAAATGACAAAAAATTGTTGCTAAACACTTACATATGTAAAAAAAAATACATGTAACTATTTTGGATGCATATATAAAGTCTTTTCGGAAATTAAAAAATCAAAATCGATACACCTTAGGACATGAGGTATAATGCATGTTATGAAGTATGGTGTGAGTACCACGTAGGTGCTGACTGTACCACACAAAGTTATGTGGTGGTGTGGTTGACTGGTTGTGTTATGTGGTGTTAATGTATTTTTTTATCAATTTAAATAAAAATAATAATTAAAAAAAAGATTGTATGAATTAGTTGATTGGACCAAGCTCAATCTCTCCTCCTTCGCCCCGTTAAACTTTGCACGCCAATTCTTCACATGGGAGCATCACATGGAGGGGGATGGTGTATTGCGTCTTGATGGATGTGTGAAGCTCCATCACGTCGTTAAAATACATGTATACCAGATGCTCTTACCTAAATCCATCCCAAATGTGTTTTCGGTAGAACCCAATTTCATGACTATAATTTTTTTTTCTACAAAAGAATCCGGTACAATAGCGATAATCGTTTTAGTTCAACTCATTTTTAATTGACAGCTTGGTTTGGCTATGAGTGATTTTATTTTTTGAAGAGTTCATTTCTCGATAATCCACCCAACTTTGCAATTTATAAGTATTTGAATTTTCATCATTTTTATAAGTTCATAAGCTTGATTACGAATGATTTATATATAGCCCGGTGAAAAGAGACCGATGGGTCATTCGGTTTGATTACATATATTTGAAGCATCTAAGAAAACATGTTTTCGTCATGAACACACTCTTTCAATTCTATCAAACTCCCAAGGCACTTCCCATACAAGTTTGAAAATTGTTAGAATCTATATGTTTATGTTTTCTATACGAAAGCTACAAAATTCATAGGAAACAAGACCTAACAAATAGATTTCTTTTACGTATTAAATAACACGTACACAAGATCATATATATCATACAATTTTAGAAGTTTGTTTAAATGTTTAAATTTTATGTAGTTAGAATACGCATGACTAAAATGAGATGTTTTATACTTTTATATGCAAAATGAGGCAGAAATGAGTAAGAAACAACTTTTTTTAACAGAGAATGGAAAATTGCGTCGGAAGAACTTTCGTGCTAAACTTTATCTGACTAATTTTTCTACGCACATATTTTCCTATATATTTCCGATGCAATTTTCAAATGCGTTAGTGACAAAAAAAAAATCTGACAAATTTTCCAGGAAAATTAAAGATCTTTTTATTTATCTACAAATTTTGATGAATATTTATTTATACCAAATACACTATTGTCTGGTTTGAACGAGGACCTCCAACTTGGAGGATAAAGTATCTACCAAGTAGGTTAGTCCCACACTGACAACAACAAAAAAAACATTTTCTTGATAATTTCTCGGTAAATTTAGGATTTTTGTTGATGAAATTTTACAGGATTTAGTAAGTTCCTTCATATATTAAATCTTGCCTTTTAGAAATTTAAAAAAAACATTTTCTTGAGATTATTGTAGGCCAATATTAAAACTTGGATTATTATCCGCCAATACCCAATAACTTGGATTATTTAATTCCAATTTTCATTTTATTTAATTATTTAATAAGTTAATTTAAAGGCTATAATCATCACATCATGATTTAAACCTGTTACTTTCAACTGGGTCATCACTTTACAATTAAGATATTTTTTTTATAATCTTATAATCTAACGTTAGCGTTTCATATATTACTTGTATACCAATAATACCAGCGAATAAAAGAAAAACAAATGTCTATATAAGTTTCTATGATATTTATTCGATGCCTAGCTAATGAAAAGGACATAAATACATACATAAAGTCCATTCATTGTCTCTATAATTGACGGACAATTTTAATTATGAAAAGAGACATCCAACCTTAATTCATATGATAAATAGTAAATCTAAATTATTTTAAGATACTCATTGGATTGGATGGGTGGGTAAGTGATTCAAATTTATCGTTTAAAAATAAAGGAAAATTGGATTTTAATAATATGAACTAAGCCCAATTGGCGGATAATAATACGAATTCAGAAATTTCTCTATAATAATACCAATTCAACATTCCGGTCTCAATAATGATACACCGTTAGTTTTTCACTAACGGTGTTAGTCTCTCGCTGACGTGGCAATCTATATGGTTTCTTTAACCAACTTATTAAAATGAAGGGGCTGGTTTTGTAAAACCTTAAAAAATGAGGGCTTAATATAAAATTAAAAAAACCCTAAAACCCAATTTCAGTTGAAGAAACGGGGACTCTTTTTGTTGGTGACCGGCGACCCTCACCGGAGTTTCTTGGTGACCGGTGAGCCACCGCATCATCAGACAACGACGGCCCCACCACCATCATCGCCGCTGCCGGCGAACAACCACCGCATCATCAGTCCCCTCTCCCGTCCTCCGTCAACAACATCACCTGCAGGAAGTGAAAAAAACCCTAATCGCCGCTGGACGAAAAATCGAACCCCAAGTCGATGTCTCACCATCGTCTCCGACGAATCACGGCCGCAATCGAACCCCAAAATCGACTCCGGCGACCCTCGTCCTCATGTTTCGGCAATCTGCTCCGACCAACCAACGACGGTGAGCTCAATCTTGGTCCGATTGTTCTTCCCTTCCTCTTCTAGCTTTTGCAGTTTTCGATTACGATTACGACATAGATTGGTGAATTAGGGTTTCGATTACGATAGAGATTTGCGGACTTTTGAAGACAGAGGAGGGGTCGCCAGTTGGTTTCCTGTACGCCGGAGGGGAGGTCGCCGCCGGTGATTTCCTTTTGACAGAGGGGTCGCCGGTTGGTTTCCTTTTGAAGAAGATGATCTTTTTTTTTTACAAAACATATTTATAACACAATCCCACAACCCCTCCATTTTATAGAATTTACAAAACAACCCCTCCATATGCCATATCAGCAAAAAAACTAACACCGTTAGTGAAAAACTAACGGTGTATCATTATTGAGACCGGAATGTTGAATTGGTATTATTGTAGGGAAATTGCTGAATTCGTATTATTATCCACCAATAGAGCTTAATTCATATTATTAAAATCCAATTTTCCCAAAAAAATTAGTTTAAGATACTTCATCAATATTATATTAAACATAATTTTATGTAACTTTTGATGGCTAAGTATTGTTGGCCTTTGTACATAAGCTTTATATTATTTGATAAAGAAATTGAAAAACAAGTATAGGATCTTTTCAAGAATGCAATCTTTGATGTATGTAATCAAGATCTACTAGCTAGTGAGCTTCAACAACACTTCCCAACTATCACTTTTGATTAACTGTAAATTCATATACACACAAAAGATAAAATAAATGCATATTTAATTTTATATGTATTGAAACATTTATAAAATATTGATATGGTTATTTATGTCTATATCACATTTAACTCTCTGGTGTAACTTTTGGTGTAGACTCCCTATATGATTATAAGTAATTGAGAACATTGTTAATAAGTCACGTCTAGAGTATATAGATATAATATATAGTATATATGTCCAAGATAGATTATAAGTCTAGAAATTATACAATACATGTGGACAAGTTAAGAGATCCACGTTCTGAAATGTTGGTATTATTCGCATCTGTCTGATAATTCAGATACTCAACAACGAACGAAATGACATACAAATACCATTCTTAAACAACAAATACTAATGACGCCTTTGATAGTGAATGCCATAAATGTTAAATGGCATCTATAGATACACCTCTACCAAATAACGTCCAAACTACATGTATACATTCACTATACATTATATATATTGCTCTATCACCTCCCCCGTCTACTCATACTATCAATCTATAACATTTTAGATGATTATAGTTCAAAATAATGTGAAAACAATAAATTAGAGAGCTAAAAGCCTAGCTACCCTTAATCTCTAGCTCTAGATCTAAAATACCCGTGCAAAGCCTTTAGGGTACAGAAGACAACATACTTTTTGCAATATACTAATATGATTAAAGAGATATATTTACTTATAATTTATTTAGTGGTACAATAGTATAGGGTGAGATTCATTGTAGACACCCTCATAAGTGTAGACAGGTACACACCTTATTTCACATGTGAAATTACTTTATTTCACATGTGTTTTCACATGTGAAATTTTCTGAACAATGAGAAAAATTAATAAAAGAAAAAGAAATTAATCATAACCATTAGATCAAGAGATCTAATGGTGAAAAAGGTGTCTACCTGTCTACACTTATGGGGGTGTCTACAATGAACTTTTCACTAATTGTATAAATAGAATATGTTGCCAAAACTATGTGTGTACCTTTGCTTTGTGACCTATTGATTGATCATGTAAGGGCAATTAACATAAGTTAGTAAAGATGTCTAGAAACTCTCATCTTGTTTATAAAGATGAGTACAAGCTTTGATTAAGTTTTGAACTGCTACGCTTGCTTTAAACTAGTGATCTCATTTTGTTCTAGACTATTAAGGTTATGATTAGAGTAGCATGGCATAATAATATGGTGTCACATCTCCATAAATTCATGTATTTATGTAATTTTTGGTATTTTCTAACAACTTAAATTCAATGACGAATTCTCAAATTCACAACGCTTATATCCACCATAAGAAGCGGAACCTTTGGCTACGACAAAGTTCATCGGAATAAAGGTTAAAAGCCATCGCATAATTAAGGTCTCCGATTACATGTCGTCGCCATAGTTTCATGCCTATACGTGGCAAAAATCGTCACCATAGCTATCATTTTTCCGACCATATATGTCGTTAGTCGTCGCCATAAGATTGTTTTCAATTACATTTATCAAATAATAAAAATATACATTTTTTTTTTTTTTGAAGTAGTCAAATAGAATAACAAACTTGGATGAAGCATTATCAAGATCATGATTTCCATAATTTTCCCATTTCATTTTCATTTTCCTTTTTTAGTCATAATTGTTTTTTTGCCATATAAAAACGCATTTTCCTTTCATAATTTTCGAAAAAATAAATAAAAAAACAAAAAACAGACCGCCTTCCATGGCGTTTACCACCAGCAACGGGAAGCTGATGGGGAAGGAGTCAAAAGTCAACAATTGAGATCTGTAAACGTGGTCGTCAGGTCCGCCAAATACTTCGTCTCTCCCCGGTCCCACACCCCAAATAAAACCAGAAAAACGAAAAAGTCAAACTTTTGGTCTTCCTTCCTTCCTTCCCCGGCCTTCATATTTATATCCTCCCTCATCCCTCCATCCAAACACTTCGTTCGTTGCATAAACCTCTCTCTCTCTCTCTCTCTAGAAATATAAAAATATTCATCCATCTTGTATTTTATGGGCAAAACTGGATGGGGATTAACCCTGGATACTTCTGACCCGATTCAATTCCTATCTCATCCCGTCAACGCCAATTCCATGTTTTCCGGCGTCTCCGCCACCGCGTCGCCGCCGTCCCCCACGGCGGATGACGACAAGAGTCCTCACCGGAATGTTGTAAGCGAGGTTGACTTTTTCTCTGCGTGCAAGTCACGTGATGATCAGAATATTGCTGTCAAGAAAGAAGAGACTCAATTAGATGTAAATGTAAGTATATTTTATTTGATTCGATTCAATTCAATTCTTGGATCGTTATTTTCTGTTAATTCTGGGAAATTAATTTTGTGAAATAACTGTTTAGGTTTTTTTTTTTTTTTTTTTTTTTTTACACTGGAAATTGTAAGATCACATAAATCTGAATGATTTTGTTTGTTGAACAAGACGAAAAAAAAAACAATATAATCAGTGATCAGTGACCATAATATATATTAATTTGATTACAAAATAGTAGATCTAATTATTTATTTTTATATATTATATAGACAGGTCTTCATCTGCTTACAACCAACAGTGATCAATCTTCTGTGGATGATGGAGGTTCATCATCAAGCGAAGATAGAGAAGGAAAAAATAAGGTATTGAATCAAATTCATGAATTAACTCTTTTTTAATTAATATAATCAGTTTATTTTTGGAATATAGAATATGATTTTGCTTATTGATTATCTCGTTTTAGCTTTGATTTAATTACCTTATGATAAGATCAGTTAAATTGATAGATTAAAGAAACGAAAATTAATTTAGAAATTTTATATTTGTTTTTTCAGTTGAAAATATTACAATATGAGCTAGAAAAAATGAACACAGAGAATCAAAGGTTAAGAGGGATGCTTTCACAAGTGACCAACAATTACACGGCGTTGCAAATACATGTCGCTAATGAAATCCAAAAGCAACAAAACCTAAAGGCTGATCATGATTCCGGTGCCGTCCCGAAACCACTCATCGAATTAGGTCCGACTTCACAGGATACTTCATCCGAAGAAAGAACGCAATCGGGCTCAACTATGAACGCAGTCGAGCTTTCGAAGAACGGTAAAGCAAACGGCCGGGAGAATACCCCGGATTCGGATGGTTGGCTTTCTAACAAGGTACCGAAGTTGAACGGTCCGAAGATCGTTGATCAGCAACCGAATGAATCCACTATGCGCAAAGCCCGAGTTTCGGTCCGGGCCCGTTCCGAAGCACCCATGGTATGTAAAGCTCGAGTTTGATTCCCTTTTCGTATGATTAATTTTTTTAACGACAAACACACGCACTGTGAAATCCATTAATTAAGGTTTTTTGATATACGAATTACAGATTACTGATGGTTGTCAGTGGCGGAAGTATGGTCAAAAGATGGCGAAAGGGAATCCATGCCCTCGTGCATACTACCGATGCACGATGGCGGTTGGTTGTCCCGTTAGAAAGCAAGTTCAAAGATGTGTTGATGATCAAACGGTTTTGATAACCACCTATGAAGGCACCCACAACCACCCCCTACCACCAGCCGCATTGGCGATGGCATCCACGACATCAGCCGCGGCAAGCATGCTACTTTCCGGCTCGATGTCTAGCACCGATGGCTTGATGAACCAAAACATATTAGCTCGCTCGTTTCTACCGAGCTCATCGAGCATTGCCACAATATCCGCATCAGCGCCGTTTCCAACCGTTACCTTGGACCTAACACACAACCCGAACCAACATCAAAGAACCAATCATTTAGCTCAGTTTCAAGTTCCGAACCAAGGCCAGGTCACGATGGCAATGCCGCTTCAATCGGTGGCGGGTGACGATGGAGCCACCCGCTACAACCAATCAAGATTCTCGGGTGTCCAGCTGTCACACGAGAGCGAGTCTAGACAACTACTCGCTCACCAAGCGACACCACCACAATACAACAAAGGCCAACCACAAACATTGTTTGCGGATTCTCTTAGTGCGGCTACGGCTGCAATCACCGCGGACCCAAACTTCACCGCGGCCCTTGCAGCCGCAATCTCCTCCATCATGAGCGGCGGCAACACAACCACCACCGCTACATCACACGCCGCCGCAACCACCACCCTCAACTCCATGGGAAACAATCACAAGACTAGCAATTTTCAAGGGAATTGAGCATTGCATAGTTTAAAATTCTTTTCTTCTTTTAGTCGCCATAATTTTTCGTTTATGTGAGTACTTACTGTTAATTACCTTTTCTTATTTCACCTTCTTTTTATTCAACTATGTAACAATGTACTTTTTTTTTCTCATTTTCCACGTGAAAATATCCAAAAATATATAATAACTACTATCTATATACTATAGATATTTACCTACCTATAACTTCATGTTATTTATATTTTCAATATATTTTTAGGTTATATGGTAAATTTGAATAATTACTATACGACGTTTGGATTTTAAGAAAATTGATATTTATAATTTTTTTTATTGAATTAAAAGGTCTATTTTTCAATAAATGTATATGCCAAATCAAGTTGGAAATCCCAACAAGAAACAAACTTCAACTTGAAGAAGTTGAATGGTCACAAGCTCTTTTATGGACAAAAGAAAAGGTTTAAAAAGATTCAAACTAGGGTCAACAACTTCGGCCAAATTTGTTGGTTGGCTTCTTTGACACGTAACTGATTTTCTTCCAAATACAGCTCATTGTTATTATCTTTTTAAATACAAATACAGTTCTTACGAAATTTCGTTATCTTTTAAAAACTTGCATTATTTAGTTGAAATATTTAAACAAATATAGAATTTTAACTTTGAGATAATTTGGGAACTTCGAATTATATAGCAAACATATTATAGATTAAGTAAGTTGGTAAAAGTGGTCGGTCAAAGAATTGTCATATGATATGTTTTGTTTAATTTTTCTAAAATAAAAATAATGTTTTACGTGCGATAGCAGATGTTATATATTATTATTAAACTAATGATATAAAAATTCGAAAAAAAAAAATTTAATTAAAATTTGTAAGGATGTATTATTTTGACATGTGACATTTGGTAGAGGTAGGCCTCAAACAATTAGCGGCCAATATAAATGGGGTGTTGTTTTCATCCATCTACTCGCTTTATTAAACTCAAAAATAGAAACTAAAGTCATAAATAAATATAAATAATATCTAATATGAAGTGTGCTTATTATATCGCATGATAGAAAGATTAAATACAAGGTTTGTTTCCCGTGTAAAGTGTAGGAGAGATTTTGAACTATTGATCTAGTTAATCAATGATCTAAATCCCATCCAGATTTAAAAAAGAAAGTTTAAACGTAAAAAAGAGTTGAAGATGTAAAATTGGTAAAGCCTAAACTACTATTGATTTTTTATAATTTCTTCCAGTTTTTTTAAACGTCTTAAAAAAAGTTACACTAGAAAATCAAGTTTTTTTTTTCTCTTTAATTTGATTATAAATATTGTTATACTTAAAAAAAAATCTTTTATGTTTTCTCGATTATCTTTGCGTAATTATAAACATAGGTTATGTGATTAACAATATAACTTGCATGATAATCCATACAACTTGCATAATTATTGTATTGTTATTTCCCGTAATTATAAACATATAACTTCTGTGATTATCAATTAACCTGTGTAATCATTACCTGATGCGCGCACGGACCATTTTACTGTTTTCATAAAGTACACATGGCGTGTCCTCGTTACTTCATACAATTCGCATGGAAAATGTCCTTTGTATAATAACTTTCCATATCTCATATGTATTTACTTTTTTTAACGATTTAAACTTTACAATTTTTGTCATCAATGAAATTTAAATCGTCATCACATAAAAAATGCTAAACATTATCCAACATCATGATATATTTTTTTCTAAATGTTCAATCAAAACTATTTACACCAGTTGAGCTTACTACAAAGAAAACCATCTCCGTAAGCCGTCGGATAAAAAACCTGTCAGGCTTAGAGATTAAACTTGTGATCTTTCAGTCCGAGTATTTTCCTCATCAGCTATACCATTCCCCCAAACGACTGATGGTCCAACATCATAATATTAGTAGGGGAAAAAAAACTTGAGTATCAAACTAGTATTTACTAACTATGAAGAATAATAGCTAACGACTCATAAAATATCTAAATCAAAGTAAGATACACGTGGTAAGAAGTATTGGGCCTTGGAGTGGGCCCTGCTCCTCTTTCTTCCAGTTTCTATTGTCTTTTGTCGGTTTATTGGTACAGTAAGTTGTTGGGCCTTAGGCCCGTTTCTAATCTAATTCTTTTTTAAGCCATTTTAAAAATATATTATAAAGTAGATTTTATAACCCTTGCGTTATATATAAAACAATTAAATTTCTATAACGCTATGTAAAGAAGATGAGAATAAAAAAGTGTAACGACCAAGACGCTTCAAACAAAAAAAACTTTCTTACACCACCGACAAAACACAAAAGAAACATCACTGTATCAATCGGGAAAAAAATCAAAAAAGAAGTTAAATATTAATTTCACGTATCCTCCTAATTAAGTAATATTTACAACAAAAAAATTACTGTAGCACTGCAATAATTCCTCCCGCTATTATATTCACTTTTATTCCCCTTAACGTCGTAAACATAAAATATAGAATTGTAACCTTTAGAACTCATGTGTCTCTACAAAGATGCATTTAACTGCATAAAATGTCAATATGATCGAGCATTTTCTAGTTTTGGCTTCTCATCTTCAAGCAGGATGATAATGTTTCTTTCGCAATTTCGAATGATGTCACAACGTTTATGATTCAACTCTTACTATAATTATTTTGAGAAAAGAAGTATACAACAAACCAAGTACAGTAAGAGCATAAAAAAATTAAAAAAAGGTAACTTAAGCTTAGAATTAAGATCTGAAAATCAGCACATCGTTAAATCGCTACCAGACCAAGCTTAAAAAATCACCCAGATCTGAAAAACCCCAATAAAAAGTTAATATTTTTGTTCTTAAAATTTAGAAAACTTATACTCGAATTAAAGATAAAAAGTGCTCATTTTTATTGTGTAACTCTTTAAAAAAATAATATCATATGTAAAAGTTATTACTATTTCTCAGAGTAGTTAAGCATGCGGTCATGTGTAGTGGGGCGTCGTAGCCCTTGATGGCGCCCCTCACACCGCCGCCTCACCGCTCCTCGGGGCACTATGAGGGCAAAATGCCCGGGATCCATCCACTACACATAGCCTAAGTAAATGTCCGGTTTGTTTGGTTTAGTTATAGGGTAAAACCAGTCTATTACGATGTTTGGTAGCCTCTCTATGCCTCTTAATGGTCATTAAGATAATTAGCCTTTTAATGGTGTAATGTATCTTAACCATTAAGATGTTTAAAAGATGTTGCATAGTTAAGATGTAACCTCTTAATGTTAAACCCTCACAAGTCACATTATTCTCTCTTCTTCTTGGTAAGACTCTTAATGATTCCATAAAAAGGTAACCTCTTAATGACAATTAAGAGGCTACCTTTAAAACCAATCAGTCTTGATCTCAACCCGTCAAATTATTTTGGTTACCAAGAAAGACGACTTAGTTTTTTTTTTAACGGCGAGAAAATTTTTATTAGAAAAGGGCTAGCAAGAAACTAAACCCCGAAGAGACAAGAGTAAAAAAAAAACACCAACAATTGGTCAAACTCAAAATTACACCATTACGCCCAACTCATTCGTCTCTTTCTCATTCTTGTCAAAATCCACAAGAACTCCAACGCCTTTATGTTGTCTAAAATTCGGTGCACCACTACCTTCTGTTGGGAAATTGGATCAATAAAACACAAATAACAATTAACCAAAGTTGATAATTTTATTAATATGATAGACCACACCTAAAACAATAACCCTAAACCTCTATTTATAATAAAACTCTAACTTGATCATCAAGACTCATACTTTGACTCTAAAGAGGAAACCAAGTATTCTACTAAATACAATGATTATCTCTAACCAAAATATACTCTAAATTAATTAATAAACTATTTAATGATATTTATGTAATAATCAAGATTAATCCTTCATTCTCCCCCTTAATCTTGATAGGTACCTCCGAGGTCCTTAATTCCAAGTAGTATCCGTAACTCTTTAACTTTAATTCTTGGGCCATTATTACTTTCTTGATTCCTCCTAGATGATTTCTTTTTCCTTTTACGCCTTACTTTATAACTTCTCTCCTTGTCTTTTTTCTTCCAATCAGCAAACGTGCGGAGTCCATCTAGACTTGAAAGAACCATTGATACACTACTCTTCTTAACTCCTCGACCAACTTTCTCATTAACTATTGGATGTGCACCTACACTCTCATCCAACCCAACATTGTTACACATCACAACACCAACTTCATTGTTATACTTTGTTGTCACCACTTGAGTAGATGACTCTCCAACATACTCTTTGTTTTTATCATCTTCATGACCAACCGGAACATCATTCACATCTGATGCAATCTTTTGGACTAGAGCACTACCACCCTTATCCACCATAACGTTGTCCAAAGCCATGGATATACCAACTAACTTCATTCGGCTTCTTTGTTCGATCTTCACACTCTTCGATCGTAACACCTCCAATACCCACTTTGCCACTAGTAACCACTGTCTTGCATTGCTTGCTTTCATGTTCTTCATCTAGACTCAATAAATCGCACGATTTTCTTCTCGTCTCGCGCAGATTCATACAAAATCCCGATTCACACAGAATCCTTGATTCACATAGAATCTCTGATTCACACAGAATCCTTGATTCACACAGAATCCCTGATTCACACAGAATCCCTGATTCACACAGAATCCCTGATTCACACAGAATCCCTGATTCACACAGAATCTACTCTTATTAGATCACACAGGTCCAATAGCCAAGATCACAAAGGTCTCGGTCTTTTTCCCTCCGATCACACAGGTCGGTCTCAAACCACACAGGTTTCTTCTTTCTTTGGATCACACAGGTCCAAAGGCCAAGTTCACACAGGCTTGGTCTTCTCGTTACCACACAGCTTAGAACGCTAAGTTCTAGATTCGATCACACAGGTCTCCTCTTTGATTATGTCACATAGACAAGACCACTTAGGTCTTCGATGCACACACAGCTTTCCTTCGACTCACACAGGGGCGTTCTTCTTCCTCGACTAAATCTGGTCGAAAAACTTAGTTGCAGATTCTGGTCGCTAATCTACAATATCTTGTCGCTGATTTCACTCTGGTCGCTAATCTTCAAGCTTGTCGGTAAACTGTCGTTGATCTTCACCGTCGTCGCTAATACCAGATTCTGGTCGCAATTTCGTCGCTAATCTTCACTGTTGTCACAAAAGCAGAATCTTGTCGCAAATTTTTGTCGCAACTGAACCACTTCTACACACAATTCGAACACCGAGTTCTCCTCTTCACAAGGGTTTTGTTCAACCCGTTCTTCGTCCTCCGATCCCACGGTACGAGCCTTATGCTCTGATACCAATTGTTGGGAAATTGGATCAATAAAACACAAATAACAATTAACCAAAGTTGATAATTTTATTAATATGATAGACCACACCTAAAACAATAACCCTAAACCTCTATTTATAATAAAACTCTAACTTGATCATCAAGACTCATACTTTGACTCTAAAGAGGAAACCAAGTATTCTACTAAATACAATGATTATCTCTAACCAAAATATACTCTAAATTAATTAATAAACTATTTAATGATATTTATGTAATAATCAAGATTAATCCTTCACCTTCTCATTCCGGAAAATCTTATTGTTCCGACGACACCAAATCCCTATCCGGAGGATAAAAGCATTAGTAATTCATCCCCTTTTAACAAATTAAACGAATCAATTTTATTGTTAAATAAAAGGCCACGTCTTTTATTGTTTGTAGGCTTGTAGCTAGCTTCTTTGTTAAGGCATTAATGGGTAATAGTTTACAAGTGGAATGCACACAAGTAAAATTAGTAAACAAAAAAGAGCTAATAAAAGGTAGAAAAGTAGAACCTTTAAACACAAAGCAATTGTGGCGTGCATCACAATTAAATAACTTATATCTCACGTAACCCAAACATAAATACGTTTATAACTTTATCCCTAAATTCAAGTGTCATATTTCACGATATTCTTGTGTCTATACATGTTTTCCTTAAGGTTTGTTTCATCTTTTTACAATTACACCCCTTAGGTTTCCTTCGGTTGTCGTTTCCAACATTTTATACTACATGCTTGAGCAAAATGATAATATCTTCAATCTGTTATAAATAATTTGAATTCAAATAGTCATATATAACAAAATAAATCCTTAAGTTGATTCAAATTAATAAAAAAGAAAGTAGAAAAAAACTAAATGAAATATGTTGAAAAAAGTATAGGGGTAAATTTGTTACTTTTCAAACTATAAGTACTGTTTTGGGCAAATTACAAAAAGATTGCAACACCGTGACACGCGTTGCATACTTGCTTATACAATAGACGGACGAGATTAGTTACGTGTCGATCCAACGGTTACGATTGAATTACGCCAGTTATATATGCATTCACTCTAAATTTTCATGTGAATTCGTATCTTTCGAGCAGATCATCAGCTCATCGGTATGTCCCCTTAATTTCTTGTGTTCTTCAGGTTTTGAAAGAGCTACAATTTTGTAGAATTAGTTCATTGTTTCGATTTCATGAATCCTCTGTTTTGCTCATTCAAAATCTAATGGTTTTTGTGGTTGCATGCAATCAATTTGAGTTTAAACTTCATGAAAAAACAAAAAAATCGTAATAATAGTTGATTGTTTCTGGTTTTACTGTTAAATTTCACTTAGATTTAACGGAATTAGTTCGCTTTGTAGATTAAATTAACACTCTGTTTGTATTCCATTAAAAGTTCAGGGCTGTTGAATTTGCATGCAATCATTCTGTGTACAATTTCCTAAAATATACAAAAATGAGTAATTTTTAATGGGTTTTAAGAATCTATTGTAGATGTGTTTTGTTTTTGCTGAGAAAATGGTAAAAATCTATGTGATTTTGACTTGTTTGACCCTCATAAGTCAAAGACTGACTAAATGGATTTCAATTTTGAAACAGTGAAATAAGAATCTTTTAAGGATTATATGATTGTTTGATTATGTTTTTGAATATAAACCTGTGGAGGTAATTCAATCTCATGATTAATTACTGTAAATTATCAGTCTCATGGAGATAAATTTATCTATGTGAGTTTCACTTGTTTGACTCTAATAAGTCAAAGATTGACTCAGTGGGTTTGGATTTGGAACAGGGTAATAAGAAATTAAGAATCTTATGGTTTATATGATTATTTGATTATGTTTTTCAGTCTCATGATTATTTTCTGTAAATTTATATTATTCAGCTGGTTTGTATTGGTGGTTTGACTTTGTAGGTCAACATGGAAAGTAAACAAGAAACCTTAGCAATTTTTCTCTTCTTATCAACCTTTTTGTGTACCCAGGCCTTTTCGACATCGAATGATGGGCTTATTCGGGTCAGTTTAAAAAAAGTAAAATTTGATGAACCCCGTCGCTTTACTCCGGATCTTGGTTTAAATGATGCTGATTCATTGATAGAGTCCATTAGGAAATATAAACAAAATGCCATTAATCTTGTTGATTCACAAGAGCCTGATATTGTGTCACTAAAGAACTATATGGATGCTCAATACTTTGGTGAGATTGGGATTGGCAGCCCGCCACAAACGTTTACCGTGATATTTGACACTGGGAGTTCTAATTTATGGGTGCCATCTTCAAGATGCATATTGTCGGTAAGATCGTATTGATTAGATATGTTACTAATAGCACATCTATTTGTATGAATGAAAAGTTAATGTGTTAGAAATATGGTTATCTTTGCAGCTATCTTGCTTTTTCCACAAGAAATATAGGTCTGGTTTGTCGCAGACCTACAAGGCCAATGGTTAGTTAACTAGTCGTATTATCGCGTTTGATTATTTTGTAAGATACAATGTAGGTGCATTTAGAACATATTAAGATTTTTTTTTGAACATTCTGTTTCTTTATTGTGACCATGAAGGAACAATTGCTGCTATCCAGTATGGTACTGGATCAATATCGGGGTATTTTAGTGAAGATAATGTGAAAATTGGTGATCTTGTTATCAATGATCAGGTGAATTTGCAACTTTATCCTAATGTCACCTTTTACAGAAGGTTTATTTAAATTTGTTTGAAGTATATATATGATCCTTAATTAGACGTTCATCGAGGCAACACGGGAGCCTGGTGTGACCTTTTTGGCAGGGAGGTTTGATGGAATCCTTGGGCTTGGATTCAAGGAAATCTCCGTTGGCAAAGCTGTCCCGGTGTGGTATGTTTATATGTAGTAAAATGGGCGGGTCAGATGAGTTGGGTAGCATTTTTACATGCATATTTGAGTTGAAATTTGTTTACAGGGAAAACATGGTGAATCAACATCTAATTCAGGATCCGGTGTTCTCATTTTGGTTGAACCGACAATCTGAACAAGGAGAAGGAGGTGAGATCGTGTTTGGTGGAGTCGATCCAAAACACTTCACGGGCGAGCATACTTACGTTCCAGTCACACAAAAGGGTTATTGGCAGGTAATTATTGATTGAAAACTAAATATTCAATCATATTCACTTGTATATATATCCTAATATTTTTCTTGATTTTTCATTGCTAGTTTGATATGGGAGATGTTCTTATTGGTGGGAAATCCGCTGGTAAATGTTCATATTTCTCTAAGAGTTTCTCATGTTTACCATAAAAAAAAAATATTGATCTTGCATGACATGCTGTGTTTTCTTGCAGGGTTTTGTAAGAGTGGATGTTCAGCCATTGCAGATTCAGGAACTTCATTAATAGCGGGTCCATCGGTTTGTAAAATCTTGTTTCTTGATATTCTATGAGTCACTAAGTATCTTAATTAAATTGCTTCTTTTGTCTTTAGGAGGTGATCAACCAGATAAACCGTGACATCGGGGCTGCGGGGGTTATTAACGATGAATGTCAGAAAGCGGTTCAATATTTTGGGAAACATGTGTTTGACTTGCTTGCACAAACGGTAAAAGAAAACTTGATCCCTAGCTAGTTATTCTTACATTTGAATTTTAGTTAAACGCTCTAGTGTCATTAGTTTTCGTTCAAAACAGGTTCAAAGTGCAAAACAGGTATGCAACCGGATTGGAGTCTGTCCTCGAGATGCTAATGAAACAAGGTCAGATTTATTAAATATCATATATACTTGCAAAAACATATATATAGGCAGGCACTATGTCCATTCCACCCATAATCTAATCCCACACGCCTTATTTTCGTTAAGTAAATCTTGTATGATATGCAGCATTGGCATTAAGAGTGTTGTAGATAAGAGTCATGAGGATGTGTCATCTGGATATGAGGACTCCCCACCATGCAGTGCCTGTAAGATTGTAATTTCTTGGATGCATAAAGAGCTGGCCGCAAACGAAACGCAAGACAGCGTTTTAACATTGGGCAGTGATGTGAGTTATCTTAATTTCTCATCTCGGGTTATTAGTTTTTTCGCTGAGTTGTATATACCGAACCCAAAGTTGTAGCTATGTGGTGTGATACAGTTCCCATTGGAAGAGTCGATGATTGACTGCTCACGGATTTCTTCGATGCCTGTTGTCTCGTTTACCATCGGTGGCAAACAGTTTGATCTTTCTCCTGATGAGGTATTATTATCTACAGTAGAGATATAAACGAGCAAGCATGAACTCACGCTCACCTCGTTTAGTTTAAGAGAGCTCAAGCTCGTGTTCGAGCTCGTATTCGAGCTCTATTATAAAGCTCAGGCCTAGCTCGTGAATAGGTTTAAAAAATCGAGCTTTGCTCCTGCTTGACTAATAGAAATTTTCATATAACATAATATAGTTTATTTAGTTATTTTTATCATATTTTTTATACAACTATTTAAATACATATTTAATATATAAATAACGGGAACGTTTAGCTCACGAGCTTGGACTTGCACCGTGTAGTGGAATTTTCATTTTTTTAACGTTTTAGGTATTTCATTATCGCTGAAACGATTTTTCCGCTGAACATTACCTTTGAACTTTTAATCTACATCCGCCACGCCACTGAGCTCAATATATATGTGAAGGCTCGTTTATTAAATGAGCTCCAGTAGTATTAGCTCGTGGTCATTTAAGCTCCACTCGAGCTAATCTTTGCTCAGTTCTACATAAACCGACTATTAGTTAGTTGTTCCAAAACGCGTATCCAAACTGCCTCTTAGTCAAATTATCATTTTGCAGTATATACTTAAGATCGGTGAGGGGGCGACTGCACGGTGCATTAGTGGTTTCATTCCATTGGATATCCCTCCTCCACGTGGCCCGCTCTGGTACGTGTGCTTTTCATGTTCTGCGGTTGTTGTTATACGTGTGTTCAAACTTGAGTTTGTGACGGGTTTGTTTGATTGATGGCTGCACACAGGATATTGGGAGACGTTTTTATGCGTCGTTACCACACAGTATTCGATTATGGTAACCTACAAGTTGGATTCGCACAAGCGGCATAAAACGGGATGTCTTAATAAAATTGAGTTAAGGTGGTAATAGTTACATTGAACCACTTTGTTTGGTCGTGTGGTGTAAGACAAAGTGTTTATGTTTTATGCTAGTAAATTGTTTCGAATGCTTTAAAGGTGTTTCTCGAAAATATGTGTTTCTCGTTAAATTATGGATGGTGGTGTTATTACAATATATTATTATTATTAATTATTAATTATATTATTTGGGTTGAGTCCATTTTCTAAGGTTTTTATGAAGTTTATATATTGTAACCTAATTTTCAATAATATTTATTTAGTTATTTCAGTATTCTATAATCTTATAGGTGTAAAATTATTGTGTAAGATTACTTCATATTCAAATGATATTATTGAATAACTAGGTTATAATATACAAATAATGAACTCTAAATCTTAGATAATTAATCGGCCAGTGGACTTTACTAATAACCCTTATAATATACTACAGTACTCTCTCACAGTCGAAGCATAAAGATATTGGAAGTTTAGATTGATAAACCAAAACAAAAAACATAAAAATAATGATAAAAAACTGAAAACCTATTTTCGATCACGATCCACGACGCGGAATTCCAATCTTCTGCAAGCGGCTCAGAAAAGTTGCATTTTTTAAAGTATTGTTATGTTTCCTCGGCTTTAGTTCCTTTTAAGACTTCATCTGGTTTTGGATCTTGGTTTTCAAAATAATAAACATGATGGCTAGATCCCAATAAAGCATCGGTTCCATCTTAGTCTGCAATGATGAGGTACAATAGGGAGAGAGATGCTGTTAAGAAAAGAAGCAACTCGACAACCAGTGACCACTGTCGTGTGAAGGTGTGTCGAGCCTGTCAAAAAACAGTATCTTAGATCCGTAGATGGAGAGATGGGATCCGTAAATCTAATAAAGAATGATGAAAAAGGCAGAGGACCACGGTCAAGCCGCAATTTTGATCATCCAAAGGCCAAGTGACTATAAATTCACAGAATAAACAAGTTAAGCACTTAATTACATTACTTCAATAGTAAAGCCATCAAAACCATGATAGAATGATATGCATAACATGTATAACTAGAGGCTTATTACTACTACGACTATTGGATGCCTCAAGTCGGTGACTTGTAACAATGTGTTTGTGAACTTCACTATGAAACTTCCAAACTTCAATATGAAACTCAAAGATGAATATTATAATTCCTTTGTAACATCCGTTACTCAGCGATTGGTAATGTTTCATTAATTAATATTTCTTTTGTAGTTTGATAACTATTTACATGTTTATTTATTTATATACATAATAATGTCTTTTTTAATAATAGTGCCTTCATGTGCGAATTGGTAAGTTTCTCTATATGACAATAAAAGCTTAAAGATCAACGTCAAATGTGAAAATGAATGGGACGTGAATGTTCAAGAAAAAAATCACGAAAGTCCATCAGGTATGTTAATCTCCCATTTTATCTTTATCAGCTTCATGGTAGAAATACTTTATTTCTACCATTCTTATGAGATATTTGATATTGTATAACAATAAGTATTAAGTATTAATGGTAAAACAATTCTATAATTCATCCATCAAGTTTATAGTCGATGGATTGCATGAGTTGATGAAACACGTACAAATATTCATTGGCGATATTCCACTTTCAGATGATCTGCCATTCTAGAATATGTTGGTTTTTATAAAGTTTCAAAGCTAAAATTGGTTGAGTAGATTCCATCATTTTATTAAAGGCAAATATTGGTTTATCTCCTGCTTATCTTCTAGTTATAACTTATTTGTTTTTGTCTTCTGGTTTTTGAACTAAGGTTTATACTTTCTTGGGGTATTTGCAAACTTTCTTTCGCGTTTACATTAAAATACATATGTGTTTTTCCATTTGAAATGTATTATGATTAATATTTCAATTCTCTAAGAAAGCTGTCATTGTTAAAGTTCTTATTATTGTCTATCGGTTCATCCTATTTTCAACTTTACTTTACTATTCACCATACTATATGAATTAAGTACAGAAAGACAATAGCAAATCAAAGTAGATGGGATTCAAAAGTTAACAACAAAAAAACAAATTAAGAACATTAGAATTATAAAATCATGACTTTTATTATTGTAATGGATGACCCTTACAAACCCAGAATAATAACTTCTATGACTTCAATTATCTTCTTCAAACATGTTTCGTTATCCCACAACATCTTCTCAAAATTCAAGTAATTCTAAATAATAATAATTTTTGTTATTGTAATGGTCAACACCTTTTTAAAGTAAATGTCATTAAGCAATAGATGTTCCAATTGTGAAGTACAATATACTTTAATTTCCTATATTTTATAAAATTTACTTTTTACTTAACTACTATAAAATAATTGTTTGGTATGCTGTAACAATTAAATTGATCTTCGTGACGATGTAGCTACTTTACGTGCACCAGATCTGATCCATGGCGTCGTGTCAGTAAATGTCAGCTATCTAACCTAAACGTCAACAACAAAAATAAGATATTAGATTGGTCAAACGTGATTGTTGGATCTACACTTGATAAACAAAACTCATATTGCAATGCCTCTTAAATCTGAACAAACTCAATTTTTGTTTAATAAAACCAAAATTGATATTAAAGAATTACGTCATAATGTCATTCATAATTTTTAAATCTCTAATCAATTTTTTTTTAGTTATCTCATATTATGAACTTTTACTCAGCCCATGTAACACACATGTTACCAACCTTGATAAATATCATTCATAATTTTTAAATCTCCTCTAGTTAATTTTTTTTAGCTATCTCATATTATGAACTTTTATTCGGCCCATATAATACACATGTTATCAACCTAGTATATCATATACTAAAAACATGTATTCTAATATAAAAGCGTATATTTTGATTTTTTTCACGTTTAAAAGGAATAAATATATGAAGTTTTCTATAGGAAGTTGAAATGTAAATAATAAATTAATCAATAAATTAATGAAATAATTTCTCAAAATCTTGAGTAACATATATGTACTGTGAAGTAATAAACTAGAAAAGCTTGCTTCCAAATTCTTCAAAATGTGTTGAGGATGAAGCTGCAACATCTCTAAGTTCTGATAAGCTTCTTCCAAGCTGCAATGCAACTTTCATCTCAAACACTTCTCCATTCTCTCTAAACTCCACATCTTTCTCTTCCAAATTCAATTCAATAGACTCTTGCATCATCATAAAGAAACCAGCATTGCTTCTATACATTTCAAAAACCATCCCAACTTGACCTCCATGTTGTACACTATTCACAACGGTTCCAACGGCACCGCCCATGACCCCAAGCACCATGGCCCAAGGGTTATGAGGAGATAACATCATTAAAACCGAACCAACGGCTCCTAAGCCGGTCAATAGAGGACCGGCTACGGCTAGTCCTTTGTGAAGCTTCAATGCCTTTTCCCCTAACCGCAAGTAATCGGCTTTATCTTTCACTTCCAAGATCTTAACTACTTCTCTCATTTCCTCTTCCAACTTAACACTCCAACCATTTTGACCACTTCGCGCTTTAGTTGCCATCCTTCGTTGTTTTGGCCACCAGACTGCTGGCTCCACCTTGGATGGGAACTTTTCGAGCATGACCCCGATTAAAGGTAGCGGATAGGCTCGGTCTAAAGCCAAAACCTTCTCCATCCCTTCCGTTACATCGCCATGTGTCGGATCGCCAATGGACATTTTGGTTTGGATCTCAGTTTCAAGGTGCTTGAACAACCTTGCAGCATTTCTTTGTTCTTCAACAAGTTGGGAAGGTTGGATCTTGTTCATGATGGTTAGCATCGCGGTTGCAGCCAAGAACATGAAACTCGAAGCGAGGTTAAGTGGTACCAAAGGTGCATTAGGTATAACACTTGCAGCAGAAGCAATGGCAACCATGGTGGTGGCAGCTAGAGTAATTGTGTTGATGGATGTTAAGAGCAAGCTGTTCCAGTTATTCCTTTGCTCTCCAACATTTTTGTGCATCTCTACCCTATCGGATATCGCCTCCATTATTGTGTAAAGCTTCTCCATCACTTCATGATCAGGAAATGATCTTGGGTCTGTAGGAGTCTTAGGAAACCGACTAATTTGTTCTTCAACCAAAAACCCTTTCGTCGATTTGATTTTTGGGATGTCGGTACTTTGATCACGCACTCGAATGTTCGGAAATTGAATAGAAGCCCTTGTGATGTTTCTATGCATGTAAGAGGAATAAGAAGTTGATGGTGATGAACTCAAGAACTTTGAAGCTTGATTAATGGATGCCATGCATGCATGTATAATTTAGAGGTTTTTTATTGCTTTAGGCTACAAGATTTGTGTGTTTTGAATGTTTAGAAATGGATCTGCTGGTTGTATCTATATATAGACATTGGAGGAGATTACAGTTTGAGAAACTGAGATGGTCATAATTCCTGAGGTTTGAATTGAATGAGACGGAAGAAATTAGAGTTTTGACTTTTTCTTATTTGGTCCTATTTTGACTTCAACAATGCGATACCTTGTAAAATTTTAGGTCAATTTAATACCTAATATCCATATGCGATTTTTGAAGAGGTCAAGATGTTAAGCAAGTAATAGATTATATTTCCAGGTAATACAAAATTGTTATTAAATGGCGCAGCTTCTAAGGGGCGGGAGGGGGCGCCCGACCCCCCGAAAATTTTGTTGCGATGTAGGGGTATACAGTTTTCGTGTAGAAAATTTCGATATACTCCGGTTTCGACCCCCCATTATAGTTGTGAAAAAAAAGATTTAGATCCCGACCCCCCACTTAATATTCTCAAGCTTCGTCACTGGTTATTAACTATTTAACGATAACACACTCACGCGGGTGTTAAAGTAGATAAAGTTAATAAATGGTTCTTTAAATTAATTTGTAATAGGATATTTGTTTTTTTAAGTAATTTCTTAAGTTCGAATCCGTATATTGTGAGATTAGTTACGTTCATAGAGAACTTAAGAAGCAATTAATTTTTTATAATAATTTCATAAGCTTAGATCTACGTATAAGAGATTAGTTCATAGAGAACTTAGGAAGCATCATGGCTGCAATTATACGACTAGTTTTGTCTTGCTAAAACACGACTAAGAATCACTGCATTTGTTTAGTTGTCCTTATCATCATAGCTATTCATACGCACCTAACAATAAGTATCCATAGTATTTATACATGGAAAAAAAATCTAAAGAAAACCAACAATTATCTAGAAAACCAAAAAACAACATTTTTTTCTCTATAACTTCTTCATATATTAATAATTTTTAAAAATAATTTCACTAAAAAGTCAATAATTTTATTAGCTTTATTTATGGGGGAAAAATTTTAAAAATAAAAAGTTTAGTGAATTTTTATTAGTGCATAATGCAATAGTACTAATAGTATTGCATAATGCATTATAATTAAAACTACTTAAAAAAGAAATTTAACTTAAATATGGACGTGGTTTATGCAAATAATGTAAAAAACAAAGAATTGACATTCATAAACCAATTTTATATTATTGTTACATAGTGCATTATTAATTACAAGCTAAAATCCGAATTTTATTTTACTTTATAAAAACTCGAAAATGTTTTTAAAGTTTTTTCTTTTTCCAGTATTCTTAAAATCATAAAAGAAACATATAAAAAAGTTAAAAAAAAAATTATTGGTTTTTTATAAAAATATTGATTTTCTATAAGAACCCAACCCATTTATACATTTACATTTAGATGATTGAGAGTGTCGACTGCCAATAAACCGTCTTGGATGCCGGTTATCACCAATAAAGAGATAGTGATACAAATTGGAGTCGTATAGGGTATAGCGAAACATCACATGCTTTAAAGGTGTCACACCCGACCACTAACCCTTAAAAAAGTTATATGTTATGAATAGTGATAGATACACACAAAAGGAACAATAATTTTGTGAGAGCTAACTGACAAAACATACACAAAGTAGCAAGCATTGTAATCTTACCAATACTCACAAAATCGTTCAAAGTTTAGGTCCTGGATCAAGGGAATGAATGCGAGAAACACATGGTGTCTGCATCACCGTAACCAAACCCATCACATCCGACCAGGAAAATGTTTAAATTAGAGGACCAGGTTAAGGTTCAGCTATAGAACAAAAAAACTGCTACAAGAAACACATCAAATGTACATGATACGTATAAACACCTTAAATACGCTTACAAATAAAAAAATGGCACTTAATAACTTATGTTCTAATGAGAATGTTTTTTTTATTATTGTAGCAAATATATCTGTATCATTATTGTGTGGTCAACCTTATCCGGTTCGACTAAATCAAAAATTTTAACACTATTTTGTTAAAATTACTACCACCTAAAAAATAAACCCATTTGAAAAAAAATCCTGACTCTGACTTTTTTAACACCACCCCTCCTAAAAACATGAGCCAGGTCACCAAGAGCGGCCCAAAAGGTTGCGTGGGAGATATTCTTATTTGGGAAAAAGAACACACTAATTCCATCGTAAATATTTATCGACACACTAATTGCATCGTAAAAAAATAATTGAAGAAAGAGGCGGAAAATTTGGCTGCTCTTCCTCGCGTTGTCTCTCTCTCCCATTCTTCGAATAAATTCGTTCATCCGTCTCTAAAAACAGCAAAAGCAGCCATAAACCCACGTTATATCTGAAATTCTTCATCGTCTTTAGCCAGGTAAACGCTCCATTCCCTTAATTTTGCCCTAATTTCAGTGTTTACGCTTCACGTTTCATGCGCGTTCGAGTTATTTCACATGAAATAATCCAATCCGTGATTTCTCGTTGTACCGGTTTGAAACCCTTGCGATCTCACATTTGGTACACCGTATTCGTCTCGTTAACATTGATTGCTGATATGAGTTTGATTTCCTACTAATTAGGTCTGGTTTTTGCCTGATTCGCTCATTTGATTGAATTTGAGATCCGTACAGACTTGTTCCACTCGTGTTTACGTGAATGTTTCATGTTGTAGGGAACACTAGAGGCATGATGTGGACGATCCTTAGGCGGAAAGCTGCTTCTGCAGGCTCGTCTAATCTTGTTACTTATGTATGTATGCTTCATCGTTTCATTGAATTGTTAATATTGTGTTGTACAATCATTTTTGGTTTCTTATTTGTTCATGGAAGACTGTTAATTAATTTTCATTTATTATATTAGGATTTAGGAGATTGTAGTTATGGATGTTCATATATAATGCTACCAAATCTATACAATGACACCAGAGAATTTGGAAAAGAGTTGTCAAATTTAGAATAGAGCATCAACATGAATTTGTATGACTGTGAGATGACTTTGTTTAACCAAACTCTAGACCACAATTGTTGAATAGGGGAATATTTGAAAACTAAGTAACACTAAAATATGAGTAAGGATATGCATATACACATACAAATGTACATGTACACATACATACATGCATACTTCCATATAGATATAGATTCATCTGCATGAATAGAGTATATAACTTGTTTGATTTCCTTCTAGGGTACAAATAAATATCTGGGCACGGTTCGGCCTGCATTGACAGGATCTATGTCACAAAGTTATGTCGATACAATCTTGACACCTGAGGTAGTCATCGTTTATATGCTCTTGTGTTTCTGGTTATTCACGCAAACAACTTCTTTCGACATTTAATCATATAACTAATCAATCACTTTCATCCATTTGCTATCGAATGTTAATTTTGGACACTCTTATATTATGAGTAGTGAGAAGTGGGCGAACTTTCAGTGGAAATTCATGAAGGACTTACTAATCACTAGTTAATTTCTTATGAAGGCTTACATCTCAATCCTTTGTTGATATTTTTTGATTTGTGTTAGCGGTGAAATGGGCTGGTTGGGTGGGTTTGGTAATGGGTCAAAATGGGTAAAATGTTGGCATGGCTCGCATTGGGTTGTCAGTTGTCTAGAGAAACTTTTTGTGCCTTCTCTGATTAAAATTTTTATTGTCAAGTACGACTAAATTACTTATTTTATCTCCAATATTTATTCAATTTTTGATATAATGATTTAAGAGGTTTATGCATTAATAAACTTATATCATCCCAATAACAATCTTTAAATTGGTTTGATCAGTTTTCTTTTAAGCTAATATTTTTCAATTTACCTGTTTGACGCATTAGCTTTTACACATAACCCAAATTGACCCATTAATAAGTAAATGGGTGGAACTTGTCACATCTACTTAACTCAGGTGCTTTGAGTTTAATTTTGTATTGAATAAACGTATGCCATTATCATATTCTGGTGAACGTTTTATAATATGTTATTTATGCTAAAGAGCCCCGATCCATGTTTTTTCATAGTAATGCCTTACACTATTATTATAGGCACCAACTCTTGGAAGAAATCCTAAATCATCACGTCAAATTCATCAAGGTAATTTGTTTTTATTCCAACAGAAAGTGTCTTTTTTAACTCTTTAACTATCCTTTAAAAATTAATACTTTCTTCATTAATGTTTTGTTTGAATGATTATAGGTGTTCTTTATTCAATGCCTATAAGGTTGGTATAATCTCGTACCCTCTCTCTCTCTGTGTGTGTGTGTGTGTGTGTATTCACTCTCCTTATACGCTCACACAATTACACACACATACATAGGTGCATATGAAAATACATATAGAGATATACATACATACATAGATACATACATGCATATATGCACAAATACACATACAAACGCACATAGATACCTGGACAACCAGATTTGGAATAAATATAATTAATTACATCAAGTTACGTTACATGACTTGCATTTTTTTTGGAGTGTCAACATATTTAAATGGCTATTTTTTATGAGTCATAATTTGAAGGTCTATCTATCGTTTCCAAAGATTTTTAATGTAACTTGAGGATCATGTTATTCAATTTCTATCAACAAATTAACATTAAAAATCATTAATTTACCATCTCAAATGTATATATCTTTTTACATTGCCGCAATAAGTACTCAAGATTGGGGATAAAATATAACATAAGCATACCCATAAATAAAGATGATATCACCTAATTCTACTTCAACTTTTCCATGTTACAGGAATGCTGTATCATCATTTAAAACTGATTTTTCGACCCAGATGTCGAGTCGATCTTTTTCATCGGATAGTGGTATATTTTTCTCGCATACTATTATTTTATCATCTTATAAATGCTTACTAATAGAGGTGACAATTTCAACCCATCTGATTACAAATGTTCGGTTTGGGTTATGTTACTTTTACGGGTCAAGTAGGCTAAACATAAAAAACTTAGCACATAAAGGAAATGGATCGAATGTGTCAAAAGTTACCCAAATTATTTTTTAAAGCATGCAACCTCTTATATCGCTTTAAGCAAAGAGAAAATTTTCCATTAATATTGTAATGTTGTAATAGTATATAATAGTCTCTATAATCCTATCTAATACTAATTATTTATAGTTTTTTTCTTAAAAAATGTGAAAACAGTGTTCTGGGCTAACCCAAGCCATACATAAGTTACCCATTACTTAACCTGTCTGACCTGCTCATTTTATGACTTCTGTTTGCTAATTATGATACTGTATCCTGTTTTGAAGGTGATTTGGTTGATGCTGTTGTCCCTTTTATGGGTGAATCCATTAGTGATGGCACTCTGGCAGCCTTTCTAAAGAGTATGCTGAATAGTCATTTCTTTTACTTTCTCACTGACATTATCAGTTTCTTTGACTTTTTTCATTGACTTGTAATAGAACCTGGTGATCGTGTTGAGATTGATGAGCCAATTGCCCAAATTGAAACTGATAAGGTACTAATTGGTTATTTGGTTTCGGTTTTCTGCAGCATTAATATATGCTACTATTAGACCTAAACAATATTCTCTAATCTTGCAGGTGACAATTGATGTTGCTAGTCCTGAAGCTGGTGTTATCCAAGAGGTAAGTTGTAACTTTAGTAGATGAATGCTGCAGAGTAGGCACCGTCAGGTGGGCTGGCGATGTCAAAATTTATGATTTCTGGTATAAGTCGAAAGTAAAAAATGGTCCAAGTTAGGCTAGGTTAGGTTGACCAAACAAACTTCTCCTCCAGTTTCTATATAATATTTTGATGATTATTTTGTGTGTTAAATATGATTCAAATAGTATAAACCCAATTCTTTTTTTTTTCTTTTCGAAATACCTCAAAATCACCCAAATACTAAGAAATTTCCCCTTTCCAGTGATATATGTATAGTATTACAATTATAAGTTTATAATCTGAAGTTTTGAACAAGGCAATTTAGTAGAGCTTATATGTTAGAAGTACAGTCATGGTGCCTTGCCCATTTGTCATGTTTCTTTTGTAGCTATTTATATATTTATTCGACTCATTTGATATCTTAGATAAATCATAATTGGAAATGACCTGTTCACAAGTAAATGGGCAGACCTATAAATCTTAATATGAGGCCGATATAATTCTCAATATTTAACCCTTCTTCATTTACGTTCTTTTTCTTTTTATTAGTTTGTAGCAAAAGAAGGGGATACGGTGGAACCAGGTACAAAGGTTGCAATAATATCAAAATCAGGTGAAGGTGTAACTACTCATGTGGCACCATCTGAGTCACCTACTCAAGATGCAACTGCAAAAGTAGAGAAACCATCACCGTCACCACCATCACCACCACCGCCTAAACCTGAAATCCAACCACCAAAAGCGGCACCTATACAATCAACTCCGAAACCTTCCGCCACAGAACCTCAATTGCCTCCAAAGGACAGAGAAAGAAGGGTAAGCATTTCATTTGTGTTATCTTTCAAAGCGATGATTTTCTCTACTCTTTTACTTTTGAAATAGTCAAAACATGCACACAGTCATAGAAGCAGCACAACATGGTTTTAAAATTTTGGTTGGTTTGAGCCAAATGCTTTTGGTTAATGTATGTTTATTTAAGTAATCACGGTCTTAAAGGAAGTATGCATCATGCTCAATATCAGAGTGTTTGGATGTGTGTTTTGAAATCAATTATCTGATGCTTAATCATCACAGCTTGGTAATCAGTGGTAATAAGACGTGTTGTTTATACACAGTAATCAGTGGTAATAAGACGTGTTGTATATACACAATGTTTTGATGCACCTCTGCTGTTTGAGGTTGTAATAATCAATAATCAGTTGGTTTGAGTGTTTGATAAATTCTTAATATTTAATCAAGTAATAGAAAATATGACCAATAAAGACATTTGTATGTATAACTAACAAAAAGTTTGTTTCCTATAATGGCATGTTTTCTTATATATTTTGTTAAATTTTGGAAATATTTGTTATTTATAATTTGAGCAGATAACTTTTTTCTTAACAAACTAATTGAAAACGAAAAAGGTGTGTAATCTTTGTTTATACTTGATTATTTGATAATAATCAGGATTGGAATCACTTCACCTAAACAATAAAAAAAACTAACTAGTGGGACTTCAATTTTAACCGAATACTTCCTCTCCCCTTTATTGCAAATGAACAGGACTGGTTTGTAAGTTAGACTACCAAAACATATTTACTAAAAAACATTTTGGAATTTACTGCAGGTACCGATGACAAGACTCAGGAAGCGTGTTGCCACACGATTGAAAGATTCTCAAAACACATTCGCATTGTTGACTACGTTCAATGAAGTTGATATGTAAGTTGGGATATTATTTTTTATTAGCTAAACCGTTTAATAACTGAATTTTCTATGCAACTCACACAATGATTTTCATAAATCTAGGACAAATCTGATGAAGCTTCGATCTGAATATAAAGAAGCTTTCTTTGAGAAGCATGGAGTGAAGTTGGGACTCATGTCTGGATTTGTGAAAGTAAGTTGTTGCTGTTTGCTAAAAACCAGATCTTTAAAGTTCGGGTTTTTATTATGGTTTATATGTTCCAGGCTGCTGTTAGCGGGCTACAGAACCAACCAATAATCAATGCTGTAATTGATGGAGACGACATTATATACAGAGATTATATTGATATCAGTATTGCAGTCGGTACTCCTAAGGTATATTTCTGTTTTCATCTTTTCATTCTTTTTGTTTTCATTTCTTTAACTTTTCATATATCTCCGTGTGAATTCTTGAAGGGTCTTGTCGTGCCAGTGATCCGTGATGCTGAGAAAATGAATTTTGCTGATATAGAGAAAACGATTAACAGTCTTGCTAAAAAGGCCAACAGTGGATCGCTGTCAATTGATGAAATGGCTGGTGGTTCATTCACCATCTCTAATGGGGGCGTTTATGGAAGCCTTTTAAGTACCCCCATCATCAACCCGCCACAGGTAGGGTAGTTAAATGTCTAAAATACATTTTTTCCCTTAAAAAGAGACAATTTCATATAACCCCTTCACAACTTGGTGTAATATCGTATTCACCCAACAAAAAATCATAATGTCAAAGACACCTTTTGGGAATTTATGACATATATATCCTTTCCTTAAAAAATTGCATTAAGGAGAAAGTGAAGTATATAATAGTCATTATAAATTGTATTTAATGAAATTGTAAGTATCTTGAATGGATTTATTAAATATGAATTTTTAGTTGGTAAACAAAATATGCAAATATATGCAAGTTTTTAGAGATATATATGAAATTGCCTCTTAAAAAAAGGCAAGATAGAGAAGTTTGTTTGACATAGCATAAAGAAAGCAAAACTGGATGGTAATTTAAAACTGTCTTATATGTCTCTTTTTTCTTCTTATCCTTTTTGCAGTCGGCTATTCTGGGTATGCACTCAATAGTGAACAAACCAATGGTAGTCGGGGGTGAAATCAAAGCTCGGCCTATGATGTACGTGGCGTTAACCTATGACCATAGGTTGATTGATGGTAGAGAGGCTGTGTTTTTCTTGAGGCGTATTAAGGATGTCGTTGAAGACCCAAGAAGACTGCTACTTGATATCTAAAGAAACACATGAACAAACAACACTGTGTGTTGCATTTTGTTTTTGCAAAATAACAGAATAAAAAACCGTTATGTCGGTAGGCTATTGATTCACTTTGAGGATACAGTTGATCGAATGTTCATTCATGTGCATTTGAAGCTTGATGCTATTTATTTTTGCGCAAATGGTGATCTTTTAATTAGAAAGAGGTAAACTGGACTATTTAATGTGTTTGTACACTTATGGCCTTGGTCAACCTTTGAATTAAGTTGACTTGGGCCTGGAAACGAATCGAAATTTTAGTGAAATGTTTGTGAACCGTTCGGACAGGAGTTTGTTTATGTTCGTTCGTTTACTAAATGAACAAACATGAACAAAAATTTTTCTTCGATTAGCTTAACAGACGAACACGAACATAGCCTTTGTTGGTTCATTTGTGTTTGTGAACGTTCGGTAAGTGTATTAGTGAACGTTTGTTCGTGTACGTTCGTTTGTGCTCGTTCGTATTGTTCGTTTGTGTTTGTTTGTTAACATCAATACTTTTAGACTTTAGCTATTTTTTAAGGCAAATTGGATTTAAATAATCCCAAGTTATATCAATTGGCTGACATTAATCCCAAGTAACGAAATGTTTACTAATGATCCCAACTTTTAACCTATTTTCCTACAATGATCCTTGACTAACGGAAAGTTAACGACATTAGTTTTTTATGAAACATTGGATTTAAATAATCCCAAGTTTTATTAGTTGCCGGTAATAATCCCAACTTTTATAAAAAATAATCCCAAGTTTAATAAATTGGCCGGCAATAATCCCAAGTTTCATAAAAACTAACGCTGTTAAGTTTCTGTTAGTCAGGGATCGTTGTGGGAAAATAGGTTAAAAGTTGGGCTCGGTAGTAGACATATTGTTACTTGGGATTAAAGTCGGGTAATTGATGAAACTTGAGATTATTCAAATCCAATTTGCCATTTTTTTTATTATTTATCTTTTAGAAATATTTCTGATTTAGAGGTCTAGTCGTTTACATAAAACTAGGGCTTCCACTTTTCAGCAGTCAGCACCCTCCAGAGTCCAGCCTTCATCGCATGTCCATGCATCGCATTCGCCTCCATCTGCTTAGCATGAACTTCACCGCCTCCACCTAACCTCTCCGCCTCGCCGTACCGCCACCATCCACCTGCATTCGCTGCCTCGCCGGACCGCCAGACTCCACTACGTCGCTCCTCTCTGTAAGTTTATTGAAATTTTGTCAGCGGCCCTTCGATTTTGGGGATGATTTGTGTCGCTGCTATGTCTGATGTTTATAGTATCTACATTTCCATCCGATTGTACCGCTGCTATGTCTGATTTTTTTAGCAGCCCTATGTTTGATGCACTGATTTTGAGTACCGATTGTGCCGCTGCTATTGTCTGGTATGTTTGGTTCGATTGGTTCATGTTCAGTTGGTTTGTTTGGTTCATTTGTGACTATGTTCGATTTGGTTCGTTTGGGTCACTGTTCGGTTCGTTTGTTCGTTTGTCAGTATAATAGAGACGGGGTGTCGAGGTGGATATTTGAGCATAAAAGGATAGACCCAACCACTTCCTATACCATTTCATCTTCATTTTATCTTCATTTTTCTCCATATTCACTCTCAATTTAAAACTCAACCTTCTCAAAATGAACCGAGTGTGGACTCCGGCTGAAGAGCTTTCTTTGGCTCGTGCGTTTGTGGAAACATACAACAATTTGGTTCCCAACGGTACGTTTGTTTATCTTTGGTTCCAAAAAAATTTAGTAACATTTATATATAAAATATTTACTTTGATTAAGTGGCTTCCAACACCCGAAATTGTTTTGGATTAATGTTAGCATCAAGTTTCATCTTCTTATGGCACGCGACCTGTACCATGACATTGATATCATAATGTCCAATTGGAAAGCAATGCAACATAAAATCTCAAGGTTCAACAAGATCTACAATGACCTCCTCAAGAACCATGTAAGGAATATTGCGCTTGGAAGATTTCCGGCTGAATGCCAATTTTGTATAGTTCCGGCTGAAGTTGAAGTTGAAGCGGAATTCTCACTTCAAGCGGAACATGCAGTTCAAGCGGAAAGAAGCAGTTTTTTCCTTTAGCGAATATTCCGGGTGAACTCAATTATCCACCAGATAATGAGTTCAGCCGGACTTTTCCTGAGATGTCTTTTCAGCAAGTCTAATCCTGCAAAAGCTTCTCGTATGCTTCTATATCTGATTCAAGCCGCTCTTCTAAAGTAGTATGTTGCTGCAAACACGCAAGATATTCCAATTGTCGATGTTTATTCTTTTGGTAGCTTGTATTTGACTTTTTAGTTTACGGTCTAGATTAGATCGCATGAGATCAATGGCTGTCATTGATCTCATCAGCACTATATATAACATAGTTAGCTCTTAGTTTGCACGTCATCGTTGTTATCATCTGTTCTTGAACAACTTGTAATAGTGTAGCTTTGAGTTAATGTAACACCCCGATATTTTCGTCTAGGTAAGTTCGTATCTTAAAATATTTACCTATGTGCTTT
>JBCNJP010000027.1:15220339-15236793 GCA_039602395.1 Deinandra increscens subsp. villosa
AATTTCCATCCGATTGGACCGCTGCTATGTCTGATTTTTTCAACAGCCCTATATTTGATGCACTGATTTTGAGTACCGATTGTGCCGCTGTAAGTCTGGTATGTTTGGTTCGTGTTCAGTTTGGTTTGTTGGGTTCATTTGTGACTATGTTCGGTTTGGTTCGTTTGAATCACTGTTCGGTTCGTTTGTTCGTTTATCAGTATAATAGAGACGGGGTGTCGAGGTGGATATTTGAGCATAAAAGGAAAGACCCAACCACTTCCTATACCATTTCATCTTCATTTTATCTTCATTTTTCTCCATATTCACTCTCAATTTAAAACTCAAACTTCTTAAAATGAACCGAGTGTGGACTCCGGTTGAAGAGCTTTCTTTGACTCGTGCGTTTGTGGAAACATACAACAATTTGGTTCCCAACGGTACGTTTGTTTATCTTTGGTTACAAAAAATTTAGTAACATTTATATATAAAATATTTACTTTGATTAAGTGGCTTCCAACACCCGAAATTGTTTTGGATTAATGTTAGTATCAAGTTTCATCTTCCTATGGCACGTGACCTGTACCATGACATTGATATCATAATATCCAATTGGAAAGCAATGCAACATAAAATCTCAAGGTTCAACAAGATCTACAATGACCTCCTCAAGAACCATGTAAGGAATATTGCGCTTGGAAGATTTCCGGCTGAATGCCAATTTTGTATAGTTCCGGCTGAAGTTGAAGTTGAAGCGGAATTCTCACTTCAAGCGGAACAGGCAGTTCAAGCGGAAAAAAGCAGTTTTTTCCTTTAGCGAATATTCCGGTTGAACTCAATTATCCACCAGATAATGAGTTCAGCCGGACTTTTCCTGAGATGTCTTTTCAGCAAGTCTAATCCTGCAAAAGCTTCTCGTATGTTTCTATATCTGATTCAAGCCGCTCTCCTAAAGTAGTATGTTGCTGCAAACACGCAAGATATTCCAATTGTTGATGTTTATTCTTTTGGTAGCTTGTATTTGACTTTTTAGTTTACGGTCTAGATTAGATCGCATGAGATCAATGGTTGTCATTGATCTCATCAGCACTATATATAACATAGTTAGCTCTTAGTTTACACATCATCGTTGTTATCATCTGTTCTTGAACAACTTGTAATAGTGTAGCTTTGAGTTAATGCAAATAGTGCCGAGTATTTGATACTTTGTTGTTACTATCTTTCTGCAAATCAAGCTTTTACATTATACACAAGAACTAGATATCTATTAAGTAAAGTGAAATATAACTTTAATTCCGCAGGGTTATATTTGCAAGTAAAGGGCTTTGTTTTAGTTTAACTCTAACTAATAACGATCCTACAAACCAAAACGATGACGTTTGCTCAATCCGCTCCAGGAACATTGATTTGAAATTGGATCAGATTTTACTCTTCAAATAGAGTGGGAGTTGTTTAGGAAGAATGCTATAGCTTAATTTATGTTTTTAGTTTTTTTATGCACTTCGTTTTAAGTTTATTTGTATATTATTTTTAAAATCATTTTTTTCTATGAATTTTTTATTATTTTTGTTTAGTTTTATAACAACTTTAAAATGAATTAAATAATCTTAAAAATAAAAGGGTGGCGTTGAAAAAGATCAGGGACGTATTATAAAGAAAAAATGAAAAAGTATAAAAGTGTGAGGATATAACGCTAAGGTGACATACAAAAATATGGGGAAAGAAAAGTGTGAGGTTAGCACTACAAACCGCCTAAAAGAGAGGAAATTAACATGATTATATAGAGAAGTGTAATTCATATATTCTTTTGGACGACAAATGATTAATGTCCGATTATTCAAAACAACCCATTTAACAAAAGAGCGTTCACATCTAGAGAGTAGAGCGCATAATAATAATCTCGCATGTACTATAGTTCAAACACATCAATTAAACCCATCTTAAAAAAAGTCACCGTCCAAAAGCTAAAACCTAAAATAAACTTATGATCATTTAATCCACAACTTTCTTTTGTTATCATCCACATACTATTTCGCCAAATGCCTTTGGTGAGGTATATGAAAGTACATAATTATATATATATACAATAGAAATTGAGGATGAATAGTGATGTTTTCGTTTTCCATAGTTTGGCCACGTGATTTTGGTGCTTTGACGCTTTCTACCATAAACTTTTACAATTTGTTTTTTTAATGAAATAGCAAACTTTCGGTTTTCATAGTTTGGCCACATATGTTTCATACTTTTACGTTTTCTACCCTCAAACTTTTAAAGTTTTTTTTTTGCTTTTGTTTTAAGTTTTGTTGTCTTCTACTTTGGCCACGAAACTTTTAACTTTTCTACTTTCGTTTTTAGTATACTTTTATATTTTATACTTTCATCACGAGAATTTTACGTTTTATACCCCTTAACTTTTTAACTTTCGTTTTTTATTCGACTAATTTCATTTTTAGTATACTTTTAGAGTTTTTTACTTTGACGATGACTTTTTTCATAGTTTTATACTTCGTCAAAGTTTTTTTTTGTTTTAAGTTTTGTTATATTTTACTTTGGCCACGAAATTTTATTATATTTTTGTTTTTAGTATACTTATACCACAAGACTTTTAAACTTTTACGTTTTATACCCTTTAACTTTTTAACTCTCTAACTTTTAAAACTTTTTTTTTTTGTTTTAAGTTTTGTTGTGTTCTTCTTTAACCACGAAACTTTTAACTTTTCTACTTTCGCTTTTAGTATACTTTTATAGTTTATACTTTCATCACGAGACTTTTAGACTTTTACGTTTTATACCCCTAACTTTTTAACTTTCGTTGAGCATATAAATTCAACGCCGTGCACCACGAGACTTTTAGACTTTTACGTTTTATACCCCTTAACTTTTTAACTTTCGTTATAGTCTTATACTTTCACCACGAGACTTTTAGACTTTTACGTTTTATACCACTTAATTTTTTTACTTTCGTTCATTATACAAATTAAATCCCGCAGCAACGCGCGGGGTGGTAACCATCTCGTTTTTCTATATAAAGAAAAAAAAACAAAATAAAAATAACGAGTAACATGCAATGGATTGAGTGCCACGTATACATGAGACTGGTGACCCCATGAAAGAACCATACCACATTCACACCGGACCAGAAGATCCCATCGACCGATGATCCACAGCCATTCGTAATATTTGTGGCCCCATCTGATTCCTTCCTTCTTCTTGCTTAATTTCATATCCATTTATCTGTGGCTCTGTATCTTCATCTCCTCTGAAACTATTTATATCACAACTCAATTTTGATCCGATTCGTAATCTAATCTACCGATCCGGTGAGTACTCAAACCCTAACACTTTCTGTTTTTAATTTCATGAATTACACACGCAATCGAACTTGATCTGATCAACTATTTTGTTTAAAGTTAGTTCCAATGTTTCACGTACTGTAAGTTCCGATTCAAGTTGGAGTTCATATGACTCATACCTATTCGTTGTAAATTATTTTGATGTGATCCTTAATTCAGCTACGTTTTGTGTTGCAGATATGTCCATTGATTAGGTTAGTAATGATTTTCATATCTCCTTTTTTTTTAATAATAAATTAGGGTAATCTAGTGATCAGTAACAATCATTCTGGCCATGATCCTACTGTAATTTGTTGAGGTGGATGCTTTAAAACTTAAATTGAACCTAGAAATTTCATCCAAATGTCTATTAACATTCATTAATTGGGGGAAACTCTTTAATTTTGTCTTATTTTATTATCCATTGTGTGTTTAGATTAAAAGTGTATTTGTATATATATGTATATGCATTGCAGTTAGTTTTGATTCAGAGCTTTGAAAATTTGAAGGTGATATTATATCATGGTTAAACCATGGTGATGATTCAAAATTCAGGAGCTGTCAACAAGTTGTGTACAATTTCAGATACTCGCGCTAGGCTCAAGCTCATAATTCCTAGTAAAGTTACAAATGTTTCTGTAAATTCTAGTCTGGTGGCGAATGGATGTTGCAGTAATGGAAATCAGAGTTCGTCTTTCTCCTGGAAAGGCTTTGCTCGTGACAAGATTCATCAACCGTCACACCAAATAACATCCAAGAGATTGCTAGTAAGAAACCTGGGCTGATTGGGTTGGGTAATGGGTCAAAATGTGTTAGTTTTATGTGTGGGTTGAATCTGTTCACTCGGGCCAGCATCTTTTTTCTTTAGTATTATTTTTGCAAATTATCAAGGTATTTAATATGATTAAAAAGCTCTATATCAAGATAAAACTGTAATTACCTTGTAATAAAACGATTTAGAATGTGGTAAGCATTTGAATACATGTTAGACTTCTGATTGTTTAAGTTGTTTAACCCGTTATGAAACAAGTACAACTGGGTTGACCCGTTTTGTATGTAAAGGGGATGAGAAGTTGAAATGGTCATATATATTCATCTAACTCTATTTTGACCAAACCTGGTTATTGTAATTGTTCTAGTGTCAACAACAAGACTCGGTTTCTTCGGATGATGATGAGTACAGATCATCTCGAAACATAGCAATCACCTTGTTTAAGAGATATCGCAACTTTATTGACAAAGGCGGAGGTGACAATCTAAAAGTAAAGTCAGTTGACCTTTATTCAAGTTTGAACTCAATTCATCAATTTATTTCTCTAACTTGCTTCTCATGATGTTTGATTAGGAATTCATTAGTGCTGGGGTCAATGCGTACGCCTTGGGGTATACTGATGAAGGTTTACGAAAAGAATTAACAAATATGAAAGAATCCAGCATTGAAATTGAAGAAATGCAAACTTATGGAGGAGGTACTAGTCTGAAATCCAAGATTTGTTATGAGGAGGTAAGGTTTGGGATCATGCTTTAGTTTCTATACCAATTTGAAGAGTTGGTTAAGGTTGGGTAACAGATCATATTTAAGCTCATACCAGGTTGATCCACAAACATTTTTTGTCCATTTTCAATTTCTTTTTATTAATTAACTGTTTCGTGTATAGGTGAACGAGTGTATATTGTGGTTGAGTATCATCTTTATAACTATATTGTGTACTCCTCAACCTACCGTAGTTCGGTGGTCTCCAACGCCTCCGGTTTCAGATGAGATCAAGCTTCAATGGAAAGGGTTTTGTGGTATCATAGCAAATGCTTATTATTTGAGAGGAATGGCATGGTGAGAAAGCCTCTTTAGTTGTTTGATTTATGTTAAAGTCAGTTTTAAATCGAATTATCTTTTAAATAATAATGTAGCTGATTTTTTTTCTCTCGTGTTTTTGGTTTAGGCTTCCAGTGAAAACACTTCAACTGGAGCAAATGGCAGTTGTGGGGTGTTCAGAAGAGCCATCGGTTGTTGCTAGCCGAATGAGATTAGTTTTTAGCACACTTGAGGTTAGTATTTAATCATTTTTACAAGCTTTAACATGAAACTAGGCATGCAAAAATCCTATATTTCATTACCAGAGATGTTAAAATAGGCAGGTTGGGTAACATGTCAAAATGGGTTGGTCTTGAAACATAGTAATTTTCTGTACGGGTCAAAGGTAGGATTGACTTGAGCTGAAACGCTTTCTTTCCCAAAACTTGAATTTCCTTATACTTTTAACAATTAGTGTGTCAAATATGATTACAAATGCCATATTATTTCAACAATGATCTAAATCTTTAGGTAAACATTTTATTGGATTTTATGTATCAAAGTTATATTTTGTCGGCTTTTGACCCAGTTGACAGTTTTGGATAAAACATAACATGAATCAACTTATGCATAAGTGAATTGATTGAAATAGTCACATGTGTTGAACCCCTTCAGTCTATAGTGGTATCAAAGATAGCACACCAATTAATAGGTTGCAAGTTCAAGCCCAAGAAGGGACAAATGTGTGTTTATTTTCTCCTTAGAAAGGAAAAAATTAGCATTACTGTATCTCACTAAAAGAACTTAAATTTAAAATTTTGGGGATAACTTTGTGAGTGTCTTGGCTTTTTGTAGGTTGTTAGTCCACAATGGCCACAAGTGTAGTGGGTCGATTATGGGTAAGAAAGCCTTTATCTTTGTTTCTTTATGGATCTTTAGGAGGAAAAAAGATGTATATGTAGGCAAAAAAAACTTTCATTTAACAATTTCATTGTACCATCCACTAAGATTTAGCCGTATATAGTAGTATATTTCATTAATATTCATTAACTTTATATACTTTACATAAAGGTATTGAAAAATATTGTTTGGTTTATAGGTATTAGATTTATATGTGGGAATTAGATAACAGACATGGGTCACCAACCCAGGTACAGTCAAGACACCACCGGTGCACCATCGCCGCCACTTTGACCACCACAGGACAGCGCACCACTACCACCATGACTACTGTCACTGTGGTTATCACCACCTTAACTACCACTCCGCCACCACCACTTTCACCACTGCCAGGCTGCCTTTGCTAAAATATATATAATGGTATATACTTGTATTGATAATTTTTCTAAAATGTCATTTTTCAATCCAAACTAAGTTTGGTCAGAATCTGAATAATTCAAAGGTATTTTGATAAAGGATCCGTTTTGACTCGATTTATACTATAAAAGAAATCCAAAATTAACGACCCGTTTTAACCCCCAATCTAATTTAACCTGGCACCTGTTTTAACTTGTTAGCTTACATTACGTGTTAACCAAATTCTCTATCTTTGTTTGTAGAATATTGTTCTTGTTAAGAGCATAAGCCTCTTACAAAGAGTGCAATTTGTTAGTTACTTACATCACATGGGATAGATTCGGCCCGTTATTTGGAAGAACCAACCCTTGAAATACGTTCTCCATAGCCGCGTGCATTATGGCATTTAGACCCTCTCATCAGTCCGTCACTATTATGAACGAAAATGGAGATAACGAGTCATTTTGTCCAACACCCCTCTCGAATCTCATATTCTTTAGTAGGCGAACCATTGACTAAGAGAAGCATGGGAGAAGTTTTCATAGAAAATTTTCGTTTGTTTAAAAGAAACAAAGAAAAAACAAAAATGTTAATTAAAGGATGTAAACTATATAGGGTCGTTTAGCGAACATCCTATGTATAAATGTATGTTTACAAACTCACATAAGCTCAAGTGTCTTAAAAATGCATTTTTGTAACTAACAATAGTACAAATCTCCACACAACTGTTTACCCAAAATTGTCTTTTGTATAAATGATACATAAAAAGGATAAACAATAGAATCACACAAACTATATACTCAAAGGTTGGTGAGTGATCGTACTCTATACATAAACAGCGCTTTCAATAGTAAAAAACAAAAAATACAAATTGATTTTAAAATTACTCTACTAGGTCACACAACAACAAATTGATCCTGTGCAATTTCAACACTTGTGAGCATACAGTCTGCTTTTGTGAACACCGATGCCAGTTTCAAACAGCTTGTTTGCATATTTGAACAAGAACTAGCATCCAACGATGAACGATTTGAATAGCATATCCAGAGACGACCAACTATTTGAAGAGCAATTTTAGAGAACAATGATTTCAAACGATTAGGGGCTGGCGACCAGTGATTTCAAGATGCCAAACCATAATTAAAATAATAATAAAAAATTAACCCAACCATCGGTTATAATTATAGTTATGGTTAAGTGTATCTTCATATTCGAACTATTGGTTATGGTTATGTATCCAGTATCCTTGGTTAACCGAAAACGAAGTGGATAGTGTATCCTTCAATTGTTTTGAGTATGTTTCTATGTATTTTCTTGCATAACCGATCTAAAAACTTGCATATTTTCAGCTTCAAACCCCTATAATTGAGCTAAAAAGTATATATTTCAACTTCAAAAATACTTTGTAGATTAACCGAAAACTGATCATAACCAATGGTTAACCAAAACGACCATAATCTAACTAGCAGTTATGATTACAGTTAAGCTTTCTTCCACAGCCAAACTAGCGCTTGTGATTACAACAGAGACCATAACCTATAACAGCATTTGCATATTTTGACCTGATTTTTTTATTAATTATTTTGATCTAATCACACACCACCTCAACCCCCCACCCCCACCCCCACCCCCACCCACACCAACCAAACTCCCCACCCCACCCACCAAACTCCGGCCCTAACTACACATGCAAATTCGATCGAGAAAGGACAAGGACATCTTTGTATTTTATTTATTAAGATTGGAGGGGATGTAGGATTTAACAAACAAAACAATCCAAACATGATATGATATGTAATCCGGTCAAACAAAACTTGCAATTCCCTTCCTCCACTGAATTCCATAATGTTCAAAATCGCTTACGGCAAATGCCATCACCATACAACCCAAAACAGCGGGACTTAGCCCACACTCACATAAATATACAACCAACCAACCTACAACTTCTTATCATCATCTGAGAGCACTAACGAAAGCCGTCAAGGAGTCGACATCCCTCTTCTCCGAAGAATACTTGATTGGCCTAGACGAGTGTTTAGGAAAGAAAAGGATCGTCGGAAAGCTCCCTAATTGCAGTTCTTGCTGCGCAAACGCCTTTTCATCGCCATCCGCCCTAAATTTCCCCACCTTCACGCCACTCCCTCCCAACTTCTCAGCAAATTCAACATATGATGCTTCCATTGCCTGTTAACAACATATTTAAACCAGATCATTAATACAACACGAAACGGGTTGGGTAACGCACTAAAGACACAAATATATATATAACTAAATCTTAAAAGTTTAAGGTTTAGTACCTGGCAGAATTGGCACCAAGGTGCATAAAGAACCACAATCCAAGGATCTTTTCTATCTTCCATTTTGAGCAAGTTTTCCATCCCGGGTCGGGTCAAATTCAAGATATCACTGCTATTGAAGATATCCGAAACACTTCCGTTTGCATGAAGGGTATCACTCTCATTCCCATTAACCGTTTCCTCTTTGATGTTCCCTTTATGTAAACCACATTCCTTAGCCTTAGCATCCTCCCACCACCACCTTCCTTCCCTCTCATGTTGACCAGGCAACACGGCCCTGGTGCACGGCTCGCACCCAATCGAAACATACCCTTGAGCATGCAACGAGTTAATGGGAACATCCATGGTCCGTAAGAAGTTCCATATATCATTACCAGCAACATTAGCCACAGGGTTCCACTTCACCAAGCTCCCTGAACCACCATCTAACCCTTCAAAAACCGGGTCTACCTGAACCACAGGGACTTGTGATCGAGTCCCGGGGGACTGGTCTTTCCGTTGACCAGTGATCCATGCTCGTAAACCCTTCAAAGCCCGCCTCAACGGTCTAACCTTTCTCACCCGACAGCATTCTTGATGCCCGTCTTCATAAAATGAAAACAGGCCTTTGGTTCTAACCAAGGCTTGAACTTCTACAGAATCCGGGAACATGTACTCGATCCGAATGTTATAATGTTTCTCAACCGCATCAAAGAATTTGTACGTTTCCGGGTTCAGTCTCCCTGTATCGAGACTGAATACGCGAAATGGTCGGCCAGTGAGGTGAGCATACTCGATCAAAGCAACATCTTCAGCACCACTGCAGAATCAACAAGTTTATATATGCATTAGATGCTTGTACATGATGCATAACTAGATGCACACTAGATGTTAATTAATGTAAATATGTAATGATAGTAGGATTAGGATTATTTACCTGAAGGCAATAGCAATCTCATTGCCATACTTCTCTAGGGCCTTATCCATGATTTCAAGTGGGGAAGAATTCTCAAGATCTTTAGCTAGTTGTTCAAAGTCCTCAACTTCTACTGGTTTCTCCATCACATCTGTTAAATCCAATGTAAAGGGCATTATTGTCATCTCCCAACCCCTCAAATATGATTTTATTGAAGCTGGAGTAAAGAACTAAAGCTAATCTCCTAACTCTCATTCTCAGTCATGAATTTAACCACTTTAGTTAAAGAATATGAACAAATAGGCTATATCGTTGACTTTTTAAGGTCAAATCAGCTGTTTGCAGACTTGAAATTTGATTAAAATCATAAAGGTTTCACAAAAAGTGAGCGAGCATATCAGATATTGTTTTAGTAAGTAGCACAAATATGTACAGATTGGTGTCCGATTTGTAGCAAACTAATTTATTTAACTGAATGTAAAACGCAGCAGATTTGACCTTTAAAGTCAAATACACAAAACAATCTTATCATATAACGATTTTTATAAAAATTAAAAAATAAAACTTACCAGGAGCACAAGTGATGGCAGCTGAAGGAACAATCGATCCACTCCTCCTCGATTCAGCATTTAACGCCTTCACGGAGCGAGATCGTTTCGGGGATAATTTCAAAACCGCCGGTGATACCAGATGACACCGATCCGACGGCTGAAATGATGTCGAATTCAACTGAACCACTGCAAAATCAAATCCAGATAAGCAATTTACGCGATTTCAAAATCTACGAAGGAGGATTAGAAATCGTAAAATCATACGTCGAAATTAGACATGTTAGTTACCTTGCTCTGCCCGCGACGAAGAAGAAGAAGAAAATGCAATGGAATTGGAAATAAAAGCTAACGCCATTGTTGAAGCTTCAAAATCTGCAACAGATTCTAGAGTAGAGATGAATTGAGATGATTTAGTTCGTGTGAATCTGAGGATGAATGAGAATAATTGGGGAGAAATTTATAAAATGAGCAGAGAAGAAAGCGGACAATAGGTGGTGAGGGGGCGGCCATTTAGGTTCATTGAACCTGGACGTGATCTAGAAGGAGAGAGAAGAACACCAAGAGTGACTAACACGTGTCGATATCTGAGAGGCTCTTAGTTTCTTGGCTAATCACTTCCGTCACTTGGCGGTCCAAAAGGTCCTTAATGAAGAACCATTAGACCAATTGTATGATTGTTGAGTAAAAAATTTGAACTAAAAGACAAAAGAAGGTCGTGAAGTTCAAAGTAAAAGATTGGGTTCGTAGGAAGGAAAATAGAAAGGAAAAGAAGTAATCTTAAAAATTGGATCTCGCTCTAATAAAAAATAAAGCAAGGTAATTTGGTCTTAGTTATTTTTATTGACTTATAATATTTATAACTTTTACATACAATATTATTTTAATTAAAAAAATTGCACTATAAAAGCGAACATTTTTTTATTTGTACGCGTTTAATGATAAAAAAACGTTCATTTTTAAGGTATATATTTTAAAAAAAAATAATATCATATCTAAGAGTTAAAAAGTTTAAAAAATATGAGGAACTTAATAAAAAGTCAAAAATGTTCTTTCATCTTTGTTATTCTCTTTAATTCTACACTGAAAAACTTTGGTCATAAATCTTCATTTAATTGAAGATGTAATGGTTATGATTTCTTCTTATCGTTCTTATTCAAATCAATCGACCAACTCCGGTGTGATGACGAGTTGGTTGCTTTGTGGCGTCTGATTGGATACTCTCCCCCCAACTAGCGTGACAGATGGGGTTTCTTCATGTGCTGAAGTCATTTGTTAATTTCGTGTGAATACAGATGGCGCCAATGTAGAATCAGACGGTTCTGGCTGGGCAAGGACGACCCGACAGTCTTCGATCGACTACTTCAAGATCGGTGCTTCAGTGAGGTAGCCTTCGCTTCAGACCTGAGTGAAAGTAAAGTTAGTGCATGGGAGGGAGATTATTCCTCTGGCTCAGACTTGGACTGACGTATGCATCATCGTCATCCCATGTCTACCCTCGTGTATATAGTGTATGTGACTGTGGGGAAAATGGGGAACCTTCCTTGCCATACGAGATTAGGAAGGACGAGTGTGCCGGAGCAAATGTTCGTCCGAAGGGATTAAATGATCCATCCTCAAGTGGTTAGGGAGGGTATTTATAATGCTTATACTTTGTCTTAAGTGTCATTATGCCCTGACCCATAACGGGTATGAGCAGGTGTGGCAGGTGTGTAGTCTGCAATGTCGTTTTAGGCAAAGGCGGCTTATGATTGTTGCTGGTACCGCCGACCTACGATGTGTAGCTCTATGTTACTGCCTGGCACCTGTAACAACCGCGCAACAGGTCGGTGGGGGCCTTGGCCAGTTCTTGCTGGATGCTTCTGTGGTTCGGTAGGTCGGACCGGGCCTACTTCATCATGCGCGTCGATGTTTAAGCATTTTCCTTTATGATCCGTTTGGCCGGAACGGACCTATGTCATCAATGATCATTTGAGAACCAACTGGTTTTGAGGACTCTTTAGAAACATTCTGAGCCACTAGTTATATATAAGGAAATCCCCTCCATGAATTTGAGTGGTCTCCCCCCTAAAAATTAGTGGCTCAGAATGTTTTTAAAAGTTCTCAAAACAAAACGTTCTCAAATGAACCCAACTAACTAACTATATATAAATATATATATAGGGAGAGGATCATTTGAGAACTAATTGGTTGAGAGAACTTTTGAGAACAATTTTAAGCCACTAGTTATATTTACATATACCCCCTCTCATGAATTGTAGTGGTCCTCAACTGAAATTAGTGGTGGAGATTTAGTTCCCAAAAGTTCTCAAAACAAAAAATTCTCATTTGAACCCACACCATATATATATATATATATATATATATATATATATATATATATATATATATAGAATATAAATATATATATATGGGAAGGATCATTTGGGAACTAATTAGTTTTGAGAACTTTATGAGTAACTTAGTTGAGAAGAACCATTTTAAGACACAAGTTATATATAAGGAAATCCCCCATGAATTTGAATGTTCTCCCCTGAAAATTAGTGGCTTAGAATGGTTCTTAGTTAATATAATTTAATTATGGTTGTGAGTGAAATAACTTTTTTTTCACATTTGAAAATTTATGAACAATGAGAAAAAAGAAAAAAAAATAAAATTAGTCACAACCATTAGGATCATGCGAAAACACATATATATTGCGAAAACGTGAAAACACATATTAAAACCTCCATAAGTTATTCATACGTTAATAATTTTAAAAAAAATTGCACCAAAAGTCTTAGAATTATGTTATCTTTACTTTAAGAAATTTTAAAAAAATAAAAATAACGTTTCGTTTTTTTATGTGTAAAAAACCCATACTTTTAGTATACGTTAATATATATATTTTTTAAGTCGCACCATATATCTTATATTTCTGTTATTTTTTTGAATGATGCACATGTGCATCACACAAAAAAAAACTCATACGTGTGGTATATGTTAATATTTTTGAAAAGAAATTGCACCCTAAATCTTATAGTTGTGTTATATTTAGACCTAAAAAAAGTAACGTTTTATAAGTTTTTTTTTATTGTATGTTGCACGTGTGCACTATATACAATTGTCATAATTAGTACAATAAGTGTTTTAGTGTTTTTTATAAGTTTTTAACATAATGAGTGTTTTTTCGCATGATAATCCGTCTTTGTGCAGTACTAATGATAATGATGCACATGTGCAGCACATGAAAAAATGAAACGTTATTTCTTTTTTTTTTTTAATTTTTTCCAAAACTATAGATATCATAATTCTAAGACTTTTGGTGCGAATTTTATGAAAAAAAAATTAACGTATGAAGAAGTTATGTGGTTTTAATGTTGGTTTTCACGTTTTCGCAATAAAATGTGTTTTCACATGATACTTACTATATATATATATATATATATATATATAACTTTATTTGGACAGGGCATGGGTATTCTGAAAACCCAGTTGAGCTGTGAAAACTTTGAAAACCTTGTTTTTACATATGTAGTTCGAAAATTTACATATGTAATTTTTTTTAATCTTTTGGATGGATTCTACATTCATTTTTATTAGTTTTGGTGAAAAGAAAATAAAAAAAACCGCCGAGTGGATTTTTAATCATTTTTTTATAGATTATAAATATTTTTTACATATGTAAATTGTTGTGGTTTACCTATGTAAAATTTTGTGATTTACATATGTATTTCATTGGCAGTAACACCATATGTCGGAGAATTGACAATTAGGACAATTTTTTTAGAATTGACCAAATTATGTCAAAGTCTTTTAGAATACAAATACATTATTCACAAATTGACCACTACAACATAATTCTAATACATCAGTTCGAGTTAGAGTTCCATATAACCACTTTTTTCTTTGCATAATACTAATACATCATTCAAAATTGACCATTACAACATAATACTGAAAATCAGGTCAATTTGTTCAAAAGTAAACTTAAATGCACTTCATTTGCCAATGAAATACATCACAAAGAACACCCAACCAAAAAGCACTACAAACCTAAGATTTTTTACTTCAAGTTCTAATCTTCTGCAATCCTTGGTACTTGTGGAGGATTTCAAATGCTCTTTCAGATACCGGAGGATTAGCCCGACTTACAAACCCATACTTTGAACCCTATATTGAAAGAAAATGAGGTCAAATAAGATGGGAGATGAAGATTTCAAAAATTTTAAGTTAACTAAGTTAAATTTACAGGTCTAGCACATTAACGGAAATGTCGACCTGTGTTTGGTGACATGGAGGAGGTGCGTATGGTTGTTGCAAACCTATAAGGACAAAACACCATTTTCGTTTCTTTCATGTACTAGAGAGAGAGAGAGAGGGAGAGAGATGGGAGAGAATGGGAGCTATGTGTGTATGTATGTGTTTGAGAAGAAGACGTTAGGGTTATATTGGGGTTAGATGGGTTTTTAAAAAAATAGAAATAAATATAATTGGTACATAAGAAAATACATTTTTGTCCTCAAATGCTTTGCACATGTCTGGCCATGGCCAGTTAATGGCTAAAATTAACACTATTGGGTCTAGGGTCTCAACTAGTTAAGGGTTGCAAACATTAGGATATGAGAATTTCTAAACATGTAGTCTCACCAAGTTAAAGCCACCAAACCTTACAGCAAACCTAAGGGACACAAATTGTAATTAACTTTAGTATATTAGTCTATTTTCTTTTCTGCTTTTTGTAAATGTATTTTTTACAACGATCTGAATTGTATTTGGAAGCATATTATTTACTTTTTTTACATTGATTTGATCAATGATTCGTACTATCTACCCTGCGATTTATATTTTGCTTCAAGCGGAAAATTCTAATATTTGATTCGTCAGTTGTTTTATATATAAACAAGACTTTCGACGGAGCGCACGATTAAAAAAAACTAAGGGCCCAATTCTTTTACTCTTCGCAAGCCGTGAATAATTTAAAGATTTATAAAGACAGTTACGTCAAAAAGCCAACAATCGATCAAAGTTGGTAAAAGGGGCATCTTTGAAGCCATAAAAGAACCAACTCCAACTCTTCCCTGAAGATCTTTAGGGGAGGCGGTATGGTGTCCGGCTCTTTAGCCTGGCTCCAAGGGAACCGCGTGGTTCCATGCGGCAACCATACCGCGTGTGCAAGGCTTCCCCATGCGGCTCCACTTTTTGGTCTTCCACGGCTTCTCCAAACCGGCGAGAGCCGGACGGTTCCTTCCCACAACCAAATGTCATGTTTTTATTGGGTGGTGAGCATGGCTTCACCAAGCCATGCCACAACCATACCCCCTCACCTTATCAGTCGTGACTCTGGACCATTTGTTATCAATACAACCCCTCATGGGAATCTTTTCTCAATTTTATCGGCCCATTAATAACTTTGTTAGAGTAGTAAAATAAGGAAAAATAATATAGCGGTAGGTTTCTCTGTACTTTTATGTTAGGAAACTCTTTGAATACAATAAAAAGTTATTATTGGTATCAATTAGTAATAGAATTCTATTGTGAATAATGTCCTTCAAAGTTGTGCTTGTACGTGCCTAATAAGTTTTCTTGAAAGAACAGTTATTATAAATATTAAAAAAACGAGCACCTTTAAGAAATAGTTAGCAAGTAGAAACTCATAAATTCAATATATTTTAAGAAAATGAAAACATTACTCCAACTAACATTAATATTAAATTTCTTATATGTTTTATATTATATAAGATAATTATTTTATATCTCTATTTCATATATAAGTTCAAACAGTTACTAAAATCACAATAACAAATATGAAATTCATTTCGTGATTTTTCTAGTAATAAAATTTTCTAACATAGAAGTGAGTTGCATTGTTGTTTTTGAAGTTAAACCAATTATCTCTCATATTTTTGTATCTCTATTCTACAGGTGCACAAAATGGTTTTTTTTCCTAACCGGTTTCGGTTAGAGCCGTTGATTAGTCAAAACCGGTTTGGTTTGTAACCGGTTTGAGAGGAGAAAACATGTAATTGGTTAGTAACCACCGCTTCCGGTTAGAAACCGGGTAACCGGTTTTTACCGGCTTTTATCGTTTTTTTTTTCAACCGGTTAAGGAATAACCGGTTTGTGGACATGCGAGAGGAATTGATGTATAACCGGCGGGCCGGTTTGAAACCCTAACCGATTTTCACTCTAACCGGTTCGCCTAGAAATAGATTTCCATTGTTTTTTTTCTAACCGGCCCGGAAACTAGTTTTTTTTTTCCAACTCTACTCTATTCTACTTACATAGTTACATTAGGTTATAACAATTTACCTTATTTATATATCTTTTATATAG
>JBCNJP010000027.1:15237293-15364606 GCA_039602395.1 Deinandra increscens subsp. villosa
ATCACACAAACAATATACTAAAAGGTTGGTGAGTGATCTTACTCTATACATAAACAGCGCTCTCAATAGTAAAAAACAAAAACATACAAATTGATTTTAAAATTAGTCTACTAGGTCACACAACAACAAATTGATCCTATGCAATTTCAACACTTGTGAGCATACAGTCTGCTTTTGTGAACACCGATGCCAGTTTCAAACAGCTTGTTTGCATATGTGAACAAGAACTAGCATCCAACGATGAACGATTTGAATAGCATATCCAGAGACGACCAACTATTTGAAGAGCAAATTTAGAGAACAATGATTTCAAACGATTAGGGGCTGGCTACCAGTGATTTCAAGATGCCAAACCATAATTAAAATAATAATAAAAAATTAACCCAACCATCGGTTATAATTATAGTTATGGTTAAGTGTATCTTCATAATCGAACTATTGGTTATGGTTATGTATCCAGTATCCTTGGTTAACCGAAAACGAAGTGGATAGTGTATCCTTCAATTGTTTTGAGTATGTTTCTATGTATTTTCTTGCATAACCGATCTAAAAACTTGCATATTTTCAGCTTCAAACCCCTATAATTGAGCTAAAAAGTATATATTTCAACTTGAAAAATACTTTGTAGATTAACCGATAGTTAATCAAAAACTGATCATAACCAATAGTTAACCAAACCGGCCATAATCTAACTAGCAGTTATGATTACAGTTAAGCTTTCTTCCATAGCCAAACTAGCGCTTATGATTACAACAGAGACCATAACCTATAACAGCATTTGCATATTTTGACCTGATTTTATTTATTAATTATTTTGATCTAATCACACACCACCTCAACCCCCCACCCCCACCCCCACCCCCACCCACACCAACCAAACTCCCCACCCCACCCACCAAACTCCGGCCCTAACTACACATGCAAATTCGATCGAGAAAGGACAAGGACATCTTTGTATTTTATTTATTAAGATTGGAGGGGATGTAGGATTTAACAAACAAAACAATACCAAACATGATAATGATATGTAATCCGGTCAAACAAAACTTGCATTCAATTCCCTTCCTCCACTGAATTCCATAATGTTCAAAATCGCTTACGGCAAATGCCATCACCATACAACCCAAAACAGCGGGACTTAGCCCACACTCACATAAATATACAACCAACCAACCTACAACTTCTTATCATCATCTGAGAGCACTAACGAAAGCCGTCAAGGAGTCGACATCCCTCTTCTCCGAAGAATACTTGATTGGCCTAGACGAGTGTTTAGGAAAGAAAAGGATCGTCGGAAAGCTCCCTAATTGCAGTTCTTGCTGCGCAAACGCCTTTTCATCGCCATCCGCCCTAAATTTCCCCACCTTCACGCCACTCCCTCCCAACTTCTCAGCAAATTCAACATATGATGCTTCCATTGCCTGTTAACAACATATTTAAACCAGATCATTAATACAACACGAAACGGGTTGGGTAACGCACTAAAGACGCAAATATATATATAACTAAATCTTAAAAGTTTAAGGTTTAGTACCTGGCAGAATTGGCACCAAGGTGCATAAAGAACCACAATCCAAGGATCTTTTCTATCTTCCATTTTGAGCAAGTTTTCCATCCCGGGTCGGGTCAAATTCAAGATATCACTGCTATTGAAGATATCCGAAACACTTCCGTTTGCATGAAGGGTATCACTCTCATTCCCATTAACCGTTTCCTCTTTGATGTTCCCTTTATGTAAACCACATTCCTTAGCCTTAGCATCCTCCCACCACCACCTTCCTTCCCTCTCATGTTGACCAGGCAACACGGCCCTGGTGCACGGCTCGCACCCAATCGAAACATACCCTTGAGCATGCAACGAGTTAATGGGAACATCCATGGTCCGTAAGAAGTTCCATATATCATTACCAGCAACATTAGCCACAGGGTTCCACTTCACCAAGCTCCCTGAACCACCATCTAACCCTTCAAAAACCGGGTCTACCTGAACCACAGGGACTTGTGATCGAGTCCCGGGGGACTGGTCTTTCCGTTGACCAGTGATCCATGCTCGTAAACCCTTCAAAGCCCGCCTCAACGGTCTAACCTTTCTCACCCGACAGCATTCTTGATGCCCGTCTTCATAAAATGAAAACAGGCCTTTGGTTCTAACCAAGGCTTGAACTTCTACAGAATCCGGGAACATGTACTCGATCCGAATGTTATAATGTTTCTCAACCGCATCAAAGAATTTGTACGTTTCCGGGTTCAGTCTCCCTGTATCGAGACTGAATACGCGAAATGGTCGGCCAGTGAGGTGAGCATACTCGATCAAAGCAACATCTTCAGCACCACTGCAGAATCAACAAGTTTATATATGCATTAGATGCTTGTACATGATGCATAACTAGATGCACACTAGATGTTAATTAATGTAAATATGTAATGATAGTAGGATTAGGATTATTTACCTGAAGGCAATAGCAATCTCATTGCCATACTTCTCTAGGGCCTTATCCATGATTTCAAGTGGGGAAGAATTCTCAAGATCTTTAGCTAGTTGTTCAAAGTCCTCAACTTCTACTGGTTTCTCCATCACATCTGTTAAATCCAATGTAAAGGGCATTATTGTCATCTCCCAACCCCTCAAATATGATTTTATTGAAGCTGGAGTAAAGAACTAAAGCTAATCTCCTAACTCTCATTCTCAGTCATGAATTTAACCACTTTAGTTAAAGAATATGAACAAATAGGCTATATCGTTGACTTTTTAAGGTCAAATCAGCTGTTTGCAGACTTGAAATTTGATTAAAATCATAAAGGTTTCACAAAAAGTGAGCGAGCATATCAGATATTGTTTTAGTAAGTAGCACAAATATGTACAGATTGGTGTCCGATTTGTAGCAAACTAATTTATTTAACTGAATGTAAAACGCAGCAGATTTGACCTTTAAAGTCAAATACACAAAACAATCTTATCATATAACGATTTTTATAAAAATTAAAAAATAAAACTTACCAGGAGCACAAGTGATGGCAGCTGAAGGAACAATCGATCCACTCCTCCTCGATTCAGCATTTAACGCCTTCACGGAGCGAGATCGTTTCGGGGATAATTTCAAAACCGCCGGTGATACCAGATGACACCGATCCGACGGCTGAAATGATGTCGAATTCAACTGAACCACTGCAAAATCAAATCCAGATAAGCAATTTACGCGATTTCAAAATCTACGAAGGAGGATTAGAAATCGTAAAATCATACGTCGAAATTAGACATGTTAGTTACCTTGCTCTGCCCGCGACGAAGAAGAAGAAGAAAATGCAATGGAATTGGAAATAAAAGCTAACGCCATTGTTGAAGCTTCAAAATCTGCAACAGATTCTAGAGTAGAGATGAATTGAGATGATTTAGTTCGTGTGAATCTGAGGATGAATGAGAATAATTGGGGAGAAATTTATAAAATGAGCAGAGAAGAAAGCGGACAATAGGTGGTGAGGGGGCGGCCATTTAGGTTCATTGAACCTGGACGTGATCTAGAAGGAGAGAGAAGAACACCAAGAGTGACTAACACGTGTCGATATCTGAGAGGCTCTTAGTTTCTTGGCTAATCACTTCCGTCACTTGGCGGTCCAAAAGGTCCTTAATGAAGAACCATTAGACCAATTGTATGATTGTTGAGTAAAAAATTTGAACTAAAAGACAAAAGAAGGTCGTGAAGTTCAAAGTAAAAGATTGGGTTCGTAGGAAGGAAAATAGAAAGGAAAAGAAGTAATCTTAAAAATTGGATCTCGCTCTAATAAAAAATAAAGCAAGGTAATTTGGTCTTAGTTATTTTTATTGACTTATAATATTTATAACTTTTACATACAATATTATTTTAATTAAAAAAATTGCACTATAAAAGCGAACATTTTTTTATTTGTACGCGTTTAATGATAAAAAAACGTTCATTTTTAAGGTATATATTTTAAAAAAAAATAATATCATATCTAAGAGTTAAAAAGTTTAAAAAATATGAGGAACTTAATAAAAAGTCAAAAATGTTCTTTCATCTTTGTTATTCTCTTTAATTCTACACTGAAAAACTTTGGTCATAAATCTTCATTTAATTGAAGATGTAATGGTTATGATTTCTTCTTATCGTTCTTATTCAAATCAATCGACCAACTCCGGTGTGATGACGAGTTGGTTGCTTTGTGGCGTCTGATTGGATACTCTCCCCCCAACTAGCGTGACAGATGGGGTTTCTTCATGTGCTGAAGTCATTTGTTAATTTCGTGTGAATACAGATGGCGCCAATGTAGAATCAGACGGTTCTGGCTGGGCAAGGACGACCCGACAGTCTTCGATCGACTACTTCAAGATCGGTGCTTCAGTGAGGTAGCCTTCGCTTCAGACCTGAGTGAAAGTAAAGTTAGTGCATGGGAGGGAGATTATTCCTCTGGCTCAGACTTGGACTGACGTATGCATCATCGTCATCCCATGTCTACCCTCGTGTATATAGTGTATGTGACTGTGGGGAAAATGGGGAACCTTCCTTGCCATACGAGATTAGGAAGGACGAGTGTGCCGGAGCAAATGTTCGTCCGAAGGGATTAAATGATCCATCCTCAAGTGGTTAGGGAGGGTATTTATAATGCTTATACTTTGTCTTAAGTGTCATTATGCCCTGACCCATAACGGGTATGAGCAGGTGTGGCAGGTGTGTAGTCTGCAATGTCGTTTTAGGCAAAGGCGGCTTATGATTGTTGCTGGTACCGCCGACCTACGATGTGTAGCTCTATGTTACTGCCTGGCACCTGTAACAACCGCGCAACAGGTCGGTGGGGGCCTTGGCCAGTTCTTGCTGGATGCTTCTGTGGTTCGGTAGGTCGGACCGGGCCTACTTCATCATGCGCGTCGATGTTTAAGCATTTTCCTTTATGATCCGTTTGGCCGGAACGGACCTATGTCATCAATGATCATTTGAGAACCAACTGGTTTTGAGGACTCTTTAGAAACATTCTGAGCCACTAGTTATATATAAGGAAATCCCCTCCATGAATTTGAGTGGTCTCCCCCCTAAAAATTAGTGGCTCAGAATGTTTTTAAAAGTTCTCAAAACAAAACGTTCTCAAATGAACCCAACTAACTAACTATATATAAATATATATATAGGGAGAGGATCATTTGAGAACTAATTGGTTGAGAGAACTTTTGAGAACAATTTTAAGCCACTAGTTATATTTACATATACCCCCTCTCATGAATTGTAGTGGTCCTCAACTGAAATTAGTGGTGGAGATTTAGTTCCCAAAAGTTCTCAAAACAAAAAATTCTCATTTGAACCCACACCATATATATATATATATATATATATATATATATATATATATATATATATATATATATAATATATATATGGGAAGGATCATTTGGGAACTAATTAGTTTTGAGAACTTTTGAGAACTTTTGAGAACCATTTTAAGACACAAGTTATATATAAGGAAATCCCCCATGAATTTGAATGTTCTCCCCTGAAAATTAGTGGCTTAGAATGGTTCTTAGTTAATATAATTTAATTATGGTTGTGAGTGAAATAACTTTTTTTTCACATTTGAAAATTTATGAACAATGAGAAAAAAGAAAAAAAAATAAAATTAGTCACAACCATTAGGATCATGCGAAAACACATATATATTGCGAAAACGTGAAAACACATATTAAAACCTCCATAAGTTATTCATACGTTAATAATTTTAAAAAAAATTGCACCAAAAGTCTTAGAATTATGTTATCTTTACTTTAAGAAATTTTAAAAAAATAAAAATAACGTTTCGTTTTTTTATGTGTAAAAAACCCATACTTTTAGTATACGTTAATATATATATTTTTTAAGTCGCACCATATATCTTATATTTCTGTTATTTTTTTGAATGATGCACATGTGCATCACACAAAAAAAAACTCATACGTGTGGTATATGTTAATATTTTTGAAAAGAAATTGCACCCTAAATCTTATAGTTGTGTTATATTTAGACCTAAAAAAAGTAACGTTTTATAAGTTTTTTTTTATTGTATGTTGCACGTGTGCACTATATACAATTGTCATAATTAGTACAATAAGTGTTTTAGTGTTTTTTATAAGTTTTTAACATAATGAGTGTTTTTTCGCATGATAATCCGTCTTTGTGCAGTACTAATGATAATGATGCACATGTGCAGCACATGAAAAAATGAAACGTTATTTCTTTTTTTTTTTTAATTTTTTCCAAAACTATAGATATCATAATTCTAAGACTTTTGGTGCGAATTTTATGAAAAAAAAATTACGTATGAAGAAGTTATGTGGTTTTAATGTTGGTTTTCACGTTTTCGCAATAAAATGTGTTTTCACATGATACTTACTATATATATATATATATATATATATATAACTTTATTTGGACAGGGCATGGGTATTCTGAAAACCCAGTTGAGCTGTGAAAACTTTGAAAACCTTGTTTTTACATATGTAGTTCGAAAATTTACATATGTAATTTTTTTTAATCTTTTGGATGGATTCTACATTCATTTTTATTAGTTTTGGTGAAAAGAAAATAAAAAAAACCGCCGAGTGGATTTTTAATCATTTTTTTATAGATTATAAATATTTTTTACATATGTAAATTGTTGTGGTTTACCTATGTAAAATTTTGTGATTTACATATGTATTTCATTGGCAGTAACACCATATGTCGGAGAATTGACAATTAGGACAATTTTTTTAGAATTGACCAAATTATGTCAAAGTCTTTTAGAATACAAATACATTATTCACAAATTGACCACTACAACATAATTCTAATACATCAGTTCGAGTTAGAGTTCCATATAACCACTTTTTTCTTTGCATAATACTAATACATCATTCAAAATTGACCATTACAACATAATACTGAAAATCAGGTCAATTTGTTCAAAAGTAAACTTAAATGCACTTCATTTGCCAATGAAATACATCACAAAGAACACCCAACCAAAAAGCACTACAAACCTAAGATTTTTTACTTCAAGTTCTAATCTTCTGCAATCCTTGGTACTTGTGGAGGATTTCAAATGCTCTTTCAGATACCGGAGGATTAGCCCGACTTACAAACCCATACTTTGAACCCTATATTGAAAGAAAATGAGGTCAAATAAGATGGGAGATGAAGATTTCAAAAATTTTAAGTTAACTAAGTTAAATTTACAGGTCTAGCACATTAACGGAAATGTCGACCTGTGTTTGGTGACATGGAGGAGGTGCGTATGGTTGTTGCAAACCTATAAGGACAAAACACCATTTTCGTTTCTTTCATGTACTAGAGAGAGAGAGAGAGAGGGAGAGAGATGGGAGAGAATGGGAGCTATGTGTGTATGTATGTGTTTGAGAAGAAGACGTTAGGGTTATATTGGGGTTAGATGGGTTTTTAAAAAAATAGAAATAAATATAATTGGTACATAAGAAAATACATTTTTGTCCTCAAATGCTTTGCACATGTCTGGCCATGGCCAGTTAATGGCTAAAATTAACACTATTGGGTCTAGGGTCTCAACTAGTTAAGGGTTGCAAACATTAGGATATGAGAATTTCTAAACATGTAGTCTCACCAAGTTAAAGCCACCAAACCTTACAGCAAACCTAAGGGACACAAATTGTAATTAACTTTAGTATATTAGTCTATTTTCTTTTCTGCTTTTTGTAAATGTATTTTTTACAACGATCTGAATTGTATTTGGAAGCATATTATTTACTTTTTTTACATTGATTTGATCAATGATTCGTACTATCTACCCTGCGATTTATATTTTGCTTCAAGCGGAAAATTCTAATATTTGATTCGTCAGTTGTTTTATATATAAACAAGACTTTCGACGGAGCGCACGATTAAAAAAAACTAAGGGCCCAATTCTTTTACTCTTCGCAAGCCGTGAATAATTTAAAGATTTATAAAGACAGTTACGTCAAAAAGCCAACAATCGATCAAAGTTGGTAAAAGGGGCATCTTTGAAGCCATAAAAGAACCAACTCCAACTCTTCCCTGAAGATCTTTAGGGGAGGCGGTATGGTGTCCGGCTCTTTAGCCTGGCTCCAAGGGAACCGCGTGGTTCCATGCGGCAACCATACCGCGTGTGCAAGGCTTCCCCATGCGGCTCCACTTTTTGGTCTTCCACGGCTTCTCCAAACCGGCGAGAGCCGGACGGTTCCTTCCCACAACCAAATGTCATGTTTTTATTGGGTGGTGAGCATGGCTTCACCAAGCCATGCCACAACCATACCCCCTCCCCTTATCAGTCGTGACTCTGGACCATTTGTTATCAATACAACCCCTCATGGGAATCTTTTCTCAATTTTATCGGCCCATTAATAACTTTGTTAGAGTAGTAAAATAAGGAAAAATAATATAGCGGTAGGTTTCTCTGTACTTTTATGTTAGGAAACTCTTTGAATACAATAAAAAGTTATTATTGGTATCAATTAGTAATAGAATTCTATTGTGAATAATGTCCTTCAAAGTTGTGCTTGTACGTGCCTAATAAGTTTTCTTGAAAGAACAGTTATTATAAATATTAAAAAAACGAGCACCTTTAAGAAATAGTTAGCAAGTAGAAACTCATAAATTCAATATATTTTAAGAAAATGAAAACATTACTCCAACTAACATTAATATTAAATTTCTTATATGTTTTATATTATATAAGATAATTATTTTATATCTCTATTTCATATATAAGTTCAAACAGTTACTAAAATCACAATAACAAATATGAAATTCATTTCGTGATTTTTCTAGTAATAAAATTTTCTAACATAGAAGTGAGTTGCATTGTTGTTTTTGAAGTTAAACCAATTATCTCTCATATTTTTGTATCTCTATTCTACAGGTGCACAAAATGGTTTTTTTTCCTAACCGGTTTCGGTTAGAGCCGTTGATGTCAAAACCGGTTTGGTTTGTAACCGGTTTGAGAGGAGAAAACATGTAATTGGTTAGTAACCACCGCTTCCGGTTAGAAACCGGGTAACCGGTTTTTACCGGCTTTTATCGTTTTTTTTTTCAACCGGTTAAGGAATAACCGGTTTGTGGACATGCGAGAGGAATTGATGTATAACCGGCGGGCCGGTTTGAAACCCTAACCGATTTTCACTCTAACCGGTTCGCCTAGAAATAGATTTCCATTGTTTTTTTTCTAACCGGCCCGGAAACTAGTTTTTTTTTTCCAACTCTACTCTATTCTACTTACATAGTTACATTAGGTTATAACAATTTACCTTATTTATATATCTTTTATATAGACGAGCAAATGACCCGCGCGTTGCTGCGGGTCAAATTGTAATTTTCGTATGATTCTAGTGACCATTAGGTGCGTTCCATTTTTGTATGATTTTAATGACCTGTTTCTCGAGTTTTATATGTATCGAGTATATTTGTAGTGTCTCATAGAGTTGCATGTTCAAAAAACATTCATAAATCAAATAAAAAGAACACAATATACAAACATATAATTTCATGAACATGTGTGTATTGTACACAATATACCCACCCAAACTCTTTGTTCAGGTTTTTGGCACCAATCTTTTTTTGCCTTTCACATTAGCGTACATACCAAAGAGATTACATATGGACTCATATTTGGTTATGCCTTTTCTTACAAAGTCTAAAGTGGCTATTACCAAAGAGTCTCAAAATTTCCACATAGCGGCTTTAGAAGCTTAACAAAATAGGAACCTGCATTTGCAAAAGTAGGTTATTGTTAGTTTCTTGTGTTTTAAAGAATGTATTTCGATTAGTAGGTAGTTGTTACCTGTAGTAGCCACATAATTTATATGTAGTATAGGCCAACAACCTGCGTTTTGAAAGTTTAGCTATGATAAAGTTCATTTGCTTTTAGAAAGTAGAATTTGTGACTGTAGTATTAGTTAAGTATTACCTGTAGTTGTGTGTCGAAGACATCGATAATGTCTATTGGAAAACCTATACAAAATCTTCAACAACAAAACATACGTACACATTATCTTACCTGAAAAGCCTTAATGAGTTTTTCCCTATCAATCTCACTTTCAGGAAGCGTGGAGTTAAGGGTGGAGGTAGGCTAGCTGTTCTTCTTAAAACACCTGATCACATTAGTTGGATTACATTTAGAAAACTAAATCTCTAGAGAAAATACATGATCACATTAGTTGGATTACATAGATATTAACATTTAGAAAACAAAATCATTGGAGATTCTAATATTAGCCATTTTACACCTATCTTGAAAACATAGTGGTATCAAGAGACATATCATAGTGCAATCAAACTAAGGAATCTATGTACACTTTGCACAAACAGATAAATTACCTGCGATATTTTTTCATTGATAAAGAACATGTTGTAAAACCTGCAAAACTCATGATGTTCTACTGTTGTCGAATGCCAACAAAGAAGCAAAATTCTTCTCTCCACTATCTACAAATCAAACCACAAAACATTGCAGTAAGCTGTTATGAAAATTATATTAAAATAATATAAGGACTTACCTAAAACATTTTGTTAAGTTCATTCACTTGAAGATCAAGACATCATGTCATTCTCAAATATTTCTTGAAAGTCGTTCTCGGATATTTCCTGTGAAGTATAAAGTAAAAGTAACATTCATGGTTTGGAATCTACATAGCATTAATGAAATTCTTCAAATCACATTTCAATCCAAATCACTAATATGAAGTTCTTACTCGAAGGGGTGTGTACTGGGCTTGAATAGACTTAAGCCTTAAAAGATTCAGAATCAAGTACATGACCGGTATAAGAAAAATAGCAAAATGTACAGATACATGCTACCAAACAGCGGAAATACATGATTGAATAAATCAATTATAAGATGATTTCAACTCTCCCAAGGGTCGGATACGTCTCGCTAATTGACCAGATTACCTGATGCAAAACACTAATTACAAACATTTTTAAAGCCTTATAACATGACAATCAGAAGAAAATATGAAAACAACACAAATAGAAAAAGAAAAGCAAAGCTAAAGGATAATTTGAGAGTATCAGGTTATTAAAAGTAGCAAATATGAGTTTTCAACTAATATTACTAATCAAGAAAAGGTAAAAAACTTGAAGCCTAAAACAAACAAACCTCTGTCGAATGACAATTAATCTAGTAACATTAAAAATAATATCTCTGGTCGAAAGGGCAACACCCCAAAACTGCGGTAAAAGAAAAAAGAAAAATAACATGAGATAAACTGTAACATAATTAAGCAAAAACAGTAGTAAAATTATAAAAGAAATATGAGCATCAATTCTTGAAGCCTAAAACAAACAAACCTCTGTCGAATGACAATTAATCTAGTAACATTAAAAATAATATCTCTGGTCGAAAGGGCAACACCCCAAAACTGCGGTAAAAGAAAAAAGAAAAATAACATGAGATAAACTGTAACATAATTAAGCAAAAACAGTTGTAAAATTATAAAAGAAATATGAGCATCAATTCTTGAAGCCTAAAACAAACAAACCTCTGTCGAAGGACAATTAATCTAGTAACATTAAAAATAATATCTCTGGTCAAAAAGGCAACACCAATTATAAAAGAAATATGAGCATCAATTCTAGTTTTAGATGGAGTATTAAAGTGTAGGCTCAGATTATTCACATGTGACAATTCAAGCCATCATGAATGAGGGCGACTCTATGGCTGCAAAAAGTTATTGCCTCGCCAAAGAGTCGACCGAACTCACCATATACTTCCATGAAAAATCATCACCGCCTCAAATCATAAATAGCCAAACTGGGTATAGGAAACCAAAGTAACTCATCCGTCAATATCCCAGTCATGTTCTGTCCAATGAGAAAAACCAACCGTCCACATTAGCGAATAGCCGAACAGGAGAAAAAGAAACAGTAACTTTCAGAGTACACATAAGCTATTAAATTTGATATATAAGGTAATATCTCAGATCATCACTGTCGTTTATAAAGGACTAAGTTGTGGTTCTATGGCTGCAAAAGTTATTGCCCCGCCAAAATAAACCCAAATTTATTCCTTTAAAACCTAATTCAGAATAATCATCATAATTCTAGTCTTGGATGGAGTATTAAAGTGTAGGCTCAGATTATTCACATGTGAAAATTCAAGCCATCATGAATGAGGGCGACTCTATGGCTGCAAAAAGTTATTGCCTCCCCAAAGAGTCGACCGAACTCACCATATACTTCCATGAAAAATCATCACTGCCTCAAATCATAAATAGCCAAACTGGGTATAGGAAACCAAAGTAACTCATCCGTCAATATCCCAGTCATGTTCTGTCCAATGAGAAAAAACAACCGTCCACATTAGCGAATAGCCGAACAGGAGAAAAAGAAACAGTAACTTTCAGCGTACACATAAGCTATTAAATTTGATATATAAGGTAATATCATAAATTCATAGGGCTCAGATCATCACTGTCGTTTATAAAGGACTAAGTTGTGGTTCTATGGCTGCAAAAGTTATTGCCCCGCCAAAATAAACCCAAATTTATTCCTTTAAAACCCAATTCAGAATAATCATCATAGCCTAAAGCAACTATTACAAACCATCATGTAGCAATTTATGGCAATCCAGTGATAAGGCCACCGACCATCATCAAAGCCATCAAATAACAAAGTCTGTAAACAAAAACTTTCATTAGCTTTAGATCATCAATAACATAATAGAAGGGTAATTTAAGGCTACAAAAGTTATTGTGCAAATTCAAGCATCATGAAGCAAAGTTCTCGTACGAACCATACTCAACAGCCAACGGAACAAATCAAAAGTAACAACTCACAAAAAAACAATAACAGCTCAGTCAATCAACTGTTATAAACCATCATGAAGCAAGCTATAGTAATAGCCTTACAGTGAAGAAAGAAGAAACCAGAACCAACAGCCGACAGAACAAATCAAGCGAAAGTCAATTTCCATCTACAAAATCAAAATCAGTGAATTAGAATTAGAAAGAACCCTAATTCAAGTTCATATAAATCTATTAAAGCGAAACCCTTGAACCTGTTAAACATAAATTAGAACAGTAAAGGGATCTATATACCATTGCAGCGGCTCAGCGAGAAAATAGAATAACTTGACAACTGTATACACCTGCGGTTCTGTGACACTGTCCGATCAGTCTTCTTCCGTCTTTGAGTAAAACCCTACATCTGTAGCACCATCACACTTTTACAACAGAGATGGCAGCACAACGGCGGTGACCAGCAAAGGGCGATGATGGCTACCACATACACCGGTAACCACCTGGTAATTCGGTGTAGAGAAGTGCTGGCCAATCGATCCGACTAAACGCCGACATAAGCCACACAATAAGTCAGACGTAAGGAAGAAAAAGTATCAATTACCGTCATCGCTTCAACGTCACAACAACGCCGTCGTTAACTGAGCGACGGCGGCGGTTCGCAGTCGTAACGGAGCAACGACGGCGGTTCTACGTCGCCAGAGAGCAATCATTGGCGGCGGTGGTTCACAGTCGTAACGGAGCAACGATGGCGAATCGCCAGAGAGTACGAAGCCACCAAACGACGCCGATTGAACGTCACTACAGGCGAAGTTCGCCATCGTTAACGTCGCATCGGTGTCCACCGTCTGTGGCAAGAGAATCCGACGGCGCTTTAGAGAGAGAAAAGGGTTCCGACACTTTAGAAAGAGAGAAGGGTTCAGATCTGCATCGAAGAGAAAAAGAAGGTTCATGAACTTTGGAGAGAGAGAGAAGGGTATAAAAGAATTATGTATACGTGTTCTCTCCAATCAGAAAAAACAACCGTCCATATTAACGAATAGGAGAGAAGGAAACAGTAACCTTCCAGTGTACACGTAAGCTATTACATTTGATATATAAGGAAATGTGTGTTAGCCTCACGCACGAATAATTGAAAACCTGATAAGTGACAAAAGAGAGTGTGTCACTGTGTCCTTTGAAGGAGAAAAGAATTCCATTTATTTGTTTTTATCTTTTTATTAATAAACTTCTATATATGAAAAATATGAAAAGACGAGCCGATTGGATACCAGTCAAAAAGACGAAACTGCCCATTCCCTTCTTTTAAGTCCTCCACTCTCACATCAGTTTTACAGTCTGTTTAAAGATCAAAATGTCTAAAACTTCACCGGTCGCCAAAAAGGCGTCGCCGGAAAACCTCAATCCCAAAGATTACTCTCACAGCCCCGTTCATTATGCCGTCGCCGTGGGCGATCACACGACCCTCTCACGTATCGTCGCCTCTTTACCACGGCTAACCGATCCGAAACGGATTCACTCCGAGTCAGACTCGTTAAACCAAGAGAGGCTTTCCGATCAAATCGCCGCCGTACTCGATCGCCGTGACAATCCGAAGAGGGAGACTCCGTTACATCTGGCCGTCAGGACAAACGACGCGTACGCTGCACGTGCGCTTGCCAACGCCGGTGCTGACGTGTCGTTACAGAACGCCGACGGATGGAACGCGTTGCAGGAGGCGGTGTGCCGCCGGTGTACCGACATTGTCGCGATTTTAGTGCAGTACCACCACGTCTCCGCGTGGTCGAAGTGGCGCCGCCGTCTGCCGCGACTTCTCGCCGTCCTCCGCCGTATGCGAGATTTCTATATGGAGATCTCGTTTCACTTCGAGAGCTCTATCGTTCCGTTCGTCGGGAAAATTGCGCCGTCGGACACGTACAAGATCTGGAAACGCGATGGCAATTTACGCGCCGATACTTCGCTTGCCGGCTACGACGGCCTGAAAATTCAACGAGCGAATCAGAGTTTCCTCTTCCTTGGAGACGGTGACGAGAATCTAGACATTCCTTCTGGTTCGTTACTCGTTCTCAATCACGACGATCGTAAAATCTACGACGCCTTTGAGAACGCCGGATCTCCGTTAAGCGATTCGAACATCGCCGGATTTTGCGCTCAGACGAGCGTTTACCGGCCGGGAATGGACGTCACGAAAGCCGAATTGTTCGCCAGAACCAATTGGAGGCGGCAAGAGAAGATCGAAAGCGTCGGTGAGTGGAAAGCTAGGGTTTACGAAATTCACAACGTACATTTCAGTTTCAGATCACGCAAAATTGCCGCTCTAGACAGCGATATATCCGGAAGCGAACAGATCATGCCGTTAGAACTCGAAGAAGACTCCGACGACGGATTCCTCGTCGCCGAAAATCCTCGGTTCAGCGTCTCCGATCGCCGGAGACACAGCAGTTTCGTTAGCGGTGACAGAGAAGTCGTTTCCGTATCAAGGAAAAGCGTAGACATCATACCGGAATGCCGTCGACGGTCACGCGCTCCTCCTCCCCTTCCGATGCAGCCGTTACCGGTGGTTCAACCGCAGACGAAGGAGAAGGAATACGTGAAGACGTTGCGGCCGTCAGTTTGGCTAACGGAAAACTTTCCGTTACAAACGGAAGAGCTGCTTCCGTTACTTGACATTTTAGCCAATAAGGTAAAAGCTGTTAGACGGATGAGGGAATTGCTAACGACCAAGTTCCCACAAGGGACTTTTCCCGTCAAGGTAAGGGCTAAACTTGTCATTTCACTTTTTTCTTCTGTTTTGTGTGTTTAATCACTTTTTCAGTTTTTTGTCGAACGTTAATTCGGATTAATTTTCAAATTTATATATTTTATTTTATTTTTAATTAATTAATAAGACAAAAAAAAAGAAGGCTTCACAGGGACCCATCAGATCTGATATAATCCGAGGACAAAGAGCCATGCGTGATCCAATAGTTCTCATGAGTAGCTGTTTATAAAAATTAAAAAACTATAATATTTAATTAATTTATAAAAGTTAAATTAATTTTATTTAATTATTAATTTGTCTTTCCCAAAAAAGAACTCGACAAACTGGGCCCACCTCGAAGTACTTTGAGTGGGTCCCTTGTAATATTACTCATTACTCGTATATGCCCTTGGACATCTTTAAAGTTACCTCAACATCACCACTTTTACTTTTTTGATCCTAGAAACCTATAGTACTTGTGGGGGAATTAAATTGACCAACTTTTTTCGTGTTGAATCTTGATTTTGGGTATTGATTTGAAGGTTGCAATCCCGGTGGTGCCAACGGTTAGAGTATTAATCACGTTCACAAAGTTTGTTGAGCTCCAACGACCCGAGGAGCAGTTCTTCACGCCGGTCTCGAGCCCCGGTCAATTCTTAAGAAATGGGGCGTATGATAATATTGACGATGATAATGATGATGACGATAGAAAAGGGAACCATCGAGGTTCGGTTTCCTCTTCGTGGTTACCACGGAGTGGGAGTCGGTCTGGTGTTATGGCAAACAAGCCGCTACCGAAGGGGGTGTCACAAGTGGCGGATCCGTTTGCTGTGCCGGCCGGGTATGCGTGGAGTAGTTTTGATGAGAAGGGGAAGCAGTTGAAGAAATCGAAGTCTACGAGTAGGAAAGTGAAGTGATTGTAATGTGTAATGGAAAATTTATCGACTTTTGTTTGGGGAATTTGTTTGCAATATCTTTTATTGAATTGAGTCGAGGGGGCTTGCGTTTTTGTAAAGAAGTATCGTTAAAAAAACCCGTATAGGATTATGAATTTAGATGGGGGCAGTTTACGCGAGTGAGTAAAATATCAAAGTTCTTGATGGTTAATATGCGAGTACGAGTCAAAATGGCTAATTACTTTTGTTTGTTTTTCTATAATTTTTTTATGAACTGTTAGTTACTTATAAATTAATGAGTTGTGGTTTTTCCCAAATCTAATTTAATTTGTGTTTTTTAAATTTGTTAGTAACTTATAAATTAATGAGTTTTGCGGTTTTTCCCAAGTCTATAAATTGATTAGTTTTGCGGGTTTTTAGATAGTAACTGATATTGATAGAATGAATTTTTTTTAAAGGTAATTTCATTAAAACAAAAACCCAACACCTAAAGATAAGGGGGCTTACATAGACAAATTAAAGTTGCACCAATCACCCCAATTAATTATCCTTTTTTTTTATATTTATTAGAAACTCAAAGAAAGCCAAGAGTTTTAATGTCAAGAAAGAGTTTTTTGACAGACTCTTTTGTTATTGAAAACGACATCATTTCTAGCCCGCCATATGACCCAACACGCTGTAAGAATGATCTCATGGACCGCTAAAGCTTTGCAATTCTCTCCTCTCGCCATCGCATGAATCTGGGTAAGATCCTCCATTGTGAAGCAGAAGATATATGGGATCTTACACCAACTTGAAATCCTTGAACATATTTTAGATGCGATTTTACAGCACGTGAACAAGTGATCCGCAGATTCGTTATCTTCCAAACAAAGAGGGCAAAGGCTGGACGGAACATAAATATTGCGTCGTATCAACCCATCCATAGTAGGAAGGCGTCTAGCGAGAGCTCTCCACATGACCAGATTAACTTTTAAAGGGATAATTTTGAACCAGCATATCACGTTTTGTCAAGAAACTCAGATCAAACTCAAACATATCCAAACCTTGATTTTTTCCCAATATTTATACTAAGATAGAGGTTTGAACAGAAACCAAAATTGATATAGATGAACACTCAATACCTCACGATATGCAAATCACCATTGTGATGATCTTGACATAAGAAATCAACAAGAGACTCGAGAATATATAGATGAACCCTAGCAGAACTTGGGAAGGAGACAAGAGAAAATAGAAAAAGACTATATATCTCTCAAACCCTAAATGTGTAGCATATATAATAATATCCAGCCAAATCTATCCAATAGCAACCAGATGAACTGGGTCTTGACCCATGAGATATCCAGCATCTTTAGCCCATTAAACCGAACCTCAGCTTAAACCTAATAACTCATTAGCAGAGAATATAAGTCTAATCCAGAATCTAATTTTTATATAGCAAATTAACCAATAAAGCTAAGAGAACAAATAAAACATAATAAAAAGCATAATACTATTAGCCGGTTGAATTATAGAATCGATAACTTTTAACACATTTGCCCCACCCAAATCCTCTGAATTGGTCAACAAGTGGCGCAAATACTTGGTTGAGAACAAACCCAAAGGATCAGGCCTCCGCCTCCATACCTGCTCAGAAAAAACAAACAATTCCTTTAATTTCACATTTACTTTATTGAGGCATCCTTCGATTTTTGAGATATTATTCCAAACGCCCAAAATGGATTTATTCACAGGGATCCACGGGGACGGGTTTAGAGATCCATGAAAACCCATCACAACTTTTCTCTAAAGGCGTTCGGGTTCCACCATAAAACGCTAATACCATTTAGCAAGGAGCGTTTTGTTTATATTGACCAAAGAGTCTAAACCAAGACCCGACCCCCCCCCCCCCCTTCCTTAGGCTTGCAAACCGTAGACCTGCAAATCCAATGAATTGTTTTGGAGCCACCATTATCGCCATCACAACCAGCCCAAAGAAAATTAAAGCGGATACACTCCAAAGTTTGAAGGACTTTGGCCGGAGCCCTATAGAGGGAGAAATAGTAAAGGGAAAACTATCAAAGACTGACTTGATAAGAACAAGCCTCCTTCAGTCCCTCCCATAGAAAGATGTTTTGCCTTCCAGCGCAGCCGAGCTTGAAACACATCAACACCGGCTTCCAAGCATTAATTCTATTCATGTTGTCCCCCACCACTAACCCCAAATATTTAATTGGAAGCACATTCCCGATACAACCACAACCAATGGCCGAGGCCTTAACCTCCTCAATCACCACGTTAACCCCATAAAGACCACATTTTTTTTAAATTGACTTTGACAAGGAAAAAGCCTCGGAGGAGGCGGAGTAAATTAGAAATATTTGGGGAGGACCAATCCCCCACCACTATGCATCATCAGCGTATATCAAATGAGAGATAATAGTTTCGGACCGAGGGGTGTGAGTACCATGGAAAATACCCAACTTAAGGTCCTTATTCATCAATAGAATGAAAAACTTCCATGGCCAAAATAAAGAGAAAGGGAGAGAGGAGGTCTCCTTGTCTCAGACCCCTAAAACTTTAAAATTCCAAAGTTGGAGAGCCGTTAATGAAAACCGAAGCCCTAGACGCTTTGAGACACCAATTAATCCACAATCTCCACCGAGAGGGGAAATTCATTTGGCCCAGAATATCGTCAAAAAAGCTCCACTTAATAAAGTTAAACGCCTTTTCAAAATCAATCTTGAAGCATTATGCGGTGCTTATTCTTCTTGGCATAAAAACTCATAAAGTTAAACGCCTTTTTAAAATAAATCTTGAAGCATGATGCGGTGCTTATGCTTCTTGGCCCATGACATAGAGGTGCAAAAATTGGGATCTAAGCCCATAGTAGTTCGGGATGGGATATAATTGGTTAAATTGGGCTTTGACCAAATTGATTCCGGTTTAAACCGGTTCTTGAGGTGGCATTGGCTCAGTATGAAATCAGGTTTTAGCCTATTTGGTTTGAGTTTAATAGGTTTTAAAGTAGAAGATTACAAACAGGCTTTATACCTTAATTAAAAGCCTTGAAAGATGTAATTATTTTTAGGTTGAGTGGATAATAAATCCCTTCTTTGAGTAATTCCGGTTCAGCTGTTGAGAGGCGGCTTGATACCCATCAATCAACCGCTCACACTTCTGGTTTTTGATTAAACAGACCGGTCCTGTCTTAACAACATTGAATGAATCCTTAATTATTTATCTTAGATTCTCAGCTATAACCTCAAATTGCGCACAAATCGGTTGAAAAAAATAAGTTCAGTTTATATCCAAATAGATTTTTTGATCAAATGGTATAAGAACTGGTTTGGTTCATAACCAGTTTATCGATCACCAAAAACTCATCTGGTGGTCGATTAGGTTAGTAACTAGACAGGTTAATCCGATTAACTGGTTTGTAAAAAAAGAAATATTTTTAAATAAATCAATTGGATACTAAAGTTAGAACATAAAATGAATAAAGTTCTGTTTTATTTAACTTTAAAAAAAAAATAACAACAAAGCATAAAGTCATTAAATTAAAACATATACAATTGCATATACAATTGTTTTAACATAAAAAGTCGCCGTTGTTCTTTTCATGTGTATTTTTCTCTTGCACTGGGACTACGAACGCCCATCGAATCCTTCTAGGTGAGTTCGTCGTTTTAAAGTGGAAGCATCTTTTCTCTTTTATACTTTTTTCTTGTGTATTCTTATTTGCGCTTCGAGTTCACCTTCAAGATTAGTCTTATGTAGTACATGTTTCATCATGTTCAAGTGGTATCTCAAGCAAATGTATATTCTAAAACTACCATAGAAGCTTGGACGGTTAGTAAATCAATATTTATGATGGCTACAACAGGATATTGAGATTCCCTTTCTTTACACTAACTCAAAAAATCAAAGTTGTCGAACTATGCAGGTTGCATTGTGGATATAAATTCAATGTTGGTATACCTCCGGGTTAGCTAATTGGTGTGCTACCTCAAACCCGTTTACTTAAAAGTATTAAATAACTTTAGGTAGGGGTTCCTGCGTGAACTACTACTTGTGCCGAACTCATTGGTTTGTGTTTGTTCAATGTGAAACGTGTGGGGATGTTCTGTATGATTTGCTTAAACGTGCGGGGATCTCTTTTAAAAAGAAGGCTCGTGTGAACTTCTTGACGGACCTGCTTGAAGGGAGGTCCACTTTCCGGCCGCCTGGTGTTCTAGTGTTTGGCTGGACAGGGGGAAGCACGCTTACCTCACTGGTGTGTCCCCTCTTGTTGGGCTTAGGGACAATGGGTTTGTCGCGGAACATGCGGCGCTAAAGACGGAGTCAGACAAAGTGGCTAAACATGAGAAAACCTGTCTTCAAAATCAACACGTGCTTATTCCTATTAGAGTATTATTAGATTATGGCTAATTAGTATGAGCCTACATATATGTGGGCTCATACTAATTAGCCATAATCTAATAATACTCTAATAGGAATAAGCACGTGTTGATTTTGAAGACAGGTTTTCTCATGTTTAGCCACTTTGTCTGATTCCGTCTTTAGCGCCGCATGTTCCGCGACAAACCCATTGTCCCTAAGCCCAACAAGAGGGGACACACCATGTCAATTGAGTCATTCTATAATCTTACATGGTAATCAGAGCTAACATCCTTGTAACCCTAAATTCCTTCGTTCTAGTAGTCTCTATCGTGCTCAAACCCTAGTCAGGGCGGTGTGCCACCACCGCCACCGCCATGTCCCAAATTTGTTCTTTTTTCCAGATTAGTATCTTTTTCTATTTTCTATTTTCATTCGAATAAAGCTTTTCCGATCTAAGATTCTGATCGTCCATCTCTTTTTTATTATTCTTCGATTGTTTTTCTTATTAAATTGCCGACACATTGGGATTAATAGAAGGCTTTTCATGGCAATTTTTTCTGGGTTTTCTTGTTAACAATCTTAGTTTCCAAGTGGATCTCACTATTGCCATAGGTTATGTTTATTGTCTTCCATTATTTGATGGCTTATATCAATTAGATTAAATTCTTGAAATCAAAAAGTGTTTGTTTTTCCATCCTTAGGAGCTTCAATCATCTTTTTTTCTTTCATTCTTAGTTTTCTTGATCTATGAATCTATTCACGGTTTGATCGAAGTTCTTTTTTTTCTTTCATTTTTTTTTCTAAAGATCTATGGATCCTATCTCTCAATCTACGGATCTAAGAGACCCCCGTCTAACCACGGTCACCGGCCTTGCTTTCTTTTTCCTTTTAGATCTACAATTAACATACCTTTGATCTACGGTTCTAAGATACCGCTGCTTGATAGCTTTGACATACCGTCGAACGATCACGATCACCGTTTGTCAAGCTGTTCTTTTTTTCTTTCTTTGCAGTCTCTTTTCCCTCTTCTACCCCTTCATAGCTGACTAAGATAGAACTATGTTTGATTGGGATCCAGCCATCAAGATCCAAAATCATATGAAGTCGTGCAGGAACTAAAGCCTAGTAAATTTAACAATACTTCGAGAGATACAATTGTTCGAGCCGTTTGGAGAAGATTGGAGTTTGAGTCGTGGATCGAGATTAAAGCAAGTTTTACTATTATTTTTAGTTTGTTTTTTTAGTTTGAGTTTCTATTATCTTTCTGCTACGACCGCGGGGGAGTATTAGAGTATTATTAGATTATGGCTAATTAGTATGAGCTCACGGGCCCATTTAGGTATCTAGAGTTTATTCCATTCTCTATATAATGTAACCTAGATTACTAATAATATCAATTGAGTCATTCTATAATCTTACAATTCCACTTGCTTTTGACATATTTGGGTTCCTTGCCCCGAAGGCGGTTGAATTTCTGCGTAGTGTTTAATGGGTCGTACATGGTAATGTGTCGTTCCTTTCCCCGGAAGCGTACTATCGCATTCATACTCCAGTGGCAACGACTACTGCTTCGGCGACGGAAGTCGTCGTCCCACCAACCACCACCACTGCCACTCCTGCTAATGCTGCTAATGATGAAGATATTGACCCAAAATCGATTTCAGACTGCCTTGTTCATCTGAAAATCGAGATCGTGAGCTTAAGAGCAGAGATTATGGAGTTGAAGTCGGCGGTACACTGTTCGACAGTCGTGTTTGATTTGATTGTGTCATTCTCTGTTCGTTGTTCTACTACTACTACTACAATTTGTTTCGCTAAGTTTGTGGATTGATCTATCATATGTTTCAGTTCTATTATAGATATGAATGATGTTATGTTTTGTTGTCTATACAACGAGATGCTTACCCACCCCGCGCGTTGCTGCGGGGTTGAATTTGTATACTGAACGAAAGTAAAAAAAGTTAAGTGGTATAAAACGTAAAAGTTTAAAAGTCTCGTGATAAAAGTTTAAAACTATAGAAGCTGTGAAAATGTGGGATTTAAATCTTCAATGCAGCAAGAGCATAGCCCAACACAAAATTATAGAATAAGATATACCTTAACCATGAATACGCTAAAACTGGTTAAGGAGAAAACTTAACTTACAACTTTTAATACTTCTTTATTCGAAAATCAAATGAAACTAAACATGGTTACATATCATACACCCAAATAGTCTTCATTTAAAAATTTTAATACCTATTAAAGTTAGACCAAAACAAATCCACAACAGCAATATAAGAACAATTCAACACCATAAAACCATTAAAATTTATCATCCATGCTCCCTACAAAGGCAACATACCTGAGGACGGCTGTAATTCAAAGCAACCCAACCATAACCATCTGACTAATATAGAATCATGAACATAATTTCGTATACTCATCTCTCGTCTTATTCACCTGTGAGAATACCATCTAAATTCCTGTTATTTACCATACTTCCACAAAGAAAGGGAAATGTAAAAATAATAAATATAATATCCTTATACTTACTAATTCATTAGTTTGGTTAATTGGATGATGGGGTCCATGATTTAAAGCTCCTTAGCATGCTTCAACAATGTTTTAGTGAAGAAACACTTGTTGAACAATGCTTGTTAACTATATTATGCAAGTGTTAATATGTTTCAATCAGCCTCGCCAAATGTAATAGCAGAATTGTATCCTTACACGGTTGGGTATGTTGTTGAACGTCCTTTTATTTATGTAAATCTGAATGAAGCAACCATCATAACACAGAAATGTAATTCCAAGCAGTTCCACAAAAAGGAACAGGCCATCAAGAAACACAAAAAAATTCTCCACTGCGCGTCGCGATTGGGGAATCCATCTGTATGACTGGTAGTGTCAGAGACAAACCTACATATGACTCGCGTGTTAGTATGGGAATCATGAATTCTATCCCGAAAGAATGGTAAAGATGCATCAAGCAAGCAATTACCGCATGGATCACAAAAGCAGTAGTTTTCATTAATTGATGCACAACGACATCGGCAAATTCTTGCAAAAATTAGAAAGAACACGCAAAAATAAAAATATATGAGGCATTATCTCAAGGTTTGATTGTGATCATAAAAAAACTAAGTACTACATAGCAAACTTCAGTTCAAGTTGCAGTAAGCAGTTCACAACAATACGATTTGGATCCTCACTTTAAAATCCAAATCCATCAATTTCACCATGTAATAAAAAGAAATTAAAGAATTCAATATAAATCTAAATTTCTATACCATAGGATTGAATTAAAGAGTGAATATGGAAAAATTGTGAGAAATTAATAACCTAAGAAGATGGCTCTCTATATTCTTTAAGAAGTTTCAATACAAAAAACCATACAGAGATCATGGAATTATCTTATATGTGTAGAAAATAGGTTAATTAGGGATCTAGTATGAAAAATAATGATTAAAAATGGGTACCACCAATTCATGGATTTTTATTCTTATCTTATAATTAGTCAAGCATTTAGACATTATCCTCATTATTATATCAACCAAAATAAATTATATTAAAATGAAAATCAAAACAAATAATACAAACTAATTAAGAGAAACAGGATATGGAAAAAAGAAGGCTCGGAATAAGAAAAAGACTGCGGAAGAAGTTAAATGCAACAAAACCGATTAAATTTGGTTCTTCCATAACCAAAAATTTTGATTTTAGTTTGATGCGAATTCAAAACCTGGTTTGACACAGTAATCTTCAATTAAAATTGGCATCAAAGTTTCACCAATTAATACACAAAATCACAACAGGCATCATACCTATTTCCCGTTCGTTTGGAGATGTCTTCAATCCAAGCTAAAGAATTATCAGCCTCTATAAGCAACAGCTACAAATGTACAAAAAAGAAAACACATAAATAGATGACCTTAGGGTTTGGCAAAAAACGTACAACCATAAAGCAACAAAGAAATCGTCGATTCAACGTGAGCCAACCAAAATCGGAACATCAAAGCATAAACCCTAAATAAATGAGTCGGAAACGGCGATAAAAGCCACCGCCTCAACGGAATAGCCGATTCACCGCCGACGGCCCAAATCGAAACAATCAAAGCATAAACCCCAAATACATAACTTGAGATCGACGCTAAAACTCACCGTTGCTGCCGTCGATGATGGAGACGGTGGTAAGGAAGCCACCAGAGATATGATAAGATCTCAGAGAGAAAGATGAGATGTAGGTAAAGAGAGATGAGATACCAGCAATACGCGTGTACGATTGAGAGAAACGTGGTGGAAAATGAAAAATAACAGGTGGTTAGTGGAGTCCTCGCAAGAGTGACTAAAAAAAATTTAATAAGGACCATAAAGGCTAAATAAACAAAAAGTTGTGGTCTAAGTGTTAATAAACACAAAATGTAGTGGTCAAATTGCAAAAAGTAAAAAGACCACTATTCAACTTCAATTTCCATTGTATATATATATAATTGGTATGATATGATGTTTCCGTCCAAACAATTTTATTCCGTTGTGTCGTTCTGTTCGTTGTTCTACTACTACGACAGTTGTTTCGTTTGTGGATTGATCTATCATAAGATTCAGTTATGAATGATGATGTTTGCTTTGTTTTGTTCTGTATTGGTATGATATGATGTTTTCATCGAAGCGATTTCCCGCCCGAAACGCTTTCACTGGACACGTATTTTTTAATATTTCTTTTCTTTCTATATTATTATTATTGTTGTTGTTTTTCTTTTAGTTTGATTTCAAATGACTCTAGGGATAGACTTGGTACCGTACAAGTATCGGTACCGGTTAGTACTCGTCTCCATTTTAAAGAAGTGTGGGTTATTAAGAGTTTTATCTTGTATATGTTTTGATTCGTTTTCATAATTTTCTGGTCCAAAAGCATTTTGTGTGAAAGAGTATGATTTGGTTAAGGTTGGTCATCAACTTAAATAAGCCATTAATATATTTCAAAAGTTTTTTTGAAACTGATGGGCATGGTTAAAAACGGTTGCTGTAGTAATAAAACCAATCATAAAATAATAAAGTGTTAATAATTAACGGGGTGAGATTTTAAGAGAACCATGAGTAGGATTGTAATTATTCGAATTTAGATCATATGGTTTTAAAACTTAAAATTAAGAGTTAACTTCGCTTTTGGTCCTCAAGGTTTGCACATGTTAACACTTTTAGTCCAGTTTCAAAAATCATAACATTTTAGGGCCTATACTTTCAATTTCTTAACAATTTTAGTCACTTTTTAAAATCTCATTCAAATTAACGGCTAAAATCCTTCAAACGAGAGCTATTTTTTAATTGAATCATTTTCCCTTTTATTTATGTGATAAAAGGGAAAAGGGTTAATTAAAAAAATAGCCCTCATTTGACGGATTTCACTCGTTAATTTGGATGAAAATTCAAAAAGTGACTAAAATTGTTAAGAAATTGAAAGTACAGGCCCTGAAATGTTATAAATTTTGAAATTGGATTAGAAGTGTTAAAATATACAAACCTTGAGGACCAAAAGCGAAGTTAACTCTAAAATTAAAAAAGAAAAAATTCATATTATTGAGTACGGTACTCATTTGGGTACTTTTAGACTCTTACCGATCTTGGTCCCGGTACCGTTTATGTTCGATCGTTACCAGTTCCGTACGAGACCCGTATTGATACCGGTGCCTGATACCAAACACTCATATCTCTACCTCTAGCCACTGGTATCATGTTATAGTATTATACTCGTAAACCTTTTTATGTCATATATAATATCCTATGCGCTTTATATATTTTATATACTTATTTGGCACTTGAGTGACACCGATTTATCGAACATAGTAGCCAGTTTCATATGTTTAATCAAACTGCAATTGTGTAGTAGCTGTATAGAGTTTACAGCATATGATTAATGAAACCGGCTAGGCTTTTTTATTATTTAAAGGTTACCATTTGATATAAAAAATTGTAAAAGTACATAAAATTAAGAATAAAATTGCCAATGAGGAGGCATTGCTTCATACGAGGGTAACAGATCATTAACATATAGAGAGTTGGCATCTTTTCTTGGACAGCCTAGCTACCCACATGCTCCTCTTATTCTGTTCTTTTTTTCTTTCCATTTATTTATTTTATTATATTTTTTAAAGAGTTAATTAATTGCAAAAATGGTCCTATAAGTTGAGCAAAGTAACAACATTGGATATAATCCTTGAAAAGTTGCAAGTTTGGACAGCTTAGTTGCCATCTTTTAAAATTTTACAAAAAATATCAAAATACCCTTATATTATGGCATGTGGTATGGTTGGTGTTAATCTTGGTGTTAAAACTGTCACGTAGACGCCTACGTGGATAACACCACTTTTCACACCAAGTGTGGTATACTTGGTGTTGAAAAGTGGTGTTGAAACATAATTTTTTTTTCTTTTTAAAATTAAAAAATTAAATAAAGACTAAATTAAACATTTTTATTAAATAGAAATTAAAACATACAACTACTTGAAATTTAAAAAACAATCAAACAAATTAATTATCCGACGCTATTTTCCTCCTAATCTTCTCCTTCTCCGTCTCGAACCATCGCCGGTCCTCCTCACTCATGTGCGTTGTATCGACGCTCAACATACGCATTTGCTCCATGCGTATTTTTTCCTTCTTCAAATCCGTTTTTTCCTTTTGGATACGGATTTTATCATCTCTCAATCGTGTTCGCTTCATTTGTTCTTGATTGAAGATGAGAACTTGCTCCATGAAGGCGTCGTGGGATTTTTTCTCTTTTTCTTGCCGGATATGGTTTGGATTCATGATGGTGATGATTTTTTAAAAAAAAGTATAGAAAGGGAGTAGAAAGAATGATTAAAAAATGAGGTAGAAATGTAGTGTTTAAATAGGAAAAAGAAAATAAATTATTATTTTTTTACCCAAAAAAACCCTCCAACGGATCTTTGACCGTTCCCCAACGGTCCAATTTTGAAAAAGAGAACCGTTTAACGGCGTGGTGTTTACCACGCAAACCTGTTCAACGTGGTGGGGAGGGACGGTGTTTCACGCGTTGAAAAGGCGTGGAAGGCTTCAACACCACCCCACCACACACCATATCATATGCCCTTATCAAAAAGAATTTTCTTGTAAATAACTCAACTTTAATTGCAAAAGTAGCTTATGAATATAGTTATTACATTAATGATTAATGTATGAAATAGTTAAAGGATATTTTGATAATTATATATAAAATTAACAACAATTTTAACACAAGTTTGTTTTATAGACCACAAGCTTGTTATAAAATCGAGACCATATATGATATATCCTAAACTTTGAGCGTTTTCAAGTTAATTATAGCCAATCATGTCACTTTATGACTTTATCGAAACTCTATGGACTATTTATGTAAATAACTACTTTCTATAAAAAGCTCATCAAACACAAACTTCTCATTGATTTTCCCACAAACTTATTTCTTAGGTTTCATTCTGTCCATCCATTCACCAACCAGTCTCTCTTTCTCTCTCTCTCTCTCTCTAAGGTTCTCTCTCTAACTCATGTGGTGTATTTGTGTGTGAAAAAAGATTGTTGTTTTATGTTTCTTGTTCATCTTTTATGTGAAGAATGAGGAAGTTAGCATATATTATGAAAAGATAGACATTTTTACCTATTATATGCATCTAATTAATAAAGTTGCCAATTTGTTTTCTTTGTTCTGAAGATCAAGATCATAGGCCATGGCAAGTGAGGCACCAAGCTGGGCTGATCAATGGGGTACTGGTGGGATCGGTGCTATCGAAGAAGAAAAAGTGGAGGAAAAGAAAGAAAATGATGGCAAGAAGAAAGGATCAACAGCTTTGGGTAGAGCGAATTCGGTAGCAAAAGAGGGAGCCAAGAAACTCAAGAACAGCACATCTAGTGGGTTCAAATGGATAAAAAACAAATGCCAGAAGAAGAGTTCTAACTCAGATTCAAAAGAATAAAAACTTTTTGGTGTTTGATTTTGTGACAAGATTGTGTAATCAAGATTCAAATTTGTATCCTTTGTTCATTCTTATGTTTCTATTGATTTTTTATTAATGAGAATTATATGATGTAGATGTTTAAATACAGATAATATAGATAGTGACTTCTAGCTCTATGTCATATGTTGACCATTCTTCTGGTGATGTATGAATTGATGAGCCACATATTAAATAACCTTAAAAATCACATTATAGTACATGGTAGTCATTACTTCAAAGTTATCAATTTGGACAACAAAACTACGAGTTCTTATTAGCAAGGATAAGATGAATTGGTGCGCCGTTGGGTTTACTTTTTAGTATTCCAAATACTTCTTATTGCATAGTTATTGTTAATAAGATAATAATAAGTAAAGGGTTGAATTTATAACTAAAGAGAAATCTAGCCATCTATTCTCGTTGGGCCTTCCGCGAGCCGAGTTAGACCCACACTTCGCATATCTTTGTGGGTCAAGCCCAAACCCATCCGACCCTTGGGAAGTAATTTAGACGGTTATGTCACGTGTCACGCATCCGTGATACATGCACATTCAACCAATCAGACCAGTTCATAGTTAGGCATGATTCCCCTCTAAAAGGTATACACGCGTTGACGTCATCCTGACCGAGAGAAACCTTAATTCTCATGCATCTATAAAATGCTCTCATTCTCTCTAACCCTAATCACTCACACTCGTCTCCTACATTTGAGTTACTGATTCTCATGTCGGAGGGTTATTACAGGGACAATCTCCTATGTATGACGCCTTAACGTATTGCTACTTGTGCAGGTCCGATATTGTTGTTTCGTTTGTGTTGTTGCACCAATGATTATCCCAGTTTCGATTAGATCCAAACACTGGTAGTTCGAAGAACATATTAGAGATCAGATTGGATTGGATTGATCCAATTGACTTTGATTTCTACAGTAATTATTATGTATATTGTTTGGTGTCCATTGTGTGATAAGTTTTATTAAAACAAGCTGTAAAACGAGAATATAGGTATCGATGAATTACCAATTTTTTGTGTGTTCTTTTCTTCTTCTTAAATTCTTCATTACCATAATACCATTTGTATTCGTAACAAAGGTACCAGGGCATCTGACCTCTTGACATTGGGTTAGGGAAGTAACTGGTATTTATAGAAACAATTGAAGGATAGTCAAGAATCAAGACAACCATCAAGAAATCGTTGATTCAGCAGTAAAAAAAATCAAGAACATTAACAAAACTCACGTTCGTGGGACTGGGTGTGCGATTGATTATAGTGTCATCGGTCGTTTTGGTGTAATTGGATTTACTTAGACCAATATATACATTGTACAAGTTAAGAGGTACGGGATGCACACTTATACAAGACTGTGTTTACTTAGAACTTGGACTCCAGGGGCGGAGCCCCAGGTAGCTGGGTGAGAAACAACCCTAGTGGGGTACAAGGTTACTCATATTTTTTCACTGAAAGTTGCTTGTTTTGACAAGTTGTTAATTTTTTAAAAGTTGCTCAGAATTCCATGAAGGATAAAAAGTTACTTGAATTAAGCTCAAAATTCCATATATCTTACTTTCAATCTAACAATGTTATTTTAATACTTATGTTCATCATTACAATACAATGTGTATTACGTTTCTAATGTTTATATTCTTCTTCAACAATAAACATCATAAATAGATGGCCCGTCGCGAAGCGCAAACGGATCCACTAGCGAAGCTTGGGCGAAAAGTTTGGAGGGGCGAAGAGTCATGGATCCTAATCCCGGGGGGGGCGGTTCTCAATAAATATAAAAAAAAATTCAAAAATCGCAAAAATTAGCACTACGGCCGAAAAAAACCGGGGGGGCGGTCGCCCCCCCCGGTCCTAACTAACCTTCGCCATTGACGGATCACCATTTTATTACAATATTCAAAGGGGTAGCCAAAGTACCTAAACAATAACTAGTTTAATACCCGGCCGGTGGCCGGGGCGGTTTCTGTCGAAGCTGATTTTATAACGTGAATCATTATTTAACCAAATAAAAAAAAGTCAAAACAACGGAAAACATTAATTAAAAAAAGTCTCAAAGGAAATATCCGGATAAACACAACATCCAAATGTATAGTCTAAATGAAATAAAACCAAACGTAGTTTCCAGGTTATAAACGCTCTCGAAACGATCATATTGCAAAGTCATATTCAACCTTAATGACACTGCTTATATTGTCAACAAAATGTTCTTCAAATGCAGCAACATCATAGATTAAAAGTAGTCAACATAATAAAACAAAAAGTCTTAAAATCCCCCTCCAAAGCAAGGACTAAACCAAATGCATAATCCAAAAAAAACAATTGAAGAAAATAACTTAAATACCCCTCGGGTGGGGTTAACTAACGTTTTTTTTAAACGGATTTTAGATTTAGGACCAAAATTGATAAAAAAATAAAATGTGAGGGACCAAAATCAGATTTTTAAAACTTTGAACCAAAAGGAATAAAATGAGCAAACGTTAAGGATAAAAAACGAAGTTTACTCTAAAACATATAGAACATATAAAGTAAAATGTATTATGTTGTAATTATTATGTTAACTAAATAGTTACATTTATCATTAAAATGTATTATGAACCAAATTTATAAAAAAATGTATTATACTTAAAAAAAATAATTTGGATATATTTATAAATTATATTTATAATTATATTATATTTATACATATATACTTATTTTTTTAGGTATATATTTATATTAAACCCTAAAATGGGTCGGTTTTTTAAACAATTTGCGGATCCAGATGTGGGTTACCCGACCCATTCTCTTATATACGAACTGATCCACACAATTCACACACATCACACACACATACCACACACACTCTTCTTGATCTCACCAGCGGCGATCTAGGGTTTCGGTCCCTTTCATTTCTCCGATTACTCCACTGTGAACAACCACCACCGCTGACGACCGAGGCAAGTGCACGGTCGTCTGAACATCATCTGCTTCACATATCAGACACACTAACGCACACACTCTATCTCGATCTCACCAGAGGCGATTTAGGGTTTCTATCGTTTCATATTACCGATTACTCTACAATGTGAACCACCACCACCGACGACCGATGCAAGTGCACCGTCGATTGAACATCATCTGCTTCACACTACTTAGGTATTGTTTCTATTCTTTCTCCATCCCCTAAACCACGATCTAGTTTTTTTTTTTCTTTTTGTCGATTCAAACTTCCGGTTAAGGCACCATGCCAAACGAAACCATCGATGACTAAATCTACAGCTAATAGAAGGTTAGTGAGCCAAAACCCTAGATCTATGCTATCATCATCTACTGTCGATGAGTAAACATAACCTCGATGAGTGGGTCCGTCAATTATATACCCTACCTTGGAGCTTACCAACTACAGATCTAAGCTACCGATGTCTCAGCAACACGAAATGCCATTAGGAAGGTTGAATCTTTCTACTTTGAGATCCTTATTTATTCATATCGAGTAGATTACATGTATTCATTTGCTATCTGATTTTAGCTGTAGATTAATTTATTTATTAATCAAAACCCTAATTTTTTTAATAATCTGTTCTGATTAAAAACAACATTTATTATGTTAAATAGAGTAAGTGCTTAATGGGTTTTCAATGTTCTAGTTTGTATACTTTTATCTTGTTTAATATATGAACCATGACTTTTGTTAAGTAGTATATATTATTACACTGGGTTGGATAATGAAATAATTTTGATGTATGTTATTTTCAATATCATATATTAATTAAATCACATGACTTGTACTCTTTTTTATTGGTGTATGTACATACATGATATCTGTTCAGCTGGCATAATTGTTATGGAAGCTATGGTGGATGTCTTTGTTCTTTGACTTAGCTGATATAACCCTAAGTGAAGATTATACAACTGCTATATTTGCTTGAAGATAGTCTGGATGTTGCTGTACTTCTGCCTAGCTGATATAACCCTAAGTGAAGGTTATACAGCTAGTTTATTTATTTGGCGATCCCTAACTTGGGAAAAAACTCCTGGTGAGATTGTTCCTATATTATCTTTCAATTTAGTATGTATTTTATATGATATGGGTCGCAACTTGAGTTGGACGCGTGTGCGAGTATGCGTTAGTCATCATTTGTTAATTTTAATGCCCTGCTTGTTACTATATGTGGCTGTGATTAGTTATTATGATGTTTAAATATGTGTTATACTTCTGGTGTTCTGCTTGCATTATGTTTCACATTTTATCCGCAACTATAAAAGGTGTTAGTCTTGCATCATGGTCAACCCTTGATATGCCACTATAAGTGGTGTGAAAACCTGGATAGGGCCTTGATAGTTAGACTTGGATCTAATGTTTTTATTTATTCTTGCTTCCATACATGAATACTATGTGCAGACTGTTATCTATTCGATTGCCATGAATTTAGTGTGTCTATGTAGATACTGTTATATATGAACCTGCTATATGTGATTATCAATTACATCTTTTTTAAACTACTTTATTTGATAAGCACACGCATAAATATAAAACACAAATGAACTTAAACTAACACATACAGTTCTATAAAATAATATGGATATTAATTCTATACTTTAAGCAAAGTAGTAGATTACCTGCTTGTTTCTTTCGAGAATGGTGAGAAAGCTTGTATCAAATTGTTCCTTCTGTGATAAACAAAATATTAATTAAAATAATTAAAACAGCAAATGAAAAAAATACAAGATAACTTATCTTACCTGCTTGAAACGATTGCAGAGTGTAAAGAAGACAATGTGATTAGTAGTGTGTATTTATAATGAAGTAAAGCGGTTTAAAACCTCAAAGCCAATATTGTTGGAGTTCATGGACTTAGTGGACTGTTTTTTCTCCTAACTGCTTAACTCAAGCATTTGAAATTTTACATTTAAATACATTATTTATAAAGATACAAATGTTTTGAATAAGTAAGTCATTTATTTTACTAACCAAAATATGTAATTATCTTATATAGATATTAACTTTAAGAAATATTTTAAAAAGTAGATATACTTTTTTTATATATGTATTTAATTAATATATCTATATAAGTGTAAGTATATACATATATATATATGTATATACATATGACTGAGAGAATATCTTTGACATCTTGGCTTATATTTAAATCGCTTTGGGTTTCCTGCACAAATAATTAATAGTTAAAGTATAAAATAATACACTATAAAAAAGGGTAAAAGTAAAGTCATACCTTTTCCTGATTTTCAACGATAACATCTCCAATTTCTTTGCTTTTGTTGCCACATCAGAGCATACACCGAGCTAATTTTTTTTAAATATTTATATAATAAGAAAAATAATTGTCAAGTTATATTAATAAAGGTAATACCTTTTTAGGGCTAGGATCCAGAGCATCATCTGATTGTTTACTTCCAATTTTATTTGCCTGCAAAATCAGAAAGAAATATCAGAAACAATAACATATCATTAACTCAAGTGTGTTAAAAAAACTGTTTTATTACTAACCTCTAAACCATCTTTATTTAACGTGTAGATTTCTTAACTTGAAAGATTGGCTTTTTTATAAATCTGCAATTCATAAAAACTCATAAATAATGTAAATCTAGCATTGTTATGTCTATGATATGCAATATAAAAGGTAAAAATGAAACATAAAATTCTTATAACCGAGTTGTTTGTATACCTTCGATGAGTATAGATCTTCAATTACTTGCACAATCTATAAAAAACCATAAAAATTCTACAATTGAGTTCTATATTTGCAAAATGAATATAACCAATAGCATACCTTTTCTTGGGTGAAATTATGAATCACTACGACTTCTCCTTTTGGACCTGTAACATGTAGCCTGCCCTTCATGAACTACTATCGAGGGAACCATGTTTACTGAGAGGCACAACACTCTTAAATGTGGATAAATTAGTTGTATATATATAGCCTTCAGGTATCGATAATGGCTGCTGAAAATGTGGAGAAGTTTCACTCAACTGACCACTATCTATAACTGAAATGAAAAAAGAAACCACCTGAGCACGATTGAAAAAAAAAAACTGTCGAAGCCCACCTGACCATATTTATCACATTTTTGAACCTGATTCATATTTCTTCCTTAAATCTTTTAGTTTTTACTTCAATATATGATATCTATACAATTTTAATTTGCAATTTACTTTGGTTACCATTAATGAACGCAGGTAATTTATAAGCCACTGCTGGATGATGGGAAAGGTCAATCATCAATCAGGTGTAGCCGGGTATCTCATACTGCAACGCTATTTTTTTTTCTTTTTTTTTCAATTCTGTGTGTTTTTATAGCATATCATGGTTCTGTAATTGGCCTCTTAATTTTAATTTTGTTTATTTATTATGGTTTTAGTTCAAATGACCATACTACAATCAGTATGGTTGGCATTAAATTGCCGAAAATCTAAAAATATAGTGATGAAAAAAAAAACTAAACAGGATTTGCCTTTAAAAAAGGTTAGAGATCATGGGGCAGTGGTTTTTTCTGTAACCAACATGCCCATTAAGTCACTAACCCATGTTCCACAGCAGTTGAATTACTTAAAATTAACCACCTAAACTGCAAAATTACGGTTTCTAAAATTGATCAACGGACCACATGATCTGAAAAACTGGGTTTCAACGGTCAGATTTGTGCCAGCAGGGATAACTACCTGCTGGCAACAATAGTTATTATAATAAAAGCGGGTAGTCAAGCTACTTAACAATAGTCAGAGGATAGCCAAACTACCTAACAATAATAACACAGGTAGACATGCAACCAAAAAGTAACTAGAGGCGTAGCTCAACTACTTAAACATATAATCATATCATACAAGGGTTACCTAATAATAAGAGGGGTAGACATGCTACCAATAAATAATTCGTTGGGAAGCAAGTTACTTAAATATATAACCATTTCATACATGGGGCATGCAATAATGAGTATAAAATTTTAATAAATATATTGCATGCTTATCAAAGTCCAGAAATAAAAATACGAAGTGAATTCAACGAATGCCCTAATAGCAAACGGTTTCAAAGAGATATCGATACTAAAAGAACAAATGACATAAAACTGTATTTTATTGGCGAATCATAGAGCGCGTATAACTGAATCCACTCAAAGTGAAGAAAAACCCTACAATCTTGTGCGGTTCGAGTTTGCATTAATTAAGTAGTTTGATTATGTACTATACTCGTTTGATAATCGGATTTTGGCTGCGATAAGTAACCCGAAATAATTTATATGTTTGCATGTAAGAACTTTACCTAATGAGTAATACACCCGCCCCCATAAATATTAAACCATAATAACAATTATGAACTTATTTTATAGCAGATTTTTATATTTTGAAACATATTATAAATTTATATTCAAACACGAATCTATACTTTACTTATAATCGAATAATGAATAATGAATGAATAAATATTTTTATTCGTTGTCTTAATTGACAATTAGTTTGCATGACAAATATTTTGTAATAAAAAATAATATTCATTCATTAAATAAAACTTGTATTTTTATTCAAAAATATAAAATTAATCATATTGTCTTAATATGTGAAACTGTTAAAAAAATATAATTTTAATAACTTTAATTTTAACTAAATTATGTTTATCTTACTTGAAACATTTAAATACGACTTGTATGCACAGTAGAACGAATACCCCATGGGCCATGGCCCATATGGCAGCCCAAGTGCCTAGAATCAAGTTTCCAACACGGGAAGACAAGCGATCGAACCACGTCCACTGAGGTTTCATATAATAGCTTTTAAACTTTTTTAAAACAACCTTTATAATAGTTATTTAAAACAAGTTTTAAAATATTTTAGAAACCAAAAAGAAATTATAAAAAAAATTTCTTACATATTTTTAAAATGGTCTAAAATAGTTTTAAAAAACAATATATAATTAAGAGTTTAAATAAAATAAAAAACCATATATAAGAAAAGTTTCGACATATACTATCAAAATATAAGATTAAGACATTTTTAGTAGAACCACAAAAACATTAAAAAATTAACTTTAAAAAAAATCATTATATAAAAAAGAATTTTATTTTTTCTTTTAGCAATTTTTCTTTAACTTTTATTAAATAATTATTTTTAAATATAGATTTAAATTCACTCAATGAAAGTTTGAGAGAGAATATGCAAATCTTTTAAAAAACACTATTTTGATAAATAATTTTTTATCAACACGATTTTAGTAAATAATTTTTCACTAACACCATCACCGGTTTGAGAAAGAAAAAAACTCCAATTATTGGTTAGTTTATGTAGATGAGATTATTTTTTGTGTGTTTTTTTTGTAAATAATGTTTTATCAACACGATTTTAGTAAATAATTTTTCACTAACACCATCACCGGTTTTAAAAAAAAAACTCCAATTATTGGTTAGTTTTTAAGAAAAAAAGCACACAAAAAATAATCTCATCTACATTCGCCGGTCAAACTATCGGATTACCTAATAACCAAAGCCATTTTACTTTTTACCTAAAAAAAAACTACGAAAGTTTAGTCCCAAACCTAAAACATCAAATTGTATAATAATTTTCACATGGTTCTTTTGACTAATTATCAAGTTTATTAGTTTATTAGAGTCTAATTGTTTTTTAGAATAGATATACCATAAAAATAGTAGGAAGATATATGATCTATTAATTTTATAAATCTAAGGGTTGAGATATACATAGAAGTATAATAAAATGAGAGTAAACTAAGAGGTGAGAAAGTATTTTTGATAGAACATGTTTTGTTGACTCTTTTCTTAAAGTTTTCCTCACCTTTTTTAAATGTTTATAGCTTTTTCATATGATAATATTTTTTTATAAAAATTATATACCATAAAATCGAATATTTTTTTCTCTTTTGATTTGAGTATAGTATTGATATTTAACAAACTAAAATTATTTTTTCTTTTAATTTTTTTACTAGTTTGTGAAAACTGTACTGGTTTTCAAAAAAAATTACTAATTTATAAAAACGATATTTTTTTGTCAAAACATTATGATTTGTATTGTTTGCATTGTACACATTGTTTTCAATTAAAATAGCCATTAAAAATTATCTTTATGTTGATTTGTATTAAAAATGTATTTTTCTACGTTAAAAACATGGTTTTTATTGTTTTGTTTAGGATTAAAATACCTTTACAGATATTTCTTATTGTGTCACATATCAAAAGTTTTATTCATTTCTATTTTTTTAAGAAAAAATAATTTACTATTTAATACAACCCATTTACCCTCCTTGTAATGTATTAGGATTAAAGAAAATAAGCTATAGTATCATGATTCAACTAACTCAACTTCACCTACTACTAGTCTCTCGAAGAAGACCCTTCGCATTTATCATTGCATCTTCGTTATGACTCTTTGGGGTATTTGGAAGGCGAGGAATGATTTGCTTTTCAATAGTCCTTCTAAGGCCATTCACGAGATCATCGAAGATATTAAACATGGGGCTTTCACGTGGATTAAATTTAAGAGGCATTTCACGTCCTTGCAATGATCGGATTGATGTGACTTTTCTATATAATTCTCTTTCTCTCTATCTTCTTGCTAGTGTCTTCTTAATAATACTTCTTGCCGTTCAAAAAAAAACTATCGAAGTTATTATTTGATCAAATGGATGATACATGACATCATCACCTTGAAAAAAAAATCATTACAAAAACCTTGAAACCAAAGTTGATATCAAAGTATTTGTAGTTTAGCGGTATTATAATGAACAGTAAAGGTACTTTTTTCAAAAAGAATTTAAACTACCACCTTTTATTAGTTTTAAGTATCATGTAACTTTACGTTTTATGTAGGGTAATCAACATGTTTATAGACCAAAAATCTGAAAGCATTCTAAGTTAGACAACATACATCATATATACATCATGTAAATTCTAATCTTACACCATCGGATAGATGACAGTTGATCATCAACATATTTGATGGCCAGACGAGAGTTAGAAAAAAAACTCCTTCCAACTTTTACATGAGGCCACTACTCGAAGGACAGTCATCTTGATATCATCGAACAACCGTCTCAGTCTAATTTAACAAAATGGTGACATGTGATTAGAAAGAGTTGTATGTTTATAGCTTACAACTAAACTAAACTAAACTAGCTAATGTAAATTAAAAAATAGATTTAAATTGTGTTGAGTATACCCTGTTACAAAATACTAGAGTTCATGGGAAACATTAATGGCAGCAGTAAGAGGAAAGACATTGCCACAGGTTAAGATTCTCTTGGTATTTATGATGATCAGAGACATGCCACACATCTTTCTGCAGCTACCTCTTTACTCCATTTTAATTAATTCAACTACAGTATGACTGGAAATATTATCTTTTCTTTTATTTCCAGTTTTAGATGTTATAAATTGTAAGTATACATTTCAAATTTTAACCATAGAACATGTATCAGAGAATACTTCCTCAATATTTTCTTGAACTCCAAAAAGAAAAATAATATGAAAAGATGAAAACATGTGTTCCTCCTATACAAACATCAACCATAAAAAGTTTAGTAATTATTTTAAAATATTAAAAATATTTCTTAAGTGTGAAATGTATTTGATGAAAAAGAAAATCTCTCAAAAAAAAGTTTGGTGGTATTGTGCTAAATTGGATTAAAAGATTATAAGTTTAAATCTTATAAAATGTAAGTACCATGATTTTAGCCGTTTAAAATTTCTTTTCACGAAAATGGTTTATACGTTGACATTTTCGTAGTTAACACAAAATGTTGTAAATTGATTAGTGAATACAGAATTCGTGAATACATGATACGAACATATTGCTGATTTACTAGTATTAAACAATAATCTTTTAAAGTCCCAAAGCAAAACTTAAAATTGAAGCCCTCTCTCAAACTATATTGTTCATAATTCCTTTTTTTTTCTCTTTGCACATAGTCATCCCCCAACAAAATTCTTCGCTTCGAACTTGCAAAAAAGGAAAGAAAAAGTCATCGAGTTTGCGTAATATATGGTAGATAACATGTTATATATGAGCTTTTTACTACTGTTTATTAATTGAAAAAATGCTTTAACATTATCAAGCATCAACTATTGTTTTTTTCTAAATATTAATTGACATCATGCTTATTACAATTTATAAGTGTATGTGTAACGAAGGTTATAAGGATGATGGGGTTATGTGATTTGTGGCATATGGGGATTATAAGAATAAGGGATTAAGGGGTGTAGTGGGGGTTATGTGATTTGTGGCATATGAGGATTATAAGAATAGATGATTAAGGGTGTAGTTATGTGAGATGGAGGACCAATAAAAATAAAGCAAAAAATAAAAATAAAAAAACCCCAAAGAGATGAGACGTGATATATAAAACGGCCAACCCATTTTTTTAGTATATAGTTCCCCTATGTAGTGGGGAGTGGGGCACGATGGGATGTTATACCCCTATAACCCTCACTACACTCAACCTAACAATAAACATACAAGTTAACAGAATGTGTAGCTAAATGCTTGTTTACAATTAAGAACAATAATTAACAATTGATGTACAAATTAACATAATGTTCTTTTACTAGAATGCTTATTAACAATTGCACATCAAACAACAATTAACAAGGGAGGCATGTCATTATTAGAACACAATTCACAAAATAAGAACCTGATAATCTTGAAGAAGAGAAACTGAGAACTTCGAAGTCCTGAAAACAATCATCAAATGCGAGAAACTGAGATAATATGAATAGATTGTAAGAACTGATTTCTTAGAAGTCCTGAAAATGTCGAACTAATCTACGAATTTGATCCTTAGGGACGTTTGGTTCATGGAATGTAATGAAATTGGAATTGTAAAGTTTTCTTTTTAAAGTTATGTTTAGTTGGGTAACAAAGAAATTTGAAATGCAATGAAATTGTTTAATCAATATAATTTGGTACTATTTCAACATTCCTTAGAAATCTTTCACTTTAATGAAAGAAAGTTACATGTCTTCAAATTTCATTAATTAAAATAATTTATTCCAATTTAAATTTGTCCATAACCCAACTAAGCACAACCTTAAAAGAAAAACTTTGTAATTTCAATTTCATTGTATTGCACGAACCAAATGCCCCCTTAGGGTATTCGCAATACAAGAGTCGAACCCTGTGGTGGTGGTGAGTTGGCGTGCGGCCCACCGCGGGAACAACGTTATGGTGGGTGTGGTGCCACACTATTTTTGACCCATGCAGTTACCAAGCACCGCATCCTTCCGATTTCTTCTCTCTATCTCTTTCCTCATTTTCTCCTCTTTCTCATACTTTTCTATTTTTATATTATTAAAAAAAGTGTAGGGAGGTGTGATGTGGTATTACGTGAACTAAAGATAAGAATGGTGAACAATAGAATCAAAGATCTCTCTGTTTCTGATCTGAGAAGTATTGAATATGGACTTATTGTGAAAGATCCACGGAATTCACCAGGTAGTGAAGCAAACAGCCTCAACCAAAAGATAAGCGCGAATCATCTAGCAAGAGCATCCAAGTATTCGAGGAACAAGGTAAAACACAATCCACCTCAAGTCACGTAGCAATCGAACCCAAGTATTCTCAGCTATGAAACACAAACCAAAAACATGAAAAGAGTTTTCCACCTGAACCCCACACATCTGACAATGAATTTGAGAAATATCCAACCCCTCTTGTACATGCTCAGCTCCTAAAATGATGACCCATATTCTATCACACCTCGTGCACATGCTTAGCGCCACTACTCCCTAAGTAATACCCGCAATTTGATCAAAACTTATTTTTATTTATTATTATGTAATGTTTAATCATGTATTTATTATAATATATCCCCCTATTAAGCCACTTTATTACATATTTACCCAAGCCTAAACTTTAATTACATATATCCCCTTTTTCATTTAAAAAGACAAATTTACCCTACAATTTTCAATTTTCAGAAGAACAAAATTAAGTAAAATCATCAAAATGATATTTTATGTTTGAAGTGTACCGGATCAGAAAATCAAATCAAAAAAATAAAAGGTCGCGACCTCTTCTCCAACATTCTCGTACGGCGACCTCCTTCTCCAACAATCCCGAGTCTCGAAGGCGACTTATCTTCACCAACTATCCCGTACTGAGGAACCAGCAACGCCGATCTATATTCTCCGATTGAAACAAAGGGAACCGGCGAAACTGACGACTCTACGTACATTGATGTTTTGAATCCACGTTTGGAACTGTACGGTAGCTTTAGGCTTGGACCAAGTTTGAAACTTACGATTTCTCCAATCCAACGATGAGTGTAAACTAGCTTTAGCTTTTAACCAATTTTATTTTGGTAGACAGGGGCGGACCTACTTGGGTTCCAGGGGTAGCGCCCGCTACCCCTGAACTTTTACCCCGACGTGTAAATTTTTTTTTTTAATAGGTTTTCGGTTTTTCGCGACCCCTGAAACAAATTTTTCGCGACCCCTGGAAGAAATTTTCTGGCTTTTACTTAATAATATGATCAAAAGCCCCTTAAAAATATGATTAAAAGCCCGTTAACTACCTAAAAAAAATTTTCGGGGGCGCTGCCCCGAACCCCCGTTAGTCCCCGCTACCCCTGATATTCTTTCCTGGATCCGCCACTGTTGGTAGACCAGCTTCAATTTTGTGTTTTATATAAACAAAAGCAACTTTAATTTTCTGGTGCTGCAGCTTCAAAGTTCTATATTTTGGTTCTAATCAACAAGTCAACAACAGTAACTTTATTTTTTCTGTTTTATATTTTGGTTTATGATTGTTAGTTGATTCATTAAGGGTATAATAGTAATTTAATAAGTTGTTTTAAATGAATTGGGTAAATATGTAATATATATTGTTTAGAAATTAGGGGATATATGTAATTAAAATTTAGGTTTTGATAAATATGTAATAAAATGACTTAATAGGGATATATATATAAATGTCGCTTATTATAATACAACGTTTTTTTTTACCATGAATGACAAGTTTTAATTAATGTTATATTTATTTTTTATTTTTATAAGTAAACTATTTGCATTAAAAATTAAAAAGAAATATTGAAATTCATGGTTGAAAGATATGATGAAAAATGAAGAAAAATGATGATTTGACGTCGTATGAACATATATAAAACACTAAATGATAAATATTGGGTGCTATCTCATGCTCTTATAATCTACTCCGTCACTTTAAAATATTTATACCTGCTCCTATAATTGAATATTTAAAAAATCACGTGTAACAAAGTCCTAATTATAAACTTTCAAACAGACCAAAGGTTTTGTATCACACTGGTCTCAAATAGTGTAGTAAATATGTTCGTTGAAAGTTGTAATCTTATTATGAGTATTTGTTTAGACTCATTGTTAATTTAGAAGGCGTCTAAGTTAGCCGCTATATAAAAAAAGTTATTGAAGTAAATTCAAGACATGAAAAACATAATAAAACTCTTTTATATAATTAAAGTTGTTATAGAGGTAAAAAGAAAAAGAACTCTTGGAGTTGATATAAATAATAATGTTTTCACCCATTTTCCCGACAGATGAGAGATGCCATGTTTGTCGCAAGGCGTGTTTGGATTCGTATAGGGAACATGTTGTCCATTGCAAAGAACTTCCGGGGTTTAAATATCGACACGATTTGGTTAGAGATGTTCTATTTGACATATTCAAGCACGCAGAGATTTTGGGGAAGAAGGAAGCTCCGGTCAACTTCCTGACGGGCACGTTTGATGGGCGATCGACTCTTAAACAGGCAGACATCTTGTCTTTGGGTGGATTGGGGGGGGGGGGGGGGGGAAGCAAGTATGCCTGGATCTAACTGGGGTCTCCCCTCTGGTGGGCTTGGGGCCTGGGGAGTTCAAGGTGGGTCAGGTGGCTTCTAAGGTTGCGATGGGGCAAGTGAACAAGCACGAGAAGACGTGCATTGAAAATCAACATGTGTTTGTTCCTTTTGTCTTTGACACCTTTGGGTTCCTCGCCTCTGTAGAAGCCCTGAGTAGAGTTCAACGGGTCATGCATGGTAATGCGGTGACCTCTGGTGCTAGGGATGTTGTTTTCATGAGACTCAATTTTGCTATTCAGAAAGGTTTAGCCTCCCTGACACCCTGAGTAGTTTGTTGTCCGCCTCCCCTACCCGCGAGAGTGATTATCCACTTGTATTTGTATTTCTGTTTGAAATTTGAAAATGAATACAAGTTTTGAAAAAAAAAAAAATCATCTCAACCGGTCATTTTCAGTGTGTTCCTTACATTAACTATTAGCAACTGCCGTATGAATTTAATTCACGATTTGATACAACGACCATAGTATGGTGTATATATGCCAAAAATTATGCTCGTCTAAAAAGAATCTGCATTGAATGTTATAACCACCATAGAACATTAATTTAGGCCAACTATATATATCTATATATTTGGTGTTTATTTCTCTCTTCAAATCTTACAAAATGGGTAAGTGGTGGATTTTATTGTTGTGTTTATCATAAAAAAAAAAGTTATAACAAATTATCCTGGTAAAACTCTTCAAATTTACTATTGTTTAAATTTTAAATCACATTCTGTTGTGTAAAATAATATATGATGTTATGCTATACTCCTTAGTATGATATCGTGTCCGTCTTTGGAATTGAGGAAAAGAATAACGTAGCTTTTAACAAGTAAATATGTTATATGCCGGGCAAAAATAGTTGAATTTGTGGATCAAAAAGTTGATAAAATAGGTTGGTTGATGTGGTGTCAATTCTCGTTTTTGAATCTCCTCTAATATACTGTTGACTAGTGTTGGGTCTAGCTCCCCTTTTGAAATAATAAATTATTTTTGCCGTTAAAAGAAATGAGATTTGCTTATTTTGACGGATTAAATACTCATCTAGTCTAATTACATATTGATGCGTTATATGGTATTCATTTCTTATGGGTCTAGTTATTATATTGAGACTCACTTTTAACTTTGTGGTAGAATTATAAGTAAAATTTAAATGACCAAAATCTTGAATTAATCCCGAGTATTTATCAGTATTTTTGTAGTAGAAGTCGAAGACTAGGACACATGCTTTTCACATTCAGTGTTTTTACTCATTAAAGATGACATATTCAAAAATATTTTTGTCAATTGGAGTTATTTTAACTTTTTTTAACGGAAAATTAATATTTACACCAAATACATCACTATCTGGGTTGTTTAATGAACTTTTCGTTCGAGGGTATATGAGAGAAGATTAGGTCACCGATTTTAATTCAAATTTAAATACACAATGTGTAATGCAACGTAAGTGCCTGTTAACGCCCATAAACACCTCGTCGGGACAATCATGAGCGTTAAAAAAACTCTTTTTTTCACATTTGATTTATTTTGAACCAATGAAATCCCTCTGATTTTTAATATAAGACTAGTTTTGACTCGTCCGTTATGACAGGGTAAACGTTTTTTTATTAAAGCTCAAAGGAGTCATGTACTAGGTTTCATATATATATATTTTTAGAAGGAAAAATGGATTTTAATAATACAAGTTTTACCTTGTTGGCGGATAATAATACGAGTTTTGAAATTTCCTCACAATAATACGAGTTTTGTGGATATTGGATTCTAAAGATACACCGTTAGTTTTTTACTAATGGTGTTAGTCTGTTGCCTACGTGGCAGGTGCCACGTAAGGTGCCACGTAGGAGGAAAACAGTCCACGTCAGGTGCCATGTAGGCAACAAACTAACACCGTTAGTAAAAAACTAACGGGTGTCATTGGAATCCAATACCCACAAAACTCGTATTATTGTGAAGAAATTTGAAAACTCGTATTATTATCCGCCAACAAGGTAAAACTTGTATTATTATTCCTTTTTAGAATCCTTTATTTATATGACTTGAAATAAACTAAGAGCTCATTTGCTCTTTATTTTCCTAGGGGATCTTTTTCATCCCTTTTATATTCTTTTAAAAAAATTTATAAAAAGAACATATTTACAAAAATAAAGGGGGTGCAAAAATAAAAAGGCTTATATGCTTAGGGTTTATTTAGCAAATTGAATTGGCATGGGGGTTTTAAACAAAGATATGGGGGATAGACTCAACACGGTTAACTAAGGGGATATTGTTAAGGGTATGGAAAGAAAAGGGGTGAGAAACAGAAAGGCGGGGTGGGAGGGGGGGGGGTGTTAAATCCTAGGTGCCTCAATCATTTAAACATGTGCTCCCAATTTTGTCCATGTCGGGATGTATTACCGTGTCAAGTTTACCTCCACTGAATTACTTGGTTTCTCACAAGTTCAAGAAGAAAGGAGCATGGTAGTGTTTATTCATGCTAATTAGGCTCAAATCCACACGGAAGTAGAAAAGTTAAAAGTTTGTGGCCAAAGTAGAAAACAACAAAACTTAAAACAAAAAACAAAAACAAAAAGTCAGAGGGTAGAAAACGTAAAAGTATGAAATATATCACTATTTCGTTAAAAAAAAGTAGTGAAAAGTTTAAGGGGTAGAATTTATCAAACATTCAAACTACCGAAACGTAAAAGTTTAAAAGTCTCGTGGTGAAAGTATAAAACTATAAAAGTATATTACAAACGAAAGTAGAAAAGTTAAACGCTTCGTGGCGAAAGTAGAATATAACCAAACTTAAAACAAAACAAAAAAACGTTAAAAGTTAGAGGGTTAAAAAGTTAAGGGGTGTAAAACGTAAAAGTCTAAGTCTAATAGTCTCGTGGTGAAAGTATCTATTACTATATATAATACATATTGCCCTAAAGGGCATTTTCGTCATGAAAGTTCCTTAATCCTTAAGACGCGTACAAGGGTTTATGCGGAGTGTACAAGTGTTTGAAGCATGAAAACTAATTAAAGAATACCTTATCAAGAGAATCTGTTCAAAAGCAGGGTTAGTTGAGTCATTTACCCTCCTCGATGGCGAAGAACTCCCTGCAACACGCACGCTACCTTTCTCCGATCAGTACTCAGCCGACTTCGTTAAACCCGCTCTCCACCCTCCCTCCCTTCGATTGGCCATCACATTAAACTCCTATCTCAGGCATTTACTCCTTCTTGCACGCCAACAACCAGAACAACCAGGGAGCCGCCCTTCTACACGCTTCTCCACCTCTCCCCTCCCTTCGATTGGCCATCGCTAGATAGTCTTCATCATCTTCGTTCAATAGGTATGATTACTGATTGGAAGGCCAATATCGATCTAGGGTCGTTCAAGATTGAACGCGTCCAAACGGATTCTGCTCCGCTATAAATTCAGAAGCATCTCTCCATTTGGAATTACAGGTTTCACTCTCTTCCTTTCTCCTTCCAATTCATGTTCTTGTAAATTTGATTTTCGATTTTGTTTAATGATTTGAGTCATCTGTCTGTAGGATTTGCGAGTACGAAGGAAGCTTTACTCGCAGTTCCCTCTTCCGTTCATTAATTCCTTCCTTCTATGATGTCATTTAGCATCGAAATTGCAGATATTCGATCCTAATTATGCAGGTAAATGTCTTATTAGGGTTTATACTTTTCAGTTGGCATGATTTTTGGTGTGTTAGTTGCATTTGTTTGCTATGTTAAAGAGTAGAACACTGGTAAGCTTTCTTTTGATTTCATCTCATTTGGTTTAAGGTAATTTTTAATTCTCAGAAATTGCTATAGGTTTTGGTGAAGAATCATCTCATCAGCGAGTTTGGGTTTCGAATTTCAACTTTTTAATTGAATTTCACCTACAGTTGTACTGCCTTTCTTCCTCAGATATCTTCCTCAGAACTGCACCCAAATTGTAGCGGCCTAACACATACCAAGATACTTCATCTTCACATATAGAAATTGCACCATAAATGTTGTTGAATTTGGATATGTGTTTATAGAAAACTTTAACCGTTATTTACTTTACTATTGACTTTCAAATTATAGCTTGAATTCACCGGCTAAATCACGCCGTTTTCTGAGCTATTTCCGGTGAGTGCTCGCTGTTTAGTTTTGAGCCGATAATCTTTAGTTTCTTTAATCTTGTGTTGTCTATCTTCGATTATTTTCTACATATTCTTATTTTGTTAGTTTATATTTGGGGTTGTGATTTTTTTACTTTCATCTGTATAATATATGTTCTTCTTCTACTTGTTATAATTATTTTCATGGATTTGACAGGTATAATGATGGACTGCACTTTAGTAACTTAACTATCCCGATTTCTGGTGGAACTGCACTTCGGTCATTTATGTTTGTGAAGCATGTGTTTGTTAGACCCTTTTCTGATGTCCAATTCCAGTTTTTTATGAGATCGGCTTTCTCTTAGTTGTTCTATTTGATCAGATTGTGTCATCCTAATCGTTTTCATTATTGCCTGCCTGTTGCTCGCTTAAATGACGTTTTTTTAAACTTTTGAGCCATACAAAGGAACACAACCTTTAAAATTAGTGCAACAGGTGATTATGTTTTTGAAGCTTAATTTTGTTTCAATGTTTTGATTTCGTTCGAATGCTTTTAAGTGAAACAAGTATACATTATCCACATGGGAGTTAAATATAGACAATGGCAGGTAAATGCATACTGGCTCGGGTTAGTTCCCCATTTGCAGTATGCTTTTCTGTCTATAGGATTGGTGTTTTCTTTATTTCCTGGTTGCTTGTGTTTTCTTTATGTAGGTTTGTGTGTAGTTCTGGAGCTAAAATTTGGTAAGTATGACTGAAATTCTCACTTTTCCTAAAATTTTATAGTATGTGCTTTTTTTGAATGGAGAAATTAGTGTGTAAAATTCAATACTTTGGTTGATACACAGTCACATGTGAAATTGTGATATGTTTGTTAAAGTAAGCATTTACCTTTTTTTGTTGTTTGAATCTTCATTTGTATATCTAGGTTTTATGGTTATTTAGCATACATTTGTTCATAAAGATATGAATATATGAGCGAGAAGAGAGCATACATTTGTTAAAGGTATTCTTGTCTTCGAAAAACATAAGCATGTCCAACGTACGTTTTATAGCAATTTTTATTACAGCTTATAGTCTTATACAAAAGCAAACACCTTTTTGTAGAAAGATGGTTCAAAATTTATCTTTTACAGATCTTAAAGAACTTGAATAAAGATGGCAGTGGTTATTATAAAGATGGTTCAAAATTTATCTTTTCCATATATATGATGTTTATTATAACTGATAAGGGCATTTGGCTAATTCTGTTTTGTTAGGTTTGCTTGGCGATTTCTTGCAGCTTTTCAGTAATTAGGGTGTCTGGACATATATTTGTGTGTATTCCTTGCAGGTCTATAGGTTCTGTTCCCATCTTTGTATGCATTTCTTGGAACACTTTATGCAACTTATGGCCTAGGTATTTCATAAAAGCACATTTGGTTATGGAACGTACACTCATTACTCATTAGAATCTTTATTTTCTAATTACTAATTCGTGAATGATAATATTACTAATTACTATTTCCAACATATCTTATGTTTTATGCAGCTGACTTATCATCTTGGAGCACTGATGAAGAATTCCAACATATCTTATGTTCAATGAAGCTGACTGATCATCTTGAAAGTATTACTAATTACTAACTTGATTTGTTTTTGGTCTATCTTCCTGTTTAGGAAAACTAAGGTAAACTAATTACCTAGCTTGATTTTAGATAACATTTCAAATTAAAATTTTCAGGCGTTCGAAAGCTAGAAGGTTTAGAAGTAAATGAGGTAACTAACTTCCTATGCTTGTTTAGATAATCTAATAAACTTATACTGAATTATAGTTAAGACATGTGTTGCATTTTTCATACAGGCACCTAAAGCAAAAAAGGCTCTTTATATTGGATCATCGTGACTCCCTGATGCCATTTGTGGTAGCAACCAAGTGCGCTCCATCCGATTATACGCCTTGAGAAGGTATGCTAACACAAAAGACCGAACCATTTGAGCATATAATAATACGGGTGTTTGACTGAATTTGTAATTCTAAATTTATACAGGTCATGTGATGGTTGCTACCAAGTCTTAATTGATTTTGGGATTATTCTTTCTTTTGTATTCTTCTTTTGTTATCGCCAGCTAATCTTTTGTTTTCAGGGTTTTTGTATTATCAAGAGAGTAATGATATTAGGTCAATTTTCTTAGGTTGAGGCTGCCATTGTTTTCACTATAAAAAGTTGTGTGTGTGTGCACTAGAAGCTGCTGTAGGCTAGACATGAACAGGTTGACTTTAAAAAGTCAAAGTATATCTGTATTTACAACACAAATACTCTTATTGTCACAATAATTAAATCCTTGCTCTAGCGGTGTTAGATGAAACTTAGGCATTTGAAGAGTTGACTAACTTCCAACTAGAAAAAGGTGTAGTCCTTGCCCATGTAACGACCATCGGCATGCAACCAAATAAAAACCGAATAATTGTTTCTATGGTTTGTTATCTTAGTATTATCTCTTAATTTAATGTTCTTATTAAGATTCTACTTTTGACAGCAAATGTGTTATTCTACCTTGAGACATTACTCTGTTGTCTTTGATGCTTTTTCCTAGGCAAGGCTGCTTGCTGGTGCGATCATTAGTAGCGGGGTCGTGATGTTCCTTTAAAAGTCATCGGAGAGATTGTTTTATCAAAGTTTTGATTTATTTACAAGAAAATCCATGGATATGTGGTTAAATTTAGTGATTAATAACTCAACAAATTCTAGAGTACATAATCGGATGAGAGCTTCTGATATGAACATCGGTAGGAGTTGTTTATTGTTTGGATACATTCTTTTGTATATTTGTAGACTTGTTGGTTGGTGTTGTTTATTGTTTCGATACATTCTTTTGTATATTTGTAGACTGGTTGGTGTTGCTTATTGTTTGGATACTCATCGTGCCATTTCATAGTAAAACACAAATGATAATCAATTAAAAATTTAGCGAAGGATCTACATGGTAATGTTTTATGAAAATCAAAAACATGCAAACTGATTACGTGTTGAGTGTGGCCATGCTCATTAATAAATTTATAAATTGTTTACCCTTTCTAATCCCTATCACTTAATTGTTCCAAGAATAAGAAAAAAGACAAGATGAATAAAAAAGAGAATATGGTAACATGATTCGTTTGGTGGAAGGGTAAACAAAACCAACGATTTTTTTTTCACAGAAAGATCGCGGATTACAAACCCAACGATTTTTTTTTCACAGAAAGATCTGCGAAACTGATGAGGAATCCGCGATTCTAAGCCGAACCCATAAACCGTTGCTATCCTTGTTATCCTGTAACAAAAGAGGAAAATAAAACAGATGAACCGCCAAAATATATTTACATTCAATGTGTAAAGTAAATAATTAATGTAAACCATAGATAAAACACAAAACATCTGTTTTGATATACTTTTCACCAAAGCACTCTTTAGAAAATCAAATTACTTAATATCAATATAACACTAGGTTAAAGGCCTTTTGATAAATGTTCTTAACAGACTTACGATACAAAATATCACGAGAAGATTGATAAACTAACAAAAAACAAGAAGTCCTTAGTTGATTGTCATCGCCGCCGCATCGTTTGGGTTTCCCCCTATGGTTTACGATCAATATTTGATGATTCAAAAGTTGTAATTTAGAAGCCTTGGCACTTCATTTTGTTATCATGTTCGGTTAAGGGCTTATTTGGTGCAAAAGTTGTTATTGTTGCTACCGCCGAACGACATGTACCGCACTATAAATTGTCTTCATCCGCATCGTGCTAACAGAAGCAAATATCGTGTTGTATAGTATTGTTGCGTTATAGACCGTTGCCCGCCGCAACGCGCGGGTACGCCACTAGTAAAACTATAAAGTATATTAAAAACGAAAGTAGAAAAGTTAAAAATTTCATGGTCAAAGTAGAAGACAACAAAATTTAAAACAAAAAAAAAACATTAAAAGTTAAAGGGTAGAAAACGTAAAAGTATGAAACATATGTGAATAAACTTTGAAAACTAAAAGTTTACTATTTCGTTAAAGAAAAAATAGTGTAAAAGTTTAATAGGTAGAAACTGTCAAACATCCAAACTATCATGACCAAACAATAAGATAGAAAAAGTTTACTATTCATGTTCTAATTTTCATTGTATATATATATAATTTCGGTGCAAGTAATAATCATGGCTTGTATAACATAATATTTTTTCTTTTTGTTATTCTAAACATTTCTGATAATTTATTTGAAGTGTGAAGACATCTTGTTAATTAATCGAGTATTTCGCCATTTAGGTTGTAGCCTAGTGGTAAGAGGCAAAGCTCCTTTGGGGAAAGAACAAAGTTCAAACCTTGACATGGTAAAAATATGGAGAAAAAAAATTTAGCTGCTAAAAATTTTTTTTTTTTTTGAACGGCAAATTTGGATCACTGACGGGGATATTACACCACCCGCCCGATCATCTTCATTCCCCATCAGGAGGAAACTCATTACTCGTGAGAAAACCCCCTGGCCCAACTTGTAACCCTCATTTTTATTATTTTTGTTACAAGTAGGACTTGAACCCAAGACCTCCACTTAAGGGGTCATACACCTTTGCCACTAGGCTAACTAGTGGTGTGTTGCTCAAAAAAAATTTATCGAGCATTTCAAATTTTTTTTCTAGAACTAATAATTGTTTCAAAATTCAAATAACTGAATATAAATCGAAGAGCCAAAAGGGACTTTTCATTTTCCATTTGAAAGTAAGTTCACCGGTGTATTTTCTCCAAACCTCATAAATGCAAATTTAAAGCTTCCAGCATGCTTTTGCATCAGTTTTCTTGGCTTTGCTTTTGAGTAAATTATGCCTCCAACCTCCCTTTCTGTTGTTGGGTTGTTGGATTATTCAATGCGCTCCCCTACCCCCACCCCCTCTCATGTATATAAACATATACAAGTTATAAGTTATACATACTTTTGTTCATAAATATATCAGATTCCCTTTGCCCTCACTATCATTCATACATGCCTTCTTTTTCTTCTCAGCTTTCATGGGCATCAACTTATCTCTCATAACAATAATCTTTGATTTTGGAGGAGATTTGTGTATTGGCATGAGAAGCATATAATACTGATCAAGATTGAAACTACGCACTGCAAGTGTTCTTTGTATAGGTATATAACCTAATCTTTATAAAAAAAAACTTTGTCATTTGGGAGGGCTTGTGTGTTTCAGTATAACAATAATACGAGATGTTGGTGCGGTTCAATCAGAAATCAACGCTCTTTTAAGGCTTCTAGAGTCCTGTTTTTCGATTGAGCCGTGCCAATATCACGTATGACTTCAACTACTGTATATCACACATCTCTCACTGATTTTCAAGAGCTTTAATTACTTAGTTTTATATAATTATTATTGTAGGTTTCTTTATATTTTCTAGCTTCAGAATATTAAACTCAGATTGTGTTTTTTTATAAGTTTATGTTACATATCATTGAATTACTCTCGAACACATGCACATATCGTGCCTTTGCTTGTATGTTCTATGTATAATTTTGCTATGTACTAATATTGAGTGTTGCTTTTTCCACACCTTTTTCCTGATCTCACATCACTTTTTTAACATTTTTTGATACCCCTTTTTCATATTCATCAAGGATAAAGTGGTCGATTTTGTTACTTTTAAAATAGCGATTTAGGGTAGACTAATTATATTTTGTCTCACTTTAAATATTTTACTATTAGTTTTTTTGAACAGCTAGCCAATTAATTTTATGAACCCCAAGACTCCAAGAGGACCCTCTAGCAAGGTGCTAGAAGGGAACCCAACACCAACCACCAAACACCAAAAGATTACATGAAGCAAAAGTTTTCAATCAATACTAGATTTACATCTACTATTTAGTCAAAAGGCACTTCAACTTATAATCTTCTTGATGACTTTACTAACCGAAGGAGTGATATGCTGGAAGATAGCTGTATTTCTCTCCCTCCACAGACACCAACAAGCGGTCAAGACAATCCCATGAATAACATATTTATAAACTTATATGTGCCATATTACTATTATTTATTGTTGCCATTGTAAACTTATATGTGTGTGTGAGAGATATATTCATATTTGCAATGGCGAAACTTGAAAGAAAACCCCGAGGGGGCGGAATTCAAAAATTCTATGGAGGGGGCGATTCTTAATACATTCGAGGGGGCGATACGCAATATATATAAATGCTTGTACATAAAATCATAAAAATATGTACTTATGGACGAAAAAACCGAGGGGGCGGTCGCCCCCTCCCGTCTCTTCTAAGCTTCCCCCTTTGCATATATGGGTTTAAATATTCATATTTATGCAACACAAAAGGCCCATATCTTTTCCATTCTGGCATTATTTTTTTGTCTTTTGTCGTAGTTATTACTTTTACATGTCAAATAGTCACCTTTTAGTTATATTATCAAACAACTTTGTTTGGCTGCCTCTAAAAGTTTAAAGGGATGATTAAATATGATACTTGTTATTTTCATGTTGTTTATTGTACTACAAAATTAGTTGGTTCTTTTTATGTGGCATTATTATGTAAGCCTAAAATTTGTATTCCTGTTTATCCTATTAAACCAATTTTATTTGATAATAAAAAGCTTATACAAGATTCAAAGCAAATTAAGGGAATGTAAATCCTATTTATCTTTGGAAAAGAAAGTTGTACTTCAAATAAAATCGGTTTAATAAGATAAACAGGAATACAAATTTTAGGCTTACATAATATTATGTCAAATATATTATTTAACTAGTAATAAGTAATAACCCACCCACGTGTTGTAGTTTTAGGGTGTCGAAAATATCTGAATCCGATTAACTCAATCCAATCCAGACTCTCAAATAATTAAAGCAATTAGGGCTGGGTCTAAAAATCTAGTAATTCAGGTTAATCTAACAAACCCGAAATGTAATTAGGATCAGGTTGATTAAGATTAAAAAAAAAGAGTTTTGGGTTAACTTGAATAACCTGAATAGTGATATAGAGCGCTTAGTTTTGTGGATAATGTAAGCTTCTAACTCAATATAATTATATACGTCCTTCTTAATTGTTTTGTTTATTTATGAAAGCACTACTTTTTGGAAAAATGTAAAACCGTTTATAGAATATATAGCCAATGTTTTAAAAACCCGGCCGGTTCAGACGGTTCAACCGGGAACCGGTGGGTCTTCCGGTTCGATTATAACCGGTTTTTAGCAATACTGGGTCAGAAAGTGAACCGCCGGGTTTTCCGGTTCAACCGGGTAAAAACCCGGACCCGGAACCGGGTTAAACCGGGTTTGGTTTTTTTTAATTTTGTTATTATTTTTTTAATTTCTTTATTTTCATTTTAAATTAATCTAAAGAAAAGGTAGGAAAGGCGTTACAAAAAAGTAGGGTTACGTTCACGGTTCACGTTCCACTGGAAACCAAAAAGGCGCTACAAAAAACCCCATAATCCACGAACTTGGGGGACGATACACGAACTTGGAGTACAATCAACAAACTTGAATGAGATTCTCGAAGTGATCGGCTAGAAATCGAAGTTATTAACCAGGGTACAATCGACGAACTTGGATTATTGTAATTTGTATTGATGTTATTTTGGATGATTGTAATTTGTTTTAGACTTTATTGAAGTTTCTTTTTTTATATTTGTAGTGGTTGAAATTTTATAAAATGTATATTGTAAATTTACAGGTTTAAGGAGTCAATCCGGTTCGACCGTCCGGGTCAACCCGGTTGAACCGGTTGAACCGTTTTTTTGGACAAGACCGGTCGGTTTAAAAATCCGGTTTTAAAACATTGTATATAGCTACATTACAAAAAAAAAAAAAAGACAATGCCACTTACGTTAACGGTTTATTTTAAAACCTATATAAGTGTTAGCTTTTAATTAGTAGAAAATTGGCTTATATTAATCTCACTTATTTCAGTTTGGCCGATAATAATCCCAGTTTTGATTTTTTCTTACAATAATTCCAATTATTAACCCATTGGCCTATATTAAACCGTCGTAAACTATACACTAACCTGTTAGTTTCAGGGACTGTTTTTATAATTTCTTAAAATAAAGTGTTTTTTTTTTAGTTCTCCACCTTTGATAATTTCCTTACTGTCATTGTTGCTCCGGTATAGAATATAACTGAACTTCCACCGCCGTGAAGAATGACAGGTGAAATTCCTCAATAGATGAATCCCAATTGCGTAGTCAAACAGCTTGCAAATCATTAAATTAATGGCGATATCGAAAATCAACACACAATGGGTTCAGGCCGTCTGATCGGGACAAATTAATAGCGATATCGAAATTATTTACCATGCACCGTCGAAATCAAAAGATCCAGGCCGTCTGATCGGGACAAATCCAAGAACGTTCGTATATAAATCAATAGATTCTTCCACCGACCGGCATACGAGCGAGATGTGATTTAACGACTTCAGGTGCAGAGGATTTCCGACAATTTCCTTCATTTTCCGGCGAATTACTTTCACAAATACAATCAAACAACAAACATGATCCAAAATTAAGAACGATAATGGTTGCAGGATTATCTAAGTTTTTGATCATCGAAAGATCCATGGATATTCAAAAGAGTGGCAGGATGAATGGACAAGGAGAACAGAAGGGGGAATGTTTACTAAGTTTTTGATCTTAATTTGTTTTGTTTTTCAAGTGTCAGCCTCATCTTATCTGGGACACGTAGAATGTATCATTCATGATTCGTGTAAGGTAGGTGGATCTCATCTCAATTTCATGTTGCTTGATAATACACAACTAGAAATAAGTATCGAGGTGAGTTAATTCCACATTATACAATGAAAAGTATGAGTGAGGTTATAATGAGAAGTTAGGTGAAAATAAGAAGGATAAGAAGTCTTCTTATCCGTTAGATCTGATGATCAATGGCCCAGATTTAATCCCTTAATTAAAATTCAAAAATAAATGGTGAGGTACATGGAGGGGTAATTTGGTAAAATTGCCCATTTTTCTCTTTCCCCAATTATTAAAACCTTCATAACTTTTTCATACGATATTATTTTTTTATAAAAATTACACCATAAAACAAGCGTTTTTTTATCTTTAAAAACCATATCATATTGTTATATAAAAAATAAAATAAAAAAGTTATGTCAATGACATGAACATATGACACAACGACCTGAACATATGACACAATTGACCTGAACATATAACACAATGACACAATGACCTGAACATATAACACAATGACACAATGACCTGAACATATGACACAATGACACAATGATCTGAACAAATGTTCAGGTCATTGTGTCATTGTGTCATATGTTCAAGTCGTTGTGTTATTGTGTCATATGTTCAGGTCGTTGTGTTATATGTTCAGCTCATTCACAATTTTTTTTATATATATAGCAATATTGTATGGGTTTTAAAGATAAAAAACGCTTGTTTTTATGGTGAAATTTTTGTAAAAAAATAATATCCTATGTAAAAGTTATAAACGTTTTAATAATTGGGGGGAAAGTGAAAAATATGCATGTTTCCAGATTTGCCCTCCTTCTTATCCTTCTTATTTTGCATAAACTTCTTACGTGAAATTCTCTCTATATAAGGAATCATAAGTTAATTAATTTTGATTTCATCTCATGCTCCAACTCTTATTTGGTGGATTATGGGTATTTAAAACAGGATATCCGGACTTTCAGATATTCGAATTCTAAATATCCGAAAATTTTTGAATATGGATTAGCATAGTGAATTGGATATATGATAAAAACTATAAAAAAAATAACCAACCAAAAATAGCTAGATACGACATTAAAAATAAAACGATAGATAGATAAATATTTTAAAATAGTCGAATACGAGTACACTTAAATAGCCGAATACCAACTAAAAATTTAAAAAAGAATCAAAGTCAACATTAAAAAACAAAATGAAATTATATTGCATATTCGTTCTTCACATCTTGTAGTCTTGTATTTTTGTACTGCGGAAGTAACATGTAAAAGTAACTTTATGTATAAAACAAGTGGTTGTTGCGCGATTCGCTACACGTCTACTTACTTTTGTTTCATGTCTGCTTTGGACGTGGTTCGGGTTTTATGAGACAGTGTTTGTTTTAACTAATAAAAGTGCATTTTATTAAAATAAATTTTTAATAAAATAATGATTTTAAAAAGGAATACAAACCACTGTTACGTTCCACGCAGTCTCCTCGTATAGTCATATGTTATTTAAAATATCTTTGCTATTTATAAAATAAGAAAAACAATTCCTGGTTTGTGAGGCACATTATTGTGCTTCGTTTCAACCACTGAGGATGTGTCACGTGTCTAAGTGGCCACGTGGTGGCTGCTGTTATTTTTTTTTTTTGTTTTTTTTAAGTTTGTCTTATTGGTTATATATATGATATTTTCCAGTTTTGTGTATAAAGTTTTTGCCTATGCGGCTGGTACTATGTCTGCTGTTTAACCTTGTTGAGACTAAGATAAAAATGTACATTAAATACATATTTCATATGTAAAGATTAATTAAAACTGTATTAAAATTTTAAAATCCACAAAACCAACTAAATCATTCTTCCATGTTTTATATTTGTTTATGTAAACATAGGAATATAATAAACTTCTAAGTAAGGGCGGACCAAGTTAATCTAGGGGTGGCACGTGTCACCCCTTAAACTCATATGCAAAGTAGACATTTTTTTGGATTTTCATTTTTTATGTAGAAATTTTTGATTTTTATGTACGTGTGCTACTCGTAACAAAATTATGCGTGTGATACCTCTAAAAGTTTTTTAGTTCTGACTCTATCATCAGTGATCCATTACAGTATCGATTTCCAGCCCTATTAGCATCGGAGGTAAGGAAGACATGTTTAATTGCATATCACATACAATTATCATAGATAAAGCAGTCCCTCATCTCTAGTGGAAACTAATGAGGTAACCCTTATTAATTTGGTAACTCTACATGATGACGAGGATGGGTGGAATTGCGCTTTGGAGGGCTCTAGACTTCTCTCAGTCAAAAGTGTTAAGATGAGAATTCATAGGTTACAAAAGATTGTACCAGCCTATGTATTCACATGGAATAACTGAGTCCCCCTAAAACTCTGTTTCTTGGGTGGCATGCAGAGATGGATCGACTACCAACAATGATGGCTCTTGCTGCAAGAAACATTAACATACACTTGATGGCATGCCCTATTTACGGTAAGGATAGTGAAACTGTTGAGCACATGTTTGTGTCATGTAACTTGTCTCACTCGATATGGGATTTTGATGCCTCATGGTGTCGAATTCCCTCACCATTTCTATTTAGTGTCCGTTTGTTGAAATTACATAACTTTCATCCAGGGTTTAAGAAAAGGAAAAAACTAATATATTTGATAATAGTGACGACTGTTTGAAGTCTATAGAGAGCACGCAATGACAAATTACATAATCACATTCGGATTGGGCGGAGCAGGATGCAGAAAGAACTCAAGGTCTTGGGTTTTATTTGGCTACTTAATAGGTCGGAATATTCATTCACATGGGATCAATGGTGCATTTTTTATTTTGTGTAGTTGGTTGTTGTAACTTTTCATGTCTCCCTTTTTTGTAATCTTTTGGTGCTCATCGGTGCATTTTATGTTCAAACTTTTTTATATTAACTGTATTGAAAATACACCGATATAATTATAAAATATAATAAAATAATTGGCTTTTTTACTTTGGTTGGTTATAAATAAATAGGGACTTACAATTGGAGAATTAAATTTTGAGGAACGTAGATAGGATTTTACTACCTTTTTCAACTTGTATTTGTAGGTTTAGTTGCTTAGATCATTCACAGCATGTATCATATATTTATGTGAATAGAGTCCTTAAAATTTGAAGTTTGGTTGAAATTGAAGGAGACAGAAAAAGTTATTGTCCATCGTATTTTTTATGAATATTGTTTATTTTTTATCTTTTTAATATTTTCAAAGTGGTTGTGGGTGAAATAGATAAAAAAGACAATAATAAAGATATAAAAAGTATTATTTACTTGAAAAAGAGAAATAAAATATAATACTTTTTAGTTAAATTACAAGAATAAAGATGAGAACTTAACGTTCTATAATTGAGATGTGGCTAAAAACAAATTGAATGAACCATGAGCAAAGGATCACGTGGGCTAGTAAAAATCAATTGGTTGGGCTAGTGGAAATATAATTGGTTGGGCTGCTAATTAATTATCTAAGCTATGGGGCTTGGGCTGCTAAGTAAAAAAGAAAACGAGAGTGCACCAATTGAAATTAGGGAGTTTGCCCGCAATAAAGGATGATGAATCACGTAGTAATAGTATTAGATATATAAGTTATGACTATTAGCTAAATATTCTTTTGATATATATGGATTAGAAATTATGAGTTTACATTAAACCGTGTCTTTCTGCATGTTTTCTATAACTTATATTGTTTAAATGTTTTTATTATAAACTAAACTTTCTCACTTGGTCATTTGCGTTGTGTCACGGGATGAGTTTAAGTATTTGTTAGTCAATGCAACATGTAATGATTTATTGTTTAAGTTTGACTCTCGTTTTGCAACATCCTAGCTCGTGTCTTTGGTTGCAATTGAGTTATTTTCTTGTAGCACGGCCGGATTCCTTTGCTAGATTGAGTTCCTTTTATGAAATCGTAGTGAATTATGTCTATGTAATTTTCTAGGAATAACTTGTTTGCACATTAACCACAACATCTGAACCTAGGTGTGATTATATTTTCATTTTCATTTTCTATTTAAACCAAAAATCAATTTTTATACTTTTTAGCATTCATCTATTTAATAAGAGACATTAAAGTTGCAGGATTATATTATTCTATTTAATAAGAGACATTAAAGTTGCAGGATTTAATAAGTGAAGCAAAATTAGAGAGTATATTCTATTAATTTTAAAATACATTAGTGGCTTCAATATATATTATAAAGTACATAGCGAAAACCCACCATCCATGTGCCTTATGAGACATGACAGCTCGCTAAAATACCCCTAAATGTTTTTACATTCCTATCGTCACGAATGATGTCGTCACATTTGTTTGTTTCCGTCACAAAATACGTTTTCTTACGGGTAATTGGACTCATGGGATTACAAAATAAAATGTATAAATTATGGTATTGGGTTTGGATTAAAGTATTAGAAATTATTATTAAATCCTTCTACATAAAACGAAATAATGATGTCGTAAGCTTGTTTAAATAAAAGTAAGTGATTAGTTATAAATTGTTTTGAATCGAGAATAATACCCGTGTGTTGCTACGTGTTGAGCTTTTCTTTTTAATAGTAATTCATTAGTAAGTACTAGTGGGGTACCCGCGCGTTGCGGCGGGCGAAAGTTTATAGCGCGTTATTTGTCTTCTATTCGTGCGTTCGGTGGCGACGGCAATTTACAACTGCACAATACGATGACGTACTACAATTGTGTATGATGAGATCATGACGCAATGTCGATCACGATTTACCGAGTGTGTTCTTTATAGATGGTCAAATAAATAATAACAATTTAATTATCCGAACAGCTGAATAGTACTGTTGAAGTAAAAATAAATGTTCAAACACAAGAGTAATAAGATATAAATCATAAACGTAGTAGTTTTGAAGTTAAAGTCCAGATGTCAACTCTAGATAGTTTACATTCTTTTTTTATTTTTTTTATTTTTAAAGTAAATACTTGTTTAGGTCTAAGTTACCCAATCTTATTTATTCGTGTCTTACTGAATAAAATTAGCATTTTTTGTATTTTATAGGAATAATAAGTAGATAATAATAATTGTAATCAGAATCAAACAAAGATATCATTTGTATATTAACAAGCTTTTTAATTAGCGTGTTGCTACTCGCGTAAAGCGTTGCTACTCGCGTAAAGTAGACGAAGCAATTTGAAAACACGTAGAATAACCATAAGCAAGAAAATAGTGATGCAGCACCAAAAAGGACCATTGAAAGGCATAATTACATAAATACACCAAAAGTGTTTAGTGTTTAAAAAAAACATCACACCTAAAAAGAACATACGGCTATAGAAGCATAAGCAAAAATCACAGGCCAAAAGCACCGCGTACGACGAAAATGGTTGTTCCAGTGCCATCTTCTTTAAGTGATTTAACCTTCTCGATTTCTATTGGTTCACACCTGTACCAAAAGAATAAAATATGTTACTTGCTAATATGATTGTTTTGTTATGTTTAAAGATAGAAAGATTAATTATGGATCTATTAGTTTTCTGTGTATAAAACAAGATAGACTATCCGTGGTTCACGTCGGGACAATCTACTTGTAATACGCCTTCGGTGTTTGTAGTTTCTATTTTCTATGATTGCATCATTTTATCCAGTCTACCCAAAACAATTTATTTTCTTTTAACTCAACAATATTCATCAAGTGATAGAAGTGGGAAATGAAACAAACAGGTCAAAAACATAAAATTACCTAAAAATACGTACTACATTCTTTAAAACTCAAAAGGATAAAATCTTTATTGGTTTCTTGAAAATAAGGAAAATAATTTCTCTACACAACAGAGTCGTATTCATTCACTAAATGAAGGTAAAAAAAAAAAACAGTTAAAAAAATGAAGGTAAAAAACATAGCAACTGCTTCATCTTTAAAAATCAGGTATGTGAGGGATGATAAATTGAGCTAACTTCAGGCATCCACCATTGTAGCAAAGATGGTAACAATCAGATGCAAACTTAGACCCAAGTAGTCATTTTCTGATAAATAGAAGTAGCTTCCTGAACAGCTTAGGGTACCTTACCTGCTTACGGGTCACAAGCACCCATAATGCAGTGTGAAATAAACCAACAGTTACAATTCTAAAACCTTCAAATCTAACTGCAATGTGAAATAAATACTCGAATAATAACCTTTAGCTAACAGGGAAATATGTCAAACGGTCAAAGTTTGAAAATCATCCCAAATCTTTTTTTAATGCGTATAATCTCTTAAATCGTTTTTATTTAATGATTTAGATTATTTTTAATGACATATTCTACAAGTTTTAACAACACTTATGAAGCATTACAGCAACTTCTAAAACCAAGCTTTGTGAGCCCAAAGTAAATGACAAAATATGATAATTTTCATTTGCAAGAGTCGTTGACTTTTGAAAGCATGCCTCTTTGAAAAATAAATGTTACATAAACAAAAATATAATATACCTTCACGTAGGTACGTACTTGCTACAAATGCAGCTCGATGAAGCAAAATAGGGGAAACCCCACGATGCTTTACTGGAAAAATTATAAAATTCAGGTAACAAATGAACTCGATGGACTGGGCTGCCAGGTTGCACAAGCTATATTTTGCCATCCCTTCTACAAATTGTATTATAAGTTTATAACTTCATAAATGGAATAGCTGTATCATGCCAAACAGTGTACATCCGTTAATCGTTTTGCCACACACCCATCAATATTACTTTCTACATTGGGTAAATGCAAGGTAAGACAGGTAATTAAGTTTATAACTTCATCAATCTTGTAACAAAAATTAAATAAATGAGGGTCACAAGCTGGGCCAGGGGGGTTTTCTCACCTATGATGAGTTTCCTCCTGATGGAGATTGGAGATGATCGGGTGGGTGGGTCATGCCCCCGTCAGTGATCCAAATTTGCCGTTCAAAAAAAAAAAAAAATATCTGTATCATGCCAAACAGTGTATAACGAAGAAAAAGAATCAAACATAGAAACAATTAAATAAATGAGGGTCACAAGCTGGGCCAGGGGGTTTTCTCACCTATGATGAGTTTCCTCCTGATGGAGATTGGAGATGATCGGGTGGGTGGGTCATGCCCCCGTCAGTGATCCAAATTTGCCGTTCAAAAAAAAAAAAAAATATCTGTATCATGCCAAACAGTGTATAACGAATAAAAAGAATCAAACATAGAAACCAAAGATCAGACTTACCGTATTAATTAGTCCAGTAATTTGTCTTTATCCTTACTTTTCCAAGGCCTAGAAATGTCCTTTGAAGTAGACCACCAAATATACACATGCATATATATATAAACAATTGATATTCTAAAGACCATTATCAAAACACGGTATACATAATACTACACTTCTATTAACTTAAATGCTCATTATAGTTTTCCCAATAAAAAGAGTTGTCCCAATAGGTAATGACGCTTTTGATACATCATATTCAGGCTATTGTGGAATAATGTATATGAGGGCCTATATGGCTATATGATAACTATATACACATTAATGCTGAATCAGATGCATTGACACACAAATTTGTAGTCATTGACAGTGGATAAAAATCATCTAAAATGATAATAAATCACCTACCACCAGAATCTTCAGCATTAGCTTCAGCAAACAGGTTTATAGAAACAAATACATATATAGTTAAATAATACAAACATTTCAGAAAACTATAAAAACTGCAGCAAAAATGCTTACCCAAAGCTGAGGAAATCTGGAGGTCGATATCAGACATGAAAATGTGATGGTATACCACAACCTAAATTTGTAACACATTTCATCCATTAACAATCCCAAGTCACTTTAATTCATTCACAATTCTGTTAAAAAAAAAAAAAAAAAAAAAAACATAATTACAAGAAGAATGAGTACCTCAAATCATTGTAGCCAAGTAAACTGCAAATCTGAGACAATTTTTTCATTATATATATTGAGAACCAAGAGTTTGCCTGTACAAAGGTGAGTACAGCAACCAAAGCTGCACCAAAAGAAAAAAGTCCAACAATCTTAATGAACCAATTTGGAAGACCACATCAAGAATTAGAAATCTAAAAGTGGTAGCATTAAATATCCACCTTTCTCCAAATCCATTGAATCACTCAAAACTTTTCTGATGTGAAACGAATTGAATATAACTTGAATAGCAAAAACTTACCGATCTAAGTGACTATATCTACAGGTGCGTCAATGAAGGATAAATTAGGATATGATGACTCTCTTCCATACATCGATTTAAACCTTCATAAATCTACAACAAAAATCTCCAAATCAAGAATTATAAATGTACGCAGTACATGCTAATTAGCCAGTTGTAACTCACAAACACACATAAAACCCAAATGGAAGCTTTAGATGTTAAAAACTTACCATGGGTATGAAATTTGTGACCATATTGATAAGAGAATAGCAAACACCCATTGTTTGAACAGATGGTGCTTCCTCTTGCAATAATTTGGGATATACATAAAAAAAACCTCATTTGAGCAAACATATTCTCCAAAAATAATCTGCAAAAAGCACCAATGGGAATCTGCAAAATATAAGCAAAGAAGAAGAAAACCCATTTTTCTTGCAAGTTTTGACATCTAATAATGCAATCTGATCCGATCTGTGAATGTTTAACATAAACGCTTAGCTACAAAACAACATAAATCTCAGGCTAGGAAGGCTGTAAAAAACTTAGAGGTGCTGCAAATAAGTGTAGATAATAATGGGAACAAAATACCTATTCCATCAGCAGCAACACAAACACCACCAGAAATCACATCAGCAACCACCGAGGAAAGAGCAAGACACAACCTCATATAATTAAGATCTATATGATGACACATCCAAAGGTAGTAATTTTCTATGCAAATCCATTATTAGAAAGTAGTATGACTATACAAATGAAGCAGGGAAATCTTCTATTAAACAAAACGAAAAGTAGCAGCTCATATATACCTTACTCAGCATCATATACCACAGCAGCAGCCCATACATTGTTTATGAATCTCCATTGTTTAGTTAACTACTATTTAACCAGCCCCACAATATCCCTTTATTCCTATATTTTGATCCATCACAAAAACAAGTAATTCCTGAGCATTAATAACTATAATCTGCACCTTTTTCCTTGAACCCAACGTAGCCTAACCCGAACCTGGAAAAACAAGCAGAGACCCCTGGAACAAAATCAAATCAAGAATCTAACTTGCTATTATGAACAAAATTACGACTCAGAAATCGGAAGAAAGAAAGCTTACCGTGTTCTAAAATCGTGTAAACCCTAGAACACTAAAGAAAAAATATGAATCAAAATCGTGAAATAAACATACCTAGGGTCGTTAAGGTTCCATGAAGTTCGCACAAAGAGGAGAAGGCAACCGGAGAAAACCAGAAGAAGGAGAACCAAACCCTAAAAAAATGCCATGTTTAGATAATAGGAAATCAAAACCCTTAAACGCGTGAAACATACCTGCGAGAGCTAGCACGAAGGAGAAGACGATGTTGTGGCGGAAGAGAGGACGAAAAATGGTTTTGATTGAGAATGCCTTAGTCTAGGTGTACTATGTTATTTGAATTTCAAATTTCGCAAGCCTTGGGAAGTGATTGCCATGGATTAGCACCTGTGAAAAAGAGAGATGAAAAGAGGAAACACAGTTTACCAGGAATAGGTAGCATCGCTGGAGATTTAAGAGCGGGAACATCGATTGCAGGTCTGTGATAAAGAGAAGAGACATCGATTGTAGGTCTGTGATAAAGAGAAGAGAGAAAGAGCGATGCAGACTTCCTTCAAATAAGAACGTCGACGCTTTAAGAGATTTGGGCTTTAGGTACTTGTACATGTAGCCTTAAAGATTGTACCTCTTAATTTTCACTTGTACCTTATACATAAATAAGTTGTACATCTTAAATTTCAACCACTTTGATAGAATATGTATAATAAGATAGTAGAGATAACTTTGTCCGTTTATTATTTTACAGTTGATTTTATACGGTAGTTCTCTATAATATAACTTTGTCCATTTATTATTGAAAATTGAACATTTGTTTTTCAAAAAGCATTTACGCTTAGATCAAAAAATCAAATATGAAGTCATGAGGACATGGTTAGGACTATGGCTACAGTCAGAAAATACTTTTTGCCTCATTAAAACACCAAGAGTTACACTACATCCATCTTGTGATCATCATAGCCAAAGCACACAACACATCACACATAACCAAGCAATAAATTAAGCTTAAAGAAATGTACATAAAAGGAACACGAGATAGAGAAGGCTAGCTCTTACATACGTGTTAAGGGGTTGTTTGGTTCAGTCTGTTTCATTAAGTGCTGGATGAATAAGCGTCTGGATGGTGAAGACTTGTGTAGAAGACTGAATGAATAAGACATTTTTTGAGGTAAATCTCTTAGCGATTCAGACATTTTTACCATTCAGAGGTTCCAAACAAACAGTCTGTATCTGTGCGATTCAGAGAATTTACCATTCAGACCTCATTAAAAGGTAAACCAAACAGCCCCTTAGAATACAAAGTTCATTTAGATCAATGAAGAGAGAGAAGGATGGTACCACGGATCAACACGAAAAAACATTTATATATAGACACTCGTGTGAAGTTATAACATGTGCAGTTGTTTGAACAGTAAAATTTTATAGTATATCTTAGGAGAGAGTGGACTAATTAAATCAATAAAAAAAGGACGGTGCTAGCAATTAAACTCAGAATATGACACGTAGACCACCCACATCGGTGGTATGTCGCCGAGTACGTATGTACGTACGGCGTACGTAACCGATGTGGGTTACGTACGTACGTGCGTACGTACGTATATACAAACCCTCACGTACGAGACCAAGGCGGGACCCACTGGATTATTCTTTTTTTTCTTTTTTTTTTCCTTTAACATATTTAAACATTTAAATTATTTTGTTTTATTTTAACATTTAATAATACAAATAAAATATAAATAAATTTCAAAAAAATCTGAAAAAATTACTAAAATTCATAATTTATTAAAACATTAAATTTAATATTATTTTTTTTATAAAACGGCTAGTTTTTTTTTTGTCTTATTATAACGGCTAGTTTTTTTTTAAATTAAAATAATATACGTTTTAAATAAAAGAATTAAATAAAACATTAAATTTAATATTTTTTTTATAAAAAAACGGCTAGTTTTATTTTTTGTCTTATTATAACGGCTAGTTTTTTCAAAAAAGTCTATAAATACCACTTCATTTCTTCATTTCATTCACACATAAACCTCTCATTTCTCTCTCAAATTTCTGCAAACCTCTCATTTCTCTCTCAAATTGGCACATGGTCAAATCAAAGGTGGCCAGATTCAATGAATTTTACTTGAGTGTGAAGAGTTCTTACTCAAGTGGGTGGTCTGATGACATGGTGTTGCGTGAAGCAAGGCAGCGCTTTAATGCTGATCAAGTTACAGTTTTCAAATATGAACATGTTTGGAATAAAGTCAAAGACAAGTTGAAGTACAACAATGCTGAAGCTTGTGGGGCCAACCAAGGCCCCAAAAGAAACAAATCCAACACAGGTGGATACACTAGTTCTCATTCATCTACAAACTTTGGTGAGAACGAGTTCAATTTCCATCTTGACGACGATGATAATGTTGGGGATATTCCAGAGGAGCAGCAGCCTCCTCGGAATGAGGAGGAGCCTCCTCGTTCAACTGTTCCTAAACGCCCACCCGGTAGAGAAGCGGCCAAAGCAGCTGCCAAGGAAAAGAAAAATAAAGGTACTGCTGGTTCCTCAAGTACTGAGGAAAGTCGAAACCGATTTTTATTCAAACCTTACTTCAGTAGTCGATAGCAGGCAGGAATATCTGGATAGGTTGTTAGCTATTGAGGAGAACAAGATGAAGCTTGAGGAGAACAAGATGAAGCTTAAGTACTACAAGCTGGCTAACATGGATATCTCTCACTTGAGTAAAAAAAACAGGAAGCTCATATCTCAAATTGTGCCCGGCTAAAGGTGCAACTGAACATCGAAGATGAGTCCGAGGAGGAGGAAGAAGATGATGAGGCTTAGGGTTTCCATGTTTAATTTCATATTTAAGTTAAACTTTTAGGATTTGTTGTGTTGTTTAAATTTGGTTTGCTTTAATAAAAGTAATGTAGGATTTCCATGTTTAATTTTTTTTATTAAATATAAAAAATTTTAAATTTTAAATAAAATAGCCGTTAACATTTAATAATAATTTAATATTAAATTATTTTTTTAATAAAAATATAGCCGTTATAAATAAATAAAGATTAAATAAAATGGTGATGTGGAAATAAAAGGTGGTATGTGGGGAAGTACTTGATGTGGAAAAAAAGTGGGTTTTGTGGTATGTGGTAAGTACGTGACGTGGCATGCTGACTGGACCAAAAAGGTGGTATTTAGTGGTATTTAGTGTGGTATTGATGTGGGTGGTCGTATAAACGCACGTAAAAAGATATCAAAAGTATATCTAGAGTAAATAAGAGTTTACCCTTTTGTTATATATATTACATTGTGTGATTATTTTATATATTTATCCGATTACGTTTGTAGGAAAATTTTAAAATTCCCACCAATCAAACTATATGAGTGTTAAAATAATTCAAAAAAACTCATGTTAATTGTTATCGCTCTTCAAGTGGGTATCTTGATGATCAACCTGTATTTTACAATAAAAAATTAAAAGGTTAAATCTCACATGTTATATGATGTGTTTAATTTATCCTCTAAAATCTAAAAGTTGATGTTAAAAGAAGTTATCACCAACATAATTAATCTATTTGGTGGGTGATTGTACTTTATTAATTGAGTTATTAAAAATATATTAAACCAAATACCTTTATTTAAAGAGTTGTTATTGATCTAACCAATGTTTTAAAAACGGGACTGAACCGGCCGGTTCAATCGGTTGAACCGGTAATCGGTGGATGAACCGGTTCAGTTGACGGCGGTTTTTAGTAGTTTCTGACAAAAAAATGAACCGGCGGGTTTTGCGGTTAAACCACCGGGTTTTACGGTTGAACCGGCCGGTTAAAAAAACATTTTTAAAACAATGAAAAAAAGGTAGGGCCGTAAGGTTTTTCACTATTTTCTTAATTGAAGTTAACTGATCGGGCGAAAAAAAATCGTCACTGCGTCACTTGCCGCTAGAGATTTTAAAACAAACCATCCATCGAAGATAACTGAAAAGATGATATTTTTTTTATAAATATAACTTGCTTAGAACTTATATTGATGTTATTTTGGATAACTGTAACTTGTTTTAAACTTTATTAAAGTTTCTTAACGACATTTGTCGCGGTTGAAAGTTTATAAAATGTATATTGTAATTTACATGTTTGAATAGTTAATCCGGTTCAACCGTCCGGATCAATCCGAATCAACCGGTTGAACCTTTTTTATATAATGCTGGTCCGATTTAAAAGTCCGATTTTAAAACATTGGATCTAACTCTCATTTCTACAGTGGTAGAGAAAGAATTGTGATTGTTTGGTGTAAAATATATAGTAGTAAAATAATATACTTTTGATGTATATTTATAGTGTTTAAATAAATTAAACTTTTTTAAAATTAACTATTTTAATGGTCAAAAGAATCTCCGATGTTCGAAAATTGATTGGGTTTGTGGGGTTGTGGTAACCGTTGGCACTACCCGTGGAGTGAATAGAGACAATGGTGGCGGTGTAGCCGGGCCTGAGGTACTCGTGAAAAAATGCGTTGTCGACCCGTCCAGCCTTAAGCCTCTATTTCAAACTAATTTTGCATTCAAACTATGTTAAACTAGATGCGAAAATGCATGTATTGCCGTGCATTTTCGCAGGGCAAATAGAGACACACAATTACAAAAAATAATTTAAGTAATATAAAAAAACGAAAATACAAAATGACTACACAACGACACTAAAGTTAGAAGCAAATGCTCAAAATATCAATCTTATGATCTAAAATTTACGTTTGCATTGCTTTAATACAAAGTAAGTATTGCGTTTTAATAGAAACCAAAAAATAGATAAAAAGTAAAAAAAAAAATTTAATATCACATGACACCACCATATGTCTACCATGTGTTTGTGTGCTCTTTACTATTCCCCGAACTTTTAGTTTCTTAAGGGTGGACGGTGTGGTGCGGTGTCAATCTCGGGCTCTCGGCATCGGCATCGGTATGGAGCGGCGACCACACCGCAATTCTCGGCATCTCGGCATCGGCATTACACCTTCCCATTTTCGGCGTATTGTTGCCGACACATGCCGAAGGAACTTACCGTTTTTTTTACCGGTAGCTCTCAACGGCTACTAGCTTGTTCTATTTTTTTTTAATTCAACATAACACCCTATAAAAACTACACAAAACTTCAATAATTTTACACCCCTCTACTTCTCATTTCTCTCAACACTCACAACTAAAAAAAAGTAAATCACTCATCACCTCATGGATCCAAGGAAGAAGAAGTCACCGCCCACCGGCAACAAAAAATTCCGACCGAAAGTACGTAAAAATAAAAGTCAATCTTCCACCATTCCTCATGCTCAACAACAACCTAAACAACACCAACATCCCGTTTTCTACTCGCAACTATCATCACAACCTGGTTTCTATCAACAACAATCTTTTGTTGATTTAGTGAGTGGTCGGTACGGACCACAACCCGAATTTTACCAGCGGCACTCATCGCAAGTTCAACATCAATCAATGTATCAAAATACCCAATATCGTGAACCACGACGTGTTGATCTTGACTCCAAATCAGAAGAAGCCGATGAAGAAATTGAGATAGAAAAAGAATTGGAAGAGGATGAACACGAAGCCGAGATGCAAGAGGATGCCGACGAAGAAGAGGAGGAGGAGGAGAGGCTACACAACCCGTGAAGGAGGGGAAGAAGAAGAGGACGTACTGGACTCCCGCAGAGGAAGCGATTTTGGCAAAAGCTTATATTTACGTGAGCGAAGATGGAAAAGTTGACGATCAACAAAGATGCGATTCTTTTTGGAACCGGACCCTCGACCACTTCAACGGTTTGAGTGAACGTGTTACCGGTCGAACAATTTACCAAGTTAACACGAAGTGGAATAACTTGAACAAGTCTATGATGAAGTTCAACAGGTTGATCACTCAAAATGTAAGTATATTTTGTATCTTTATTTTTTTTCCTAAACTTTATTTTTTTTCAATATATTTAATTTGTTTTTTTAATTGGAGACACATGCACGAGCTAGTGGTGCGAGCGATGTTCATATTTTTGAGAAGTCGATGCGGGATTATCAACGCATCTACGAGAAGAAATGTTTCACGCATGTCGAAGCTTGGAAGGTTGTGAAGGATCACAAGAAGTGGCTTGCACCACCACAAAAGGTTGGTGGGCTTGAGTCGAAAAGGACCAAGATATCGGCTTCGGGCGAGTACACAACGTCAAACAAAGTCGACTCGGCCCAATTGCCGAGTCGTTTGCCCGACTTGAACGAGGACTCGATGCCGAGCCACCAACCATGAAGAAGAAGTGGAAGCAAGAAGTCAGGTGACTCGTCGACAAAAGGACCGGCAAATGCTTTGCAGGTGATGGAGCGGTTTGAATCGAAATGGAAGGTGGAAAAGGAAGACAAGAAGGCTATTCGACATCAAACCGTGCAAAGGAAGACGTAAATGTACGAGAAGGTGGGAGAACGATGGACACTCAACGAAAGACCATGGAAGAAGATCAACGGGCTCGTGACCTCGAGTTGTTCTTGAAGCCTTACGATAACGTGCCCGAAACATTGCTACTGGTACTTTTGGATGAAAAACGTCGAGTGGCGTTGAAATATGGGTGGCAATGCAATTTCTAGTTGGTGGTTGTTTTTTTAGGACTTAATAGTTTTTATTCTTAGGACTTTGTAAAAAAAAAATTGACTTTGTAATTTTTTATTTTTTATTTAATGAATTTTTTATGATTTTATTTTTATATTTAATGTTTTAGTTTAATTAAAGTTTTAAAAAAAAGTAAAGAAAAACTAAAAAAGTTTATCTAAAACATCTTTAGGTAACCATAACCACCACCAAAACATCACATTCTACATATTTTTTATCTCTTCTTGTTTGTCAGCACATGATTGATTAATTTGATGTTTTATTTTTTTCTTTAGGCAACATACCCCCACCCTAATAGTGTAATGTTGTTAAAAATTAATGTTTTTTACTAATTCAAATGTATAGCCCAAAAATACATCATTGAAGTCCTTCTCAATCATCAACGAATTCCGGACGTTCACCCAAGGTCTATTAGCGACGGATGTATCTGTCAGAATTCCTTCGATGAGGTGGGTCTCGTTAGTGCTACAACATAAAAAATGGTTAAGATTAGTTTTTTAGAAAAGAAAGAAAAAAACACATTTAGCTAAACAAGTTGTGTTTTAGTCTAGTTGTGTTTATAGATGGACCCTTTAATATGTTTTAAGCGATTGTTTGCATAAATAAGACCACAAAACAATAGATAAAAGAGAAACGTTAATTATTAATATGCGGTTGTATTTTGGTTGAAATAAATTTCTCAATCCGTGCGTTATTATAGGGATAATACGGACATACAAAACATGTTGTATTGTTATATCTGTCTGTAAAGAAACGGAAAAAAAATACCTAACAACCCAAACACCTAAGGTATCACCTATTCGCCTACGACCTAAAATTATGTTATACGACTGTACCTATTATATTATTAACTCCTTTACTAAATTCATTGAGATTGAAAATAGAGAAATAAAGAAAATTTGTGGTACACGACTGTGCATTACCACCAATTCAACACCACCTACTAAACGAAAACGACCATACATGTTAGACCATCAAACCAGTAATAAAAATTTTTACGCATATATAAGAAATTTTTTTAAGAAATCCGAGCAAAATTATTTTTTTGCTTTTGTCATGTGACATCAACCGAGAGCGCCGGTGGCGTGCTACTTTAAGTAGCTAGATTACTATTCCAATGGGTTTTTTTGTTATAGTATAGAAATTTTGCAATTTTAGAGTATCAAGATAGATGTATGGTTCATTTTGAAGTCTATAAGGGCTTCAAAATTTTCATACAATAATGAGTAAATTACGGATTGCGTCCCTGTGGTTTGCAAACTGTTTTGAATTGAGTCCAAAGGTTTAAAAATTTTCGTCTGGAAGTCTGAGGTTTGCATTTCTTTTTGAATTGAGTCCTTTTGCCTAACGGGGTTAAACTTTTCTGTTAACTTAAGGGGTATTTCTGTCAATTCGCTTATGAGGGACTAATCATGTAAATTCATAAGTTTTTAAAAAAAGGACTATTTTTATAAATTCCTTTAAATATTAAAAGTATTATTAAATATATATATATATATATATATATATATATATATATATTATAAATACATAAATACAATCAATTAATCAATTAAATATGTACAATAGACAAAAAAATAAAAGTAAATCAGACAAAGAAGAGAGAAGAGAAAGTGACAACCTCCGGCCGTGAAAACCCCTCGCCGGTGAAAACCCCTCGCCGGTGAAAACCCCCCTCGCAATCTCCGATCGTTGCATGCATCACCCCTCCGGCGCCTCCTCTTCCCTGTCTGAACCCAGCCTACAACGCCATATTTCCCCCTTCTTCTTCGTTCACCGGCGAAACCAAGCAGCTCTCGACCATTCAAACCCCCCGGCGAGTCAAGCCAGCGACGGCGGCCCTTGCGGTATATCCCAACTTCAACCCCAGACCTCCTTCCCTATCCTTTCTCCGGCCAAATCGAAGGTCCCTGGGTCTGTTTTCTGGTTCGCTACAGCCACACTGAAAAACTTTATGATTTATTTTCCGCATAAATTGAGCCGAATCCAATCAATCGAACGTAAACACTTTGATCATCGGACCGATGTGTTACCGATCTATACGTATATGTAAGAAAGTGGTGGCAGCGGCAGATTGTGATGGTGGAGGAGAGGCGACGATGACAATGTAAGGAAGTGGTGGCGGTGGCGGTGGCGGAGGAGGAGGTATGTGCAGCGGATTGTGATGGTGGAGGAGAGCCGACGGCGGCGATGTAAGAAAGTGGTGGCGGTGGGGTTGCCTTTGTGGCGGTGGCGAAGGAAGAGGGATGTGCGCGTGGATCGTGGAACTAGAGGAGGAGAGGGAGTGGTCAGAGGAGAGGGGAAAAAGAGATAAAAAACGATATTTTTTTTTAACTTTTACCTAAATTACAAAAAAGTCCCTATATTTTATTAATGTACATGATTAGTCCCTCATAAGCAAATTGACTGAAATACCCCTTAAGTTAACAGAAAATGTTAACCCCATTAGTCAAAAGGACTCAATTCAAAAAGAAATGCAAACCTCAGACTTCCAGACGAAAATTTTTAAACCTTTGGACTCAATTCAAAACAGTTTGCAAACCACAGGGACACAATCCGTAATTAACTCTACAATAATAGAATGTCCCATAAAAGAGAAAGATGAGAGGAAATTTAAAAAATAAGACTTGATTTTAGATGATATAGTTCACAACCACAATTAAATAATACTTTTTATATATTTATCATTACCTTTTCTCTCTTTTCAAACTTTAAATTTTACAGTTTTTTCCTCTAATATAGGGATTCACCAAATTTTTCCTCAAATATTTCTCTTTCATTTACTCACAACTACACATTAAATTTTAAGTTCTACACACACACCCATTATAGGGAATGAGCTTCATCTTTATATAATTTAAATATAGCATCACAAATATAATATAGGCATTCACATGCATAAAAGTTCATCATTCTTATGAGGAACATTACCGTATATTGACGAATAGCCGACGCATGGGCGGATCTAGTATGTATCCACCGGGTTCACGGGAACCCAGTGGATTTCGAATTTTTAGTAGAAATATATATAAAAAAGTAGGAGTGAATCCTTATATATATTAGGAGTGAATCCTAATAACAAACTCATTTTAGCATAGCTGGTTACGCTTCTTACATATAATGTTGAGGTTCCGAGTTCGGTCCTAGTCACTCTCCGGTTTTTTATAACTTTTTCTTTTAATTTTTTTTCTTTTAATTTGGTGAATAAAATGAAAAAAAAAACTTCCATCGCCGAGTCTAGAACTCGGGTTTATCAAGTGTAAACCTAATAACTTACCAACTGGATAATAAGTAATTATTGTTAAGCTTTTCTTTTGGTTTAAATTTATACAAGTGCAACTATGATAACGATTAAAGAGTAAATATAAAGTAAAGTAATTAGTAATAAAAAAAAAGGTTATAACTTATAAATGTTAGAAGTAATAACCAATTATTAAACGAACACCTTATCGAATATAAGATTAGAAAGCACACCCGACCCGACCCGACCCGAACAAACTGAAAATTTTGACATTTAGTTGTTAAAATTCCGACCACCGAAAAAAGGTGAACCCAATGAAAAAAATTCCTGGATCCGCCCCTGCCGACGTGTATTTTTTCAAAGGTGTGAAACCTTCCTTCTTTCTTGCATCATACCATGCTGTAAACCATGATAAATTTTCTTGAATATCGTAAACAATTTTGGTAAACAATCGTTTCGACATCCGAAATCTTTTTTTTGAAGATACCATTATGGTAACGAGGATTATCGGAAAAATATAACTCCACCAAGCGTTCATGACCATCAACACGGTTACGAAAAGTCAATGTGGGACTAGCCCAATTGGTAGAGACTTTGTCATCTTAGGTTCTAGGTTCAAACCTAGACAATGGTGTAACTAGTGTAATTTAATTTGTGAAGTAGTTTAGGAGTAGGAGTAAGATACATTTGACGTTTAAAAAAAACACGGTTACAAAAATACTAGTCCTTCACGAACGAGCTGTATCTTCAAGTTCTTTGGTTGAATGGTGTTTGCACATTGAGCAAGAAATTCAAACGCCTCCTGGTGTGAACTACCCGAACTACTTGATGAAGTCGGAATCTCTGACAGAATATAAGCTTGGACGTCATTTTATAAAAATTTGTTGTATAGAAAGTATATAGATGAGGTAGAAATGAGGTATAAAATATAGTTAATTTGTTTGGTATATATAGTATGGAAAGAGGAAAAAAATAAATAGTAACGGTACAATGCAACGGTCACCACCCCAACGGTATAACTTTTCTCCTCATTTCTCTCGGATACCTTTGCTTCACGAAAAAAGTAGGCTTCAAAACTGAAAACGAAAGAAGGAAGCCGCAGAGGGTGATATACAAGGCCAATAAAACCGATGGAAACCATGAAGCCGATGGTTGGATAGCCGAAGCCATACCCCCCTAATAATAACGAAGCGTCTATTTGGACATCCTTATACGCTGCGTATGATACAATACGCAGCGTATAAGACTTTTATCCGACAAAGTTACAGAACTGACATTCTCTGACATGGAATTTACCTATACGCTGCGTATAAGACAATACGCAGCGTATTGTCTTGTACTGAATAAATTCATTTGTTTTGTGTTTGTTTGGTTATGTTTAATTATTTTTTTTAAATTAAAAACAAATAGTAATTTTTAGGAGCTCACCGTACTAGAAGCTCAAAGTGTAATTTTCATAGTCAACCTATACGCTGCGTATTGTTAAAGAATTGGTTGAAGGGCGTATTGTAATTTTCATAGTTAACACTTTTTAGTAATTATTTCTTTACCAAAGTCCAAGTCCACAGTTGGCACTTTTTACCTCCAATCCATCGCCCAAACCTTCAATACATGTTTGGAGCTTTTGGAGACTGTTCTACCTCGTGGGTTTGACTGTTTGGGTGATAAGTTTGTGATTAGGGATAGCAAGATCTTAAAGTTGGATTATAGTAGGGATGCATTGCAGTCCATCTTTAGTGAAATGATTAGCATACTCTTTTTTAGCAAAGGCCCGAGAGAAGATCTGAAGCTTTTTAACTCCCTGCATCCAATGTTTTTTTTTTAATTTTTATGCAGTGAAGGCTTTAGTCTAAGTTTGGAGGATTTTGTGATTTCAAAAGATGCTATAAGAACTTTTGGAACTTTTGGAAGAAAACATTTGCAGGATAATGTGTTTCCGCAGGCAAGTCACCAGCTTTGCAGGATACATATATGGGAAAATATTTCTAAGCATTGGCAGGGTACCTTCGGTAAGTGCCAAATCTACACCTGGAAACGTTTTCAGAGACATTGGTGGTTATTGGTTGACTCTCCGAATGAAACACATTATCACAAGTATTATGACAAAATCTTTCGAAATCTTACTCTTGCTGACCGACTCGGTAAGAAGTCTTACTAAATATTTTATTTAATGAACTAGTTTCCTTTTGTAACAAATAATAATCATCGTTGTTTTTTTTCAGAGTGTTTGAAATATCTAGAAGGTTTGTGGTTAAGCACCTTCAGGTTCCGGTTTGTGACTAAAAAGCTCCAAGGCAACAAAAAAGCTTTTTTAAATTGTTAAGACTTTAATGTGTTTGTGTTTTTAATTATTTTATATTTTATGTTAAAAAAAAAAGGGCCCGAAATATATTAACGTCTTTAAAATTAAACTCATAAAATAACGGTTACAATGACATTCTGGTTCAAGATAAAATTAAAGTTTAATGATATTCATCCTCGTTTACCTCGTGACGTTTCGACATCTTTAACGGATTTGAAAAACAAATTAAGTTTAATTTTTTGAGATGGAGGATTTTATAAGATGAAATGGTATGATAAGTGTTGAAGAGAGAAAAAGGATTTATAGTGGTTATGAATACGCTGCGTATTAACAAATACGCAGCGTATAATACCTACGAAACCCTAATCCTGATTGACAAATGATTATGTTTTGATTAAAACATTCCATACGCAGCGTATGTCCTAAAACGCAGCGTATGGAATGTCTGTGCTATTAATTAGTTCTATATACGCTGCGTATTGGTATATACGCAGCGTATATAGATGTTTAATTAGCAGCACCCAATAATAAGTAGATAATCAAAACAAAATAAAGTCTTTGATAAATAGGTGGTGATCGTGTCACCAAGTCAAAGCCCGTGACGTATTTGGGTTCATATCTTCAATCCATTTTTAAATCCTTGTTATGTTTAGGTTCGTATATAATTTTTAGAATTGTTCAGGTTTGATTTGGGTATCCACATGCACGACGTATTTATCGATTATATTTGAGAGCCTTTTAAATAAATTCTCATATATTGTAAATACGTATTTATTTAAAATGAAATTATTTGGTTGAGGACATTCGCTTCGCTTCTTGAACTCTAATTTAGATACAAATCGCTAGATATTTTTAAAGAACACCTTGCTAGATGTTTTATAAAAAAACACCTTGCTGGTAAAGTTAAAACTTTCTAACCAAAGGTTATGAGTTCAAATTCCTTATAATTTAGATGTGATGACTTTAGTCGTTAAAAATTATATAAACCTCTTAAAAAAACACATGTATGATGTAACTAATTGCTTTAAAAATAACCCATTTTAACTAAATAAAACCATAATAATAATAATAATAATAATAATAATAATAATAATAATAATAATAATAATAATAATAATAATAATAATAATAATAATACAATATATAATATATATATATATAATATATAATATAATTAAGTATGAGAAGACAATATTCTAATCCATCATATCTATTATATTTTAATGCATTATTATGTAACATGACACTTGGATTATTCCATAAAAGACTCATCGAATCAGTAGTAGAGTGATGATTGAACCAAACTGGATCATCTTTAAGCTTATTATATTAGCAATAGTGTGAAATTAAGATACCTTGAATAGGTATCCTGATCAGCTTAGCTTGCTAGAATAAATATATATGTTGTTGTACTATCTCTCTATAGTATATATAATTTTTTTTTTGAACGAAAGAGATATTATAAAAGGATTGGCTAAGATGGCCAGTGACGAATCTAGAAATTTCTATGAACGAGGCAAAAAAATAATTTGACCTAAATCAAGTTGGGTCGTCAACCGTGTCAAATAAAACGATTCGGGTAAAAATGTGTCGGAAAAAAAGTATAAACACTTATTTACTTAATATTAATTGTAAAACTTGATATATATAATAATATGATAAACTTGATAAATATATTTTAATCAAATAAACACACACACAAACATATATATATATATATATATATATATATATAATAAAAAATAACTATAAATTTATTAACTAATCCAACAACAAAACATATTACTCGAATTAAGTTTTTCTTTATTTAACATCAAAATTTTGTTGTTTTATAAATTTTATCATCGTCAAGATTTAAACGTTAGTCTCCAATATAGACGTTTTGTCATTACCACTATGTTACACCATAACTGAATTTATTATAGTTCAGTTACTAGTATTTTTAATTAGCCATCATTACTATTTAATATAAAAATATGATAATAACTATCAATTTTGTTAAATTAACAATAACAATCCATTTTATATTTTGTTAAAAAAAATATGATAATAACGAACCATTTTATATTTACATTCTCTCTGGTCTCTTTCGTTCTTTTGATAAGTAAGGGGCCTGACAAATTTTTTAAAAAGGGGCTACGAAAGAATATGATGAATCTAAGCGGGTGCCTCCCCCCCCCCCCCCCCCCCTGAAGCCCACGTGAATTTACCCCTGAAGATGGTTAATCAAAAACAAAACAATTACATCAAATGCATGATATCGGGTTTTAATACCACTCTACCCATCTAACATTGCACTTACGATTCATATTGACGAACCAAATATATCAGTATTGGACAATGGAATCGAAAATGTCTCCGTTTCTAATTTGCGTAGGGTTAAAAATGAACTTATTGCGGGAGGACCATAAAACCCACCAAGTAGTGAAATAAACAGCCTCGAGCAAAGCCTCTTTCTTGGTAAATACTCAAGAATTGTCTAACAAACACATCATCATAATTGGGGAGCAAGGCAAAATGCAATCCACCTCCAAACAAGCAGCAATTGAAGCCCTGATCTTAACGGCAATAACACACGAACCAAAAAGATCATGAGACGAAATTCCACATGTACCCCGTACATTGGACAAAGAACGTGAGGGATATCTTAACCAAATTAATAATATTATGATAATTGTAATAAAAATAAATAAAACCAAAGTGTTTGCAAAATGTTTTAATTAAGATAGTTAAACAAATTGTGACATCGTCCAAGTATTTTTAGTAGCAAAGTTGTCGATCAACCTTTCACAATTGATATTCTCTAACAAGCTGGTGACCCGCCCGCGCTTCGCCGCGGGCCACCCATTTTCCCGTCAAAATTAAAAAGTTAATGGGTATAAAACTTAAAAGTCTTAAAGTTTAAAATATAAAACTATAACATTTATACTAAAAGACGAAAGTATAGACGTTAAAGAGTATGAAATGTAAAAGTCTAAAAGTTTGATTGTCAAAGTATAAAACTATAAAAAAGTTGTGGCCAAAATTGAAAACTCTAAAAATGTTGTACATAATGCTTAAGCCTGAAAAAAACAAAAGACTGGAGTTGATGAGTATAAAAGTTAAAAGTTTTAAAGTTTCGTGGTCAAAATATAAAAGTATAACATTTATACTAAAAGACGAAAGTAGAAAGTTAAAGAGTGTGAAATGTAAAAGTCTAACAGTTTCGTGGTCAAAGTATAAAATTATAAAAGTGTCCTGGACAAAGTCGAAACACTAAAAGTGTTGTATATAATGCTTGAGCCTGAAAAAAAAAAACCGGACACATGTCAAAAGAAGAGTGGTAGCAACACACATTTATTTGACATGTGTCAAGATACATTTGGCCAATGATATGAATAGTAGAATCTGTGAGAGAAACTACCATTTATCATTGCAATATATATAAATTTATCCCCTATTTGAGATTTTCTTAATTCTTCATCTATTTTTTCTTATTACATTTTTTACTACCACCGGATAGTTCTTTGAGAGGCATAATTTCTTAAAAGAAAACGCCTTATAGAATGTAAATTCTATACATTCATTGTTATTATTCAATCAATATAATTGGGTTATAATCGACGTATGTTGGAGGATGGCTCTGTTGTTATTGTTTCACTTAACTGCAAAGTAAACGGATCGAACCGATATATATATAGGTGGTGTGGTTTATACTTTTATCGAATCAATCATTGAATAACTCTTCAAATTTCTATTAGACTTCTAAGATGGTTTTTACGAGAAAGTAATTGGTTCTAATAAACAGATTTCGGTAGGAATCATACGTATCTGAGCAATTGTAATGCAAGTTTTCTATAACATCTTTTATAAACTTGTATCTTATGTCAAAATAAAATGTTATCTATTAACAATAAAAAGGTTGTGAAATTTTATGAGTAAGAAAATGTTGTCAATTAACAATAAAAATGTTAACTAATGGGTTTAATTGATTATTACATCTTTCAAAAGTATCACGTGATATTAAGTTCAATGAAATCACATAACACATAGGAATGTTATCTATGTTTAATGAAATCTAAAAATAAATCTAGACTCAATGGTATGAATTTTAGAAACCCGATATTCGAAATAAATAACAAATTAAAGGTAGAAGTAAAAAAAAAGATTAAAAAGTGTTGTCTATTAAGAGTAAAAAGGTTGTGGAATTTTACCAGTAAGGTTCGTTAACTAATGGGTTTAATTTATTATTACATCTTTCAACAGTATCACATGATACTAAGGGTATGTTTGGTAGAGCTTATTTGAGCTCAAAAGTCCTTTTGAGCAAAACGACTTATTGAATTTTAACTTTTTCAAAAGGAGTTTTTAAAAAGTTGTTTGGATAAGCTTTTGTGGTGGTAAAAACTAAATAAGTAAAAAAGTTGTTTTATAAAAAATGTTTTGCTTAACTTAATTATGTAAAATGACAAAAAAGCTAAAAGTTGTTTCAAAAGTTGGGGGTATAAGTGTAAATTGCCAGCTCGAAAACCAAAAAGTTGTTTTAAAAGCCATGATTTTCTGACTTTTGAAAATACCCTTGTAGCTACTTTTGTAAAAGTTATTTCTGAAAAGTCATTTTCACTATCCAAACATATTTTTTTAACTTATTGGCTTTTTGAAAAGCCAATAAATCAATAAGTTAGTTTTAAATGAGAGCCAAACATGCACTAAGTTGAATGAAATCACGTAACACAAACTCACAAAGGAACCTCATCCAAGTTTAATGAAATCTAAAAATATATCTAGACTCAACTGTATGAATTTTAGATACTCGATATTCGAAATAAATAACAAAATAAAGGTAAAAGTAGAAAAATAGATTAGAAAATTTTTTGCTAGTGCGAGGATCGAATCATCAAACCCATGCCCATCATATGAGAAGCTGGGTTATAAACCAATTAGGCTGGGCTTAAATAAAAAAAGACAAAATAAAAAGTAAATTGATATAGGATATAAGAAAAATGGATTTAAATATAAAAAAAAAGAAAGGAAAAGAAATAAAAAAGAAAGAAAAATATAATATATCTAGGATCGAATCGGAGTTCTCCGTGTGTAAAGCAGTGGCGGCTCCAAAAATGTAAAAACAAGATCGGGCCCTAGGCGAAAATAAAAACCAGGCCCTTATAATATAAAGAAGAAATAAAGGGAGTGAGTAGGATTCGAACCGGGGACCTCTAGGTAACACCTTTATATCAAAATTAGTACCATCTACGCCAATGACATTTTTGTTTTAATTTCAAACTACAATATATTAATACACAATTTGATGTATGTATATATATATAACAACATATTACAAAACTTCCGGGCCCCTTAAAATCCCGGGCCCTAGGCGGTCGCCGTTCTCGCCCCTCCCCATAGCCGCCCCTGGTGTAAAGCCATTGTTTAAACCAGCTGAGCTGGTTATCCTTAGAAATCTTTGAACAGTAATAATATAATATATGTATTTTTTTGTGACAGGAAAAAAAACAAAAAAAAAACAACTATTATCGGAATCGAACCTGAAAGCTCCTGATTAAACTGTAGCATCCAAACCAGCTGAGCTGGTTAGAGATGGTGTAAAACATAAAAGTACAAATATATAATATAAAGTTGTTTTGTTGCATTTTTGTAAATAAAGTTACAAGTTGTGAAATGTATTATATAGATATTAAACTACTAATTATTAATAATTTAGATTGCTTCAAAATTAGTTTTACAACCCACAATCTACCTTATTACCACTGTTAAAGAATAGATGAAAAAGATGAATAGATGATTGATTATCTTGCGATTTCTCTCCACCCCCTTCTTAACTCCTTTGCAATATCTAATTTCTCTTCCCTGATTATCTACCTCGATTTCTCTTCTACCTTCATTCCTAATCCTTCTGGCTTCTGACCTCCCGTTTGCGTTATTCCCTCGGGCCCAGACTTCAATCGACCTAAGCAGTTAAAGGGGTTATATCTATTTTTTTATTTATTTAAGTTATAGTATAACCTTCAGCTAGGGGTGTGAATTAGGGGTGTTCAAAACCGGATACCCGGAATTTCGGATATCCGAATTTCGGGTATCCGAAAATTTCGGATATCAGTTTTCGTTGTCCAAGTCCAAGTCCGAAATTTCGGATATCCGAAATTTCGGATATCCGAAATTTCGGACTGGACTCGGATAGTTAAAACGGATATCCGAAAATCCATTTTTTTTAAAAAAAACACAATTTAACAAAAAAAAACGACAAAACGACAAAACAAATAAACATATTCCAAGTCTTCAAATACAAATAAACATAAGTTCGACCTAAAAAAAGACAAAACAAATAAACATAGTCCAAATATTCAATAATTTCTTATTTTTTAATATAAAATTTATTTTAATTTATTTAAATTTTCGGATACCGGGTATCCGAAACTTCCGAAAATTTTATAAATTCTTGTCCAAGTCCAAGTCCGAATTTTCGGATATCCGAATTTCGGATATCCGAAATTTTCGGATAATTCGGATACGGAATTTCGGATAATTCGGATACGGATTCGGACTCGGATATTTTTGAACACCCCTAGTGTGAATTTTTTACATACACCCAACCCAAAATTTATAGGCTTGGGTTTAATATAAATGAGTCCAGGTCAACTTCGAGTCGAAGTCGCGAAACCGTTTAGCTAAACGGGTCGTGTTCAGATCGAACTCGTCGGGTTGGCGGGTTCACATAAGTTTTAATGATTAGAATATAATTATTTTACATACATTTGTAATTTTTGTATAAAATTGTAATTTTAGAGCATTAATATGTTTTAATAAAAAATTTAAAAAAAAATTGGATCAAAAATGTCGTATTCAGGTCAACCTGCTAAAATTCGTGTAGTGTTCGAGTTAACGTGTCTCACGTGATTTTCGGGTCGATTTCGAGTTCATGCCAATTTTTGGATTCGGGTCGGATTGACCCATCAACCCGTGAAAATGGTCGAACCCAACCAGTTTAACATGCCAACCCTCACCAATTAACTATTTGTGTTCCCTTTATTTATTTAAAATTTTATAAGTCTCTCAAGTATAAAATTTAACAACTAAAGCTTTATATTTTTTAAGAAATAGACTCCCAGAAAGACTTTTCCATAAGTAATCATATTTAATTATTTAACATTGCGTTTCATTATCTTCCACTTACAACCATAATTAAATAATAATTTTTATATATGTATTATTACTTGTTCTCTCCATTCAAACTCAACTTTAGAGATTTTAACAATTTTTTTTCTCAAATATAAGAATTAATAGTAACTTTTTCTTTCTTCTCTACTCATATAACTCACAACTGAACCTTAAATTTTAAATTTTATATTTACATATTTATATTTATATTTATAGGAAATGATCCGTGAATACCGTAAAACAATTTACCACGATTAAATAAGCCGCTTATTTAGAAAAATAAAAATAAAAACCTAAAGAAAAAGTTACACTTCCATGTGCGCGTGATGTTGCAAATATTACCAGGATTTTTGTCCTTTTCTTCCCAAATTTCACAACCTCGTAATCTATATTGTACTTGTCCGATCCAACATTATTTAAATGAAATCCCTACCAAATTCACCCCAAATTCACATGAAACTCAACTCTCGTATTCATGATTGAAACCTTATATATATACACCTCCATGGTTCAAGGACGGATTCCCTATATTCCACCAATCATCAACATGTTTATAATTCTCTAGTACTAATTATTTATCTTATTTATTCCGTTAGTTCCCCGACTCGGGTCGCCGAAAAATCAAGACTCTGTTCACCGGAATTTGGCATGATCTATGGCCAAAGGCCGGAAACTGATCACCAGCCGGAGCGAACTTCTGTTGGGAAGCTACGGCTACGCCGGGACCACAATTCAGGCGGAAGACGGCGGCGAAGAGCTCGGAGAGGACGATGTTTGGTCAATGGTTGACGGAATGGTCAACGGAAACGACCGTGATTGGACCTCACGCGCCACCATGGAGAGTCACACGAGGAGGGGTTATCGCAACCCGGTCCGGCGAGCTGACGTCGGCGCCGTCGGGGGATTGTCGTCGGCGCTTGGGGATGAGCAAGGGAAGATGGTGTCGTCGCCGAGGATCGTTCACCATTTTCTCACCGGAGATAATAACTTTGGGTCGTCTCCACGTGGACGCCACGTGGCCACGTCAGCGCCTGTGAATGTGCCAGACTGGTCCAAGATCTACCGAGTTGACTCGGTCGAGTCGATGCGTGACTCGGATGACGTACCCGATGATCACGATTTTGACATGGTCCCGCCGCATGAGTATTTTGCGCGGGCCCATGCTCGTAGCCGTGACTCGACTGCCAATTCGGTTTTTGTTGGCGTGGGAAGGACCCTTAAAGGGCGAGACCTGAGCCGAGTCCGGGATGCGGTCTGGAGCCAGACCGGGTTCAACGGTTAGGCGAAAAAAAAGACTAGATGCCGATCAAAATGTTGTTGTGATCATTTTATTTGGATTCTTAAATCAAATTAGTTGTCCAAGTTGGTGGAGATCAAACTCAGTGAGTCAACTCAGTAGCAATGTGTAATTCCATTGATTTTCTTGGGCGATGATGACTCGGCTCAGGTTGGATTCAAACTCAATGAGTCAACTCAGTAGTGATGGAGCTCAAGCATGGATCCACTAGGACACTGTTTGATGTAGCTATAAATCTTCTTGTTTCATTATCTCTATTATTATTGCAATTCTATGAATTCATGAAACCTAGTTGAATAATTTTTATTTTTTTTTACTTTGGCAAAATAATAAGAATTTAATAGAAAAATATATATAAAATAAAATGATGAATTAGAAGACAGACAAATTTGGAGGTCATTGTCTTGAATAGGATGATGTCATTTCAAGTATAAATAAACACACACTCAAGCACTTTGATTAGTTGTGGAAATTATTAAGTTATCTTTTAAAATATAAAAATGATAACTAATCAGTCATTTAAGTTCCACTATAAGCCAAAAGCTAGGAACCCATCAAGGGTTTTTGTCATATATTTATAAGAAAAAGATTGTTATAAAGTTATAGGGTGACAACTGGTCCAAATTTCCAAGATCAGTGGATGGGAAACAAAATTATGAGTCAAGAGGCACAATTTTGAATAAAGAAAGTTTTAAAAGTAATTTGTTATTTAATTTACTATAAATATGTATATTAAGTAATGCAAGTATAATTTACAACTGTGAATAGTGTTGTACAAATTATACATTGTGCATCTTTCAAACCAATTTATAAAGAAAGAATATATAGATGCCTTGTTAAATATTAGTTTTCTATATATAATTGTTGCGTCCCAGAATCCCGGGGTAGGATTATCGGAGGTTAGCTACACGTGGATGGGCCTTGTGAAGATTTCTGCAAAACAACAACACCGTTAGCCTTGACACGAAGGGCCCCGAAGGGGGTCTTCGTGACAACACTCCGGCGTGAGAGTAAGTGTATGTTTGAGGAGAGATATCGAGTAAGTAAAGAAAGTGTTAGTGAGAATTTGGATCCTTTACCCGTTTGGCTAAGTCGTGCTTATATAGTGGCTTGCGAGGGTGAAACGGTCATTTTGCCTTTCACGTCTCCTTACCCCGCATTAAATGCCTGATGGGGCTGCAGGAGCTTCGAGCGCCGAGAAACAGGCTGGACTCTGCAGAGATGCTAATCACGTCACCTGTCCCATCGTACCTCCTCGTACCTGCCTGTCCTTCTTGTCGGCTAGATCCCCTACACTTACTTGCTCATTCTCTTTGCCGAGTTCGTCTTATCCCTTCCGCCATGATGATACCCAAGATGGTATCCTTGGCCCGTCATCGAGGGCAAGGGCTTCTACATAGCCCGTCGCGTCGGAGGTGCTTCTTTGTAGCCCTTCTTTTATTCGAGGCCCTTACGAATGGCCTTCTGGGGGTATAACCTAATAAGTCCCCCCAAGTCCAGCCCTTTTGAGGTCCTAAGTGAAAAAAGGGGTGGGCTTAATTTGCTTACCTTTTTCTGGCCCACGTTTTACTTAAAAAGATGCTCCAATAAAAGGCTGCCCTATCGCTGGTTGCTGTTTTTACAAATGTCATTTTTCGCAAGTTCATCCTCTTGCTTTTCTTAAAATCGTTCATTTTGAGGTGGCGTGCAAAGCCGTTGCCGGAGATCCGTCAGTGCCTCTTTTCCGGCGGTTCTACAAATTCCGGCGTGATGGTAGTTGGTTAACTTTTGAGAAGCGTCGCGCCCCTAAGTACCCGTCTTGTACTGATTCCATACTCAACTGCCTTCACAATTGGAAAGATAGCTATTTTTTCGTTTCCTCTGATTTTCTTCCCGAGGTACTTCCCCTTCTTCCTGATGACACGCTCATCAACGATCCACCCCCTAAGACCGGCTTTGATGCTGGGCTGCTCAAACGTCTTTCCGACCATCCCACTCCTTGTAAAACCTTCGCTGAAGGCCTTCTAGTGATGGTTGGTTTGAACAAGAAGGGGCTCCCTGATGGCCAGCGTTTTGTTGTCTTGAAGAAGGGTAAAGGTAGCTATTTTGACCTACATTTGCATGTGTTTTTGCATTCATACGTTTACTTACTGTGGTTCTTGGTTTTTGCAGAAATGAATCTTCTCAAGATTTTGGGCAGTGCTGGGAAGGGCTTGGAGTATACTGCAGTGCCGGCCGGGGACGGGACTCCGAGGGTCAGTTTTTCGGAACCTGTGGCGACTTCTCAGGCATCGGATACTATTAGCACCTCATCGCCTTCTTCTTCAGCCAAGGTTGCTGAGGACGCTACTTCGAAGGAAACCAAGAAGCGTGCTATGCCAGTCCTTAACCCTCAGGCTCTGAAGCGTCCTGCGTTGAGGTTGAATCTTAGGAGCGGCTCCAAACCTTCCTCCTCAACTCCACCGACTGTTGAAACTTCTGCTAAGGACCCCATTAATCTGGATGTTGGCGTTTCGCCCTTTGCTGACGGTTCTTCGGCCCCTTCCAGCGTGCAAGTCCCCCCAAGTGAAGCTGTTATTACTACTGAGGTTCCCGTATCTACTACCGCTTTTCTTGAAGGTCCTTCTACCAAGGTGCCGTTTTCTGAGGCTTCTGGTGCTTCGTTTTCTGGTACGCCTTACTTTTTTCCTAGAATTACTGAGTCAACCCCCCCTTTGTTTGCTCAATTGATTCGTCTGTTAAGTTCTTCTGCTGCCGGTTCTAACCAGAGTACTGAGTTTACATTGTCTCATGCCTCGTTAGCAGCTGCTAAGGTGATTTTTGCTGATGATCATCCTCGATCTCCCGCCCCTAACTATGACTCTGACGGGCTAGTCCCCATTACTGATGCTTCTAAAGCCCAGCCTTATTGGCCCGATTGGACTGTTACTGAAGGTACCATCATTGATGGGGTGAAACCCTGCAAGGAGTTTATGAGGAGGTCGCTTCCTCCAGCCGAGCGTGCATCTGCCAGCAAAATCGGGACCCCAGCTTTGGGGGACCTTCTGGCTATTCACACTGTTCAATGCTTTAAAATTGCTACTGAGGCGGAGAAGCGCCTTAACTGGCTTGACTGTGAAGCAAAGAGGTGGATGTCCAAGTATGGTAAGGTTGCTGCCGAGCTTGAGCAGGTTTTTATGGATAAGCGCAAGCTTCTCCAAGATTTGGAAGGTCTGGAAAGCGATAGGGCTGGTGTTGATGATTTGAAGAAGGAAGTAGCTGCCGTCAGGAAGGAGATGAGTCTGGCTCATGAGAAGTTGAAGGAAATGAATGGTTTGGCGGATCAGCTGAAGGCCCAAGAAGCGTCTGTTGCCCAGAAGGAACAGGAGTGCCTTCATCTTGAGGTATATTTTGCTGCATCTTCTCCTTTCTTATTTTCATGCTTGCCTACTTTTGCTTTAACATTTTTTCCTGATACTGTCTTCTTTCTTGCAGGCTCATGTTAAGGCCCTTCAAGAAGGGGTTCAGTTGGCCCGGGCTGGTGAAGCGGCTGCCAATGCTCATTTGGACAAAGTTAACAAAGAGGTGGCGGCCCTTCGAGCTGCTGGTGAAACTCAGGCGACCATGGAGGGTCGTGTGACAGAGCTGGAGGGGGATAGGCGTTGGCTCCTCACCGAGGGGCTTGCTAAAGCTGTTAAGCGCGTCCATACGTCCTCTCAATTTGGCCACCTGTTTCAGAAGGTTGTTGACGCGTGCACCGGTGCCGGGTACCAGCTTGGTCTTGCCGCTGGCTATGTGTTTTCTGCTGAGGGTACTGTTCTTGAGGATACTCCATATTACGACCCTTCAGCTGACCAAAAGGTGCAAGAAGCAGGAGCTGAGCTTGTTGGTGCTTCTTTCAACGCTCTGGAGACCATAGCTGTCAACCCCCAATGGACCATGGAGGCCGTTCGCAACTTCCTGGACCTTGAAGATCCTGCCACCCCTGGTCCTTGAGCATGCTTGCTTTTAAAAGCACATTTCTTTAACATCTGTGGTTTTTGTTAAAAACATGTTTCATTTTGCCCCTCTGTTGGGGTGTACAATATTTTGTTATGTCTGTAATGGCCTTTCGGCCTTTGACTTTTGTGCCCTGTATAGGGGTTTTCTATGCTATGGTGCTTTGTTAACACTGTTTATCTTTTTGCTATTCGCTGTTTTCAGGAGCGTCCTCCCTACAGTTTTATGGCAATACATAGATATATATGTACTTTAGCATTTCTTGACATCCATCCTTTATGGGCTGGTATGTCTTGTTGTGGTATAAAAAATTTTGCACCACTTTTTATGCCTTCCTTTTTCAGAAGGTGCCCAAGCGACCCTTGTGAGGTCTTCCAGGGGCTTCTACCTTTTCTATTAAGGGCGCCCATTTAGGAATCTTTGGTAGTAATGGACTTGGCTCTTGTGAAGCCTGTTTCTCATTTTACTTAGTACTTTTTCAAATGGCAATGTGTTCGCGTATTTTCTTGCTTTAAGTTTCGTAAACTATGCTAGAACATGTATCACTCAAATTTTTCGTGAAAATTTGGCTTGTTTCGTCAAGCCATATATATATTTAGATACTTGTAACGTTTTACAAAATCTGCCATACATGTTGGCTTGGTACAATGTTACAAAGATAAGCTACTTCATAAGTAATACTTTCTAAGCTGCTGGATGTTCCAGGTTCTTGGGATTTCTGGCCCGTTAATCATAGCCAGTCTGTGTGACCCTTTGCCGTTGGCCCATATGACCCTGTAAGGGCCTTCCCACCTTGGGCCAAGCTTGCCCATTTCTTCTTGCCTACTGGCCTCGTTGGCCCTGAGCACCAGGTCACCAACGTTCAAAGTTACTCCTTTGACCTTTTGGTTATAGAGACTTTGCATTTCTTTTTTGTGAGCAGCTTCTCTGATAGCCGCTATTTCCCTTCTTTCTTCAATCAGATTGAGATTCAACCGAAGGTCCTCTTCATTGCTTTTATCATCCAAGGCCATTCTGTCTGTTGGACAAACCACTTCAGCGGGTATGACTGCTTCAGTCCCATAAGTTAGGCTGAAGGGGCTTTCACCTGTGATTGTTTTTGGGTTAGTCCTGTGAGCCCATAGCACATGAGGTAACTCTTCTAGCCAGTTCTTCTTTTTTCGCCCCAACCTGGTTTTTATACCTTCGACTAAGCTTCTGTTTACCCTCTCCACTTGCCCATTACTTTGGGGATGAGCTACCGAAGTGAACACTTGACATATTTTCAGCTCGAGACACCATTTTCTGAATTTTCTGTCTGTGAACTGCGTCCCGTTGTCGCTTATAATGGTTTGAGGGATTCCAAACCTACAAACAATGTTCTCCCACACGAATCTCAGGATCTGCCTGCTTGTGATGGTGGCGAGAGGTTTAGCCTCCACCCATTTTGTGAAATAATCAACAGCCACCACGACAAACCTTACTTCTTCCCTGTGCCATGGGAAATGGTCCTACAATGTCAATTCCCCATTTTTGGAAGGGCCAGGAAGAGCTTACCGGAACGAGATCGTGCCTCGGGTGCCTTGGGATCGGAGCATGCATTTGACAATTGTCGCATTTTTTGATTTCTTCAATGGCACTTTTGTACATTCCGGGCCAATAAAACCCGGCCCTTTGGGCTTTTGCCACTACCGTTTTTGGCCCAGCATGTAGGACACAGATTCCTTCGTGAACTTCTTTGATGATTTGAGAGGCTTCTGCTTCACTCATACATTTTAGGGAGGGGCCTAAGTAAGATTTTCTATACAACCTATCATTTACGATGGTGTATTGGAGAGCTTTGGTCCTTATCTTTCTTGCCTCTTCTGACCCATCTGGGAGTTTTCCGTCGGACAGGAATTCAAAGATGGGCGTCATCCATGATGCCCCTAGCCCCTCTTCGATTGCCATCACCATATTCTCACCTACTGAAGGGGCTGATAGTCTTTCTACTTTTATGTCTTTTCCCAGATGGTTGAATGCTACCGCTGCTATTTTGCTTAGAGCATCTGCTTTCTTATTTTTGCTTCTTGGGACATGAATGACTTTGCAGTAGCTGAACTCCTTCACCAAGTTGTTTATTTTGTCAAGGTACTGTTTCATTGAGTCCCCCTTAGCCTCGTATGTCTGATTGACTTGGCTCGCCACTAGCATTGAATCGACATGAGCTTCAAGGTTTTTTACCTTTAACTGCTTAGCCATTCTGAGGCCTGCCAGGAGGGCCTCGTACTCGGCTTCATTGTTTGTTGTGGTGAAATCAAATTTGAGGGCGCAAGTTATTTCTTTCCCCTTTGGGCTTGTCAGTATTAGGCCCGCCCCACATCCTTCCTCATTTGAAGCTCCGTCGGTAAAAAGCTTCCAAGTGGACGAAGGAGCTGCGCCTCTCTTGACTGTTGGTGGTAAACTGTCTCTTATTTCTTCTTCGGGAGGTATTTCAATCAAGAAGTCTGCTAGGACTTGCCCCTTTCTGGAAGACCTTCCTTTGTACTCGATTTCGTAATTTCCCAACTCGATGGCCCATTTTGCAAGCCTTCCTGAAACTTCAGGTTTTTTCAACACAGTATGAATGGGTTTATCAGTGAGTACCTGCACAGGATGCGCCTGGAAGTATCTTCGGAGTCTTCTTGAAGTGTGTACCAACGATAGGGCCAATTTTTCCATCGCCGGGTATCTCTCTTCGGCTCCCTTCAAAGTTCTTGACAGGAAATAGATTGGGATTTGCCCTTCTTTCCTTTCAACTAACAACACCGAGCTGACCGCTTGCTCTGAGATGGCCAAGTATGCAGTAAGAGTTTCTTTTTCTTGAGGAATGGCTAGATCTGGGAGGTCGCACAAGAAGCTTTTGAGGTGCTGGAAAGCTTCTTCGGCCTCATTGGTCCATACGAACTGATGCTTCTTGATGCATTTTCTCAAAGTTTTAACCAAGGGCCTTGACTTGTCTGCCAGCCTTGATATGAACCTTCCCAAAGCCACAAGCTGACCATTCAGACTTTGCACCTCTTTGAGAGTTCTTGGGGACCTCATGTTTTTAATGGCCGCTATTTTTTCGGGACGGGCTTGTATCCCGTCTTTCTTTACGATCACCCCTAAGAACTTGCCTTCTTCCACCCCAAAAGAGCATTTGCTCGGATTTAGCTTCATGTTTACTTCCCTGAGGGTGTTAAAGGTTTCTTTGATGTCTTCTATCATATCTCCTTCCCTTTGACTTTTTATCACCAGGTCATCAACGTATACTTCGAGGTTCCTTCCGATTTGCTCTTTGAAAAGCCAATCCATGAGCCTCTGATACGTAGCCCCTGCATTTTTTAGTCCGAATGGCATTTTTGTGTAACAATACGTACCGTCCGGGGCGTGGAAGGCAGTCTTGTCTTCGTCTTCCCTGGCCATTCGGATCTGATGATAGCCCTTATAGGCATCTAAGAAGCATTTTATTGGGAAGGAGGCCAGAGCATCAATCTTCGCGTCTACTTCAGGAAGGGGATAGCAATCTTTTGGACAAGTTTCATTGAGTCCTGAGAAGTCGATGCACATTCTCAGGGAGCCATCAGGCTTTTTCACCATTACGGGGTTTGCTATCCATTCCGGGTACCTGATTCTTCTTATGATGTTGGCTGCGAGTAGCTGCTTAACTTCTTCAGCAGCCACCTTGGCGTGTTCTTCGCACAGGCTCCGTTTTTTCTGTCTGACGGGCTTTGTTCCGGGTGGTATGCTCAGGTGATGCTCAATATATCTTGATGGGATTCCTTCCATATCACCACATTGCCAGGCGAATATATCGCTGTTTGCAATCAGCAGCTCTTTAAGGGCAGTTTTCCACTTTTCTGAAAGCTGTGAGCCTACCTTTATGGTTTGCTCAGGGTACCTGTCGCACACCATCCATTCCTCTATCCCATTTTTAGGCACCAATTTAGGCAGGATGTCAACAGTTGCTACTATTTCTGATGCTGAGCCGACAGTTGCTATTCCTCCTGGTGTTGGGAATTTCATGAGACCATGCGCTGTTGATGTGAGTGCCCTCAGGGCTCTGATGGCTGGCCTTCCTATGATGGCATTGTATTTTGACGGGGCTCTGACAATGGACCACGTAAGATTGATGGTCCTTCTTGTTAAACCTTCTCCAATGGTGAAGGGCAATGTTATCTTCCCCAAGGGTCTGACCATTTCACCTGAGAATCCTATTAAGGGCGTGTAATCTTCTTGAACCCTGGCCCTGATATCTGGCATCATTCTCACGAAACAATGCTCGTACATAATCTCCGTCCCGCTTCCTCCATCAACATGGATCCGGGCCACTCGATGCCCTGCTATGTCAGCAGCGACATTCAGAGGAGCTTCTTGGGCTTCGTCGGGCCCCAATGCTGCGAAAGTGATGGGTTTCTCAAGCCACTTCTCGTTGTCATGCACTCTATGCCTGACGGTTCGATGAGAGGCTTCTCCGTCATCAACCTTTCTTCTGATCATGTCTATGTATTGGGGTTCTTCCCTTGGAGGTACTTCTTTGCCTCTAGGTTTTTCCGGGCTTTTGATTTCTTTCACCAAGTGTGATAGTTTGCCCGTTTTAATGGCAGCTTCTATTTCTTTTCTTAGCTGTATACAGTCATCAGTCGCGTGCCCGTTTCCTCGATGATAATCACAATATTCCCCTGGACGGGCTTTACTCCCATGCCTATTAGGACGGGGCTTGCCAAAAGGCAACCTATCCTTTTCGGTAGCGAATATCTCACTGGGTGATTTAAGCAACGGAGTAAATTTTTCGAAGTGGGGTGGCGTACCTGATGACGATTCGTATGAGCGACTTCCCTTTGACGGGTATGGCGAGTACGATGGCTTCTTTTCTGACGAGCTTCTTCTGGAATGGGAGCTGCCCTGACGAGCCTCACTTCTGTCCCTTCCTTTGCCATAGCCGCTCGAGTTATCTTTTCTGGCCCCCCATTCCTTGGCCTTTTGTCCCGTATCTTTTCCCCTGATGTAGGCTCTAACCCTGTCCATGAGATCGTCGAAGGAGCTAGGAAACTCTTCACCCAACTTTTCACACAGCTGAGAGTTCCTAACTCCCTGAATGAAGCCGCTTATCTTCATGACTTCGGGGACGTCTCGAATGTACATACTTTCTTCGATGTACCTGTTCATGAAGCCTTCCAGGGTTTCATCGTCTTTTCTTCTTATATGGAGGATTTCGTTGGGGTTCCTGGTGGTTTTCTTTTGTTGACTAAAGTACCTGAGAAATTTCCCCCTGAGCTCTTCATAACTATCAATGCTTTTTGGTGGGAGGGTGTCGAACCACAGTCTCGCGTTTCCGGCCAGAGTGGAGACAAACATGTGGCACCAGGTCGGGATGCTCCAAGCCCCTGCCGTTCCCGCTGCCTTTATGGCATGGAGGTGGTCCTCGGGGTCTTGAGTTCCGTCATACGCGGACACCGACGGAGGTAACCTTAGCTTTGGCTGAAGGGGTGCTTCAGAGATTCTATCTGTGAATTTGGAAATGTCCCCCACCTCTGACGGCTTGTAGGGGAGTGACATGGGGTCTTTTCCCTTGCTTTGCCTCTTGCCGGCCTTGTCGGGCTTCGCCGTTGGGCTGCTTGATTGTGACTGTTTTTCTAGTGTGGTCAACAGTTTTCTGAGGAGGTCTCTCGTCTCTTCCCCTTCTGGCTTTTCCTCCTGTTTTTCCTTCAAGACTTCTACGTCGTCGTCCGAGTCCGTATCAGTGTACTGACCCTCCACGTGATCTTCCCTACTGAATAGTACCTTTGGGATCGACGGATTTTGCTCTGATTTCTCTAACTCCAACAGTTGGGTCATGAGAGCTTTACGATTGTTCTTCACAAACTCTGGAGTTATGGTGTTCTCTCCTTGACTCGTGAGGTTCTCTCCTCCTCTCTTCTTCACATTAACCACCGAGGAAAAGAGTTCTCCGGCCATGCTAGCGGTGGCCTTCGCTTTCACGCTAGGTGTTTCAAACCCAGGCGGAACGTGAACTCCTCCACTCTCATCCATCTTTTAGTTGTATCTAAGACCAAAGTATTTGCCGGTCCCACGGATGGCGCCAATGTTGCGTCCCAGAATCCCGGGGTAGGATTATCGGAGGTTAGCTACACGTGGATGGGCCTTGTGAAGATTTCTGCAAAACAACAACACCGTTAGCCTTGACACGAAGGGCCCCGAAGGGGGTCTTCGTGACAACACTCCGGCGTGAGAGTAAGTGTATGTTTGAGGAGAGATATCGAGTAAGTAAAGAAAGTGTTAGTGAGAATTTGGATCCTTTACCCGTTTGGCTAAGTCGTGCTTATATAGTGGCTTGCGAGGGTGAAACGGTCATTTTGCCTTTCACGTCTCCTTACCCCGCATTAAATGCCTGATGGGGCTGCAGGAGCTTCGAGCGCCGAGAAACAGGCTGGACTCTGCAGAGATGCTAATCACGTCACCTGTCCCATCGTACCTCCTCGTACCTGCCTGTCCTTCTTGTCGGCTAGATCCCCTACACTTACTTGCTCATTCTCTTTGCCGAGTTCGTCTTATCCCTTCCGCCATGATGATACCCAAGATGGTATCCTTGGCCCGTCATCGAGGGCAAGGGCTTCTACATAGCCCGTCGCGTCGGAGGTGCTTCTTTGTAGCCCTTCTTTTATTCGAGGCCCTTACGAATGGCCTTCTGGGGGTATAACCTAATAATAATCTTTTGACAAATTCATTTATCTCAATAATACTATATTGATTATATTTATATACAATTCATATTATACCTATTAAATATTAATTGCATAATAGGGAAACAAGTAAACTTTAAAGATGCATCCTTGGCTACACACATGACACAACCCATCAAGTTTAACTCCTTACCAATGTTGCCCCTCCTCGCTAAAATGCGTCACATGTAACTGTGTTGGAGGGAGTCTTAATGTATCTATTTTTAAAATGAAAGATTATCGGTTCATCGTTGTCTTATGCTTTTATGATTAAGATTATTATTTTTATTTTAATTATTGTTACTATTATTATTATTATTATTATTATTATTATTATTATTATTATTATTATTATTATTTATGTTTGTTTATTTTAACTTAAATGATAATATCATTAATTTATTTTATTATTATTTTTCGAACATTAGTATTATCAAAAATAATATTATTTATTTACTTAGCTTAGGACCCCTAGTCGTTCGTATAGTGGATAGCCTCTTTCGTATAGTCCTTTGGTTTTTAATTAGACATAGTTAAATCTTATATGACTATTGTTGGAAGGTCCTTGGTGTCTCATTTTTTCATGTTCATGCATTCTTTGTTTGCTTTTAGTCATTTCTTTTTGTATTGTAGAGACATTTATTTGTATGTGTTACCTTATCACTTTTGATGTGTGTTGTATGTTTTTATTTATTTAAGTGGGATTTGTTTAGAAGCCGAGGATCTTACTGAAGTAGGAGTCTCTCTATCACTCGAAATAGAAATAAGGTGTATATTTTTTTCATTCTTCACAAACCCTATATTTGAGTGAGAGTTTCCTAGGTAAGAGTCTGTATATCACTTGGAATAGAAATAAAGCGTATATTTTTTTCATCCTCCACAAACCCTATTTTTGAGTAAGAGTTTTCTAGGTAAGTTTATTGTAGGATTATCATAAGAATAATTATTATTCTTATGATTTTGTTAATGAAATTTCACACTACTTATTATATCCAAGAAAAACATACTCTATTTTTTAGGGATGTTACGTCTTTATCTTTTGGATACATTAATTTGTGCAATTCAACATAATACTACAATAAACAAACTTACTAATTTATGAATACATGTTTCTCGTTATATACTTATATCACTCCGAAAAACATTTAGAGTTTAGATGAGTTTAGATGCAATAAACGATATTTATAAAGTTTAAAACTAAAAAAGGACACAAAACAACAACATACCATTTCTTCAAAGACATAGGTCGAATTTCACATTTAACATAGAAATCAACACTCTTTTTAATATATATGATGTTTCATTGAGTGAAATATTGTTAGAACAACATAAAATATTGTAACAAGCTAGTGTTGCTCAATATAAATAAAGAGAGAAAGAGAGTAGATTATACATAAAATAATATAACTCGGCGTTTGGGGAGGTTTTTTCTTGGGTTTCCGCCTAATTTATATAAAATTTTTGAATTAAAATTAAATTTTTTGAATTAAACCTGAAACGTCAAATAGTCTGGAAATTTTAGAATTCCATCAAAGAAAAATGAAAAAAAAAGGCCGATGAAAAAGAGAATCTTTTGATGAATGTCATTGAATATTTTTATAATCTTTTAATGAAATGAAAAATAAAGGAATAGTAGTAGGTGGGGTTTAGTTTTAATGGAGTTACCTTTTTCAAGAAAGTGACACAATTGTTTGATTGGGTTCACAAGTGTGTGTGGTTCCTTTATGCCTAAACCATATGATATGAGTGTACCACACTCTCTGGATTTTCATTAGGTCCCCTACCTCCCATTTTTACATCCATCATCATTGTTCACCATCAAGGTGACATAACACACTCAATTCATGTCGATGGTGAGGTTAAAAATAGCTTCAGAAATTTATAAAATGATTTTTTTTATACAAACATACCACAGTAAGTATGTAAAAATAAAGAGTTACTTTACACAATGATCCATGTGGTTTGAATAAAGTAAGATATTTGAATTTTAGGTTTCAAAAGTTACATATTTGAATTTTGAGGATTGGGGATTTCAATTTCATAACTAATGTTGAGGTTAAAGTAACTTCTGCTACATCTGAATGAAATTACAAAATTTATACTTTTATAACAAAACGGGTCATGTATAAAATGAATATACATTTTATACAAATATAACGTAGTAGATATGTATAACTAAAGAGTTAATTACACAAATGATTGACGTGGTTTATGTAAAGCAAGAGATATGCTCGAAGTTTTAAAAGTTACAAGTTTAAGATTTGAGGTTTAATTTTTCTAACTAGTTTGGATCTGACAATCTTACGTGGCCTAGTGGTAGAAGGCTTGGGTTCTCAAATGGAGAACCAAGTTCAAACTTCACTAGCTAAACATCTGCAGTCAGTGGCGGATCTACTAAGGGTTTAGTGGGGTCCTAGCTAGGCACTCACTTACCTTGTAAATGTATAGGTAATTACTTGAAATGAATGATTAAGGCACCCAAGATTTTTTTTCCATGGCACCTAAAATTTATGAAAATTGCTTCTTTTTAATCGTTTTTGGCACCCAAGGCTTTATGAAAATAGCTTATTTTTAGCTAGTTGGCACCCAAGGCACATAAATTATTAAATTCTTGAATAAAAATATTCATTTTAATATTTTATTTTATTTATTACTGATCTTTTTTTTTCCGCATACACTGAACAAATTTTCTGGATCCGCCACTGTCTGCAGCCCATGGCAATGATCGGAGACGCTATGGTTAAGTTTTGAGGGTATAACAATGTTGGGAAAGAGATAATAGTTTGAACCTCTTGCCTTGACCTTGGATAATTGTAAGTCGGTTGCTTCCTGTAACATTCTAAGAAGAGGGTGCCGCAAGCCGGTTTGTGAGTCTGGATATGCTCGTTAACTAGTTTGGATCTAAAACTAACTTTTGTTAAGTGTTTTCTTTTTTCTAATTTTAAATGAAATGACCAAATACTCTTTTATCATGTCATTTATCTAATTGCAACTAACTATTAACTCTCTAGATATTATGAAAATAGCTTGATGATAAAGTGATGACTTTAAAAAAATATTTGATTGGAGAAATTTGAAGGATCAGTTTTTTCTCATCATATCTCTTCGAAAATTTCTATTCGAAAATTACAACAAAGAAACAGTGAGGATACAACAAGTAGATGACAATTAGTTTCTATGTTTAGTTCTTGTATTCAACTATTTAAATGTATCATGTTGTTTTTAGTAAATATAACAATAAGAGCATTCTATGGTATTTATGTTTCTGGTATGCATAAAAAACATGGTATCAAAGTGGTGTTCTTGATACTAGGAATAAAATCGCTCATCATCTACCTTTACCAACCAGTTTTTAATCGAGTTTAAGTCACCATGTCCAGAGAAGACATCACAGATGCTGACTTATCAATCCAAACTTCAAACCTGTTAAAAATGGTTTAAATTACCAACCACAAAACCCTAAACTTTCTGATAGCCTCCAATTAAACCTTAAGCTCAATAACCAGAGCAACACTTTATGGACCTGATTTGTTTGAGTCGCCATAAGCGAAAAATCCAAAGCCCTCTTGAGTTCTTTCATGGTGGATTTGGGGCTTAACGATGACATGTGATGGATGTGGGGAGGAATCGTTAGCGGCATGTGGTAGTGGAGAAAAAGCAGATAGCGACACACCATAGAGGGGAAGATAAAGTAGGTAACGGGTTTGAGGATAATCCCTCAAGCCTCACTCTTTTAAACCTAAAAAAACATTACCAAGTTTTATAAAACCTCCCGAGTTTCAAAAACTTTAAAAATTCTTATTATTATAAAAGTAGGTTTGTAAATCAAGTAAAAGATCAAAGTGAAAAACAAAATTAGTCATGGAGACTTGACTTTGGGGAAACCGACACCACGGAAACGTTTTCTTAAAATCTACACCATGTAAATAATTTAAATAGTAAATGGAGGAACAGTGGCCGTAAAAGGAGGAAGAATTGTTGAGACACCAACACTAAAACTCTCAAATTGTCTTTATATTCTCTCGCTATCACATAAACTGCTATCCTTTAGTCATGTAACAAAGGAACTGAATTACAATATTTTGATGCATCCTACCTTTTGTATTTTACAGGATATCAAGACATGGGCGATCAATAAGCGTGGCACTAAACGCCAATAATTGTACTATGTAGACGAAGTAACTCAGGAAGCTACTATGATGCTAGATCATGGAACCACAAATAGAGAGGCTTGGTTATGGCATAAACGATTGGGGCACCCATCAATCGATTATTTACATTTATTATATCCGAAACTTTTTTCTTTGCATAAAGTGTTGAACTATGAAATGTGTTTGTTGGTCAAAAGCCATAGTCATTCCTTTAAACAAAATAACACAAGGGTTGGGTCACCTTTTTCATTGATTCATTCAGATGTTTTTCTATTTCTTACTATTTGTCGATGATTGCACTCATATGACGTGGATCTACTTCTTGAAACACAAATCTAAAGTATTTGATTAATTCACAATATTTTACATAATGGTTCAAACACAATTCCAAACAAAAATTCAAACCCTAAGATCTGATAATGAAGGAAAATTTGTTAATATTTTGATGAAACGGTTTTGTTAAACAAAAAAAGGGAATAATCCACCAAATTTCATGTCCTCACACTCCCGAACAGAATGGCACAATTGAATGAAATAACTGTATCCTTCTAGAAATAACTATTGCTCTTCTAATCGAGTCCCAATCCCCAAGTTCTTTTGGCCTGAAACCCTTGCAACTGCTACCTACCTGATCAACATATTACCAACCAATGCCCTCAACCTAAAAGCCCCACTACAGACCCTATCTGAATTCACTAATATCCCACCATACCTTACCCTTCAACCATGAATCTTTAGGTGTTATGTCTTTGTTCAATACCCAAAAAATGATAGAACAAAACTCAACCCATGTGCGAAATAATGTGTGTTTGTAGGATATGGAATCAACCAGAAAGGGTATCAGTGCTACAATCCCCAAAAGCACACACCATAATGAATTGTGACTTCTTGAAACAGAGTTCTACAAATTCTAACACATTAGTGAGGAGGGGAAGGAGATAGATAACACCAAGTTGGCTCAAAAGCGCACCTTCAAAAAAAAAGAGATACGCCACAGCATCCCAAACGAGTCACCAAGTCCATAGCAGTCGGCTTCGATCAGTTTTATAGAACCAACACCTCCTTTCCTAGTGTCTGAGGTAAGTACTTCTCGAACCCATAAGTGTAATCAAGCCAGTGAAACTCATAAACTTGTTGATGGAATAGGAATGGAGTTGTCTGAACCACAAGAGAATCAGACAAAAGACAATAGTGCTGGAAGATATGTTCTACCACCAAGAATCAACCGTGGGGTCCCTCCAAAATGATTTGCACCAGAAAAGCAATCTAGAAGCTTTAGGTTTCCTATGGCTTATATAGCCACAAGGAACATAAATAAAGAGGCAAAAGCTTTTGAATCAGTACTGTATGAAAAAAATAGTTCCTAAAAATACAGAACAAGCCTTGGAATAAAAAAATTGGAAAAGTGAAATGGAGCTAGAGATGGGTGTGCTAATGAAGAATGACATGTGGGAAAACATAAACCAGTTGCAAAAGGTATAAGGCATGGCTAGAAGCAAAAGGGTACACTAAGACATATGGGATCATCTATTTAGAGACATTCTCCCTGGTTGCAAAAATTGACACAATAAGAGTTATATTCTTAATAGCGGCCAATAAAGACTGGCCACTTCATCAATTAGATGTGACTAATGCCTTTCTACATAAGAAGTCTACACGGAAGCACCACCCGAATTCACAAAAGATTTCAAGACAATAGATGTTTGCAAGTTAAAAAATTCTTCTATGGCCTCAAATAATCTCCTTGAGTGTGGTTTAAAAAATTTACCCTAGACAAGAAGAAATATGGGTTCTAACAAAGCAACTCAGACCACACCCTCCTTCTCAAACGAAGGGGTAAATGTGTAATATTATCATATATATCGATGATATAAATATTACAAGGAAGGATGCTAAATAAATTGAAAGGCTAAGTAAATATTTTATACTTGTATTTTCTTCTGAGCACTTAAATAAAGAATACCCTAATTGCTACATAGTGGTAATAGATCATATTAGACCGAATCACTTTAAATCTTTATATTCATGTTCTTCATTGATTTCTTAGTTGTATGTTGTCGCTAATCATGTGCGTGTCTATACTCAACATGCCTAAGATTTAAAATTTAATTTACCAAGTAACAGAAGACACGATGATGGCTCCAATGAACACCAACAATTCCTCTGATTTATTAAACACATTGTAAATGGGTTGGTAGACATTATTGTTGGTCTACATGGAGATTTGGAAGCAAAATGCTTATATGTTCAAAGCTTAGAAAAAAAAAAGTTTAAACTTCGTGGAATTGAGTTATAGTTATATTTTTTAAAATACACCCTTGTTTATCTATCTAGAGACTGAAACTCTTAACTTTATGTAGATGAGATCACTATGTACCATTCAGCAAAAGCTATTTGATCTCTAAAGGTATAATTTGGTGAATTGGTGCTAAAGTTTGTCTTTTAACCAAAAGATTATAGGTTAAAATCCTATGAAAAAAAAATCAGATGTGATGATTTAATCGTTAAAAATATGAAAGCTATTTGACGAGTGACATATAAATTGTCCCCAAGAAAATATCTTGTGGTAAATAATCTGCTAACCTCATAATCAAAAGGGTCAATTCAAAATTTCATGTACGGAGGTGGGCCGCTCACGTGGGCATGAAACGGGATTGACGTTGGGACAAACAAAGTTATGGGCCAGTAATTTAAAGATTGATCGCACGGACTTGTTTGTATGTATGGCCATGGGATGTGATCCAAAACAACAAACACCGTTACTATATAAGCAATATATACATACTACCTAGTTTTCAAGTATCTCCGTGTTGCGGCACGTATAACATGGGTAAAAAAAGTTATATTGTTATAACGCGACATAAAAAAAATATAAGTGTTGTAACAAAGTTAACTCAAAGGATTGAGCCTAAGACCTAAAAGTCATGTTTAACGACTATAGTCAATTAGTCGTTATAACACCAACTCATTTGCTAAACTCGTTTGTGTTTAGGTAAAAAAAACACGAGATTTTCGATAAGAAAGAAAAAAACAAAAACCAAAAAAAAAAAATAACTAAAGGAACCAAAAACCAAAAAGAAAAAAGAATGAATTATTTTACTGTTTCAGGAAAAACAAAAATAAAAATATTTCATCGTTCTACTGCATGCGAGGTCTAACCTTTGAGTCGTACTTAACCTTATATATGTGGTTATTACCAATTTTTGTGGCATTTTTTTCTGGTTTGGGTGATGTTCGAGCCGAGGGTCTTTTTGGGTACAACATCTTTATCCCTCGGATTAAAGGTAAGGTTTTTACATCTTTCTACCATCCACAAACCTTACCCTTTAGTGGGAGTTCACTAGATATGTTGTTATTCTAGAAAAGACATAAAAGGTTTTTTTCTACTGTTCACAATAAGTTGTTTTTGTAATAGTATGTAATATTAGCTCAACATAAGCTATAGGTGGGGATAACAACCGGTTTGATAATCCGAACTAGTTCTAAAATCAGACCCTGTCTGATATAATCATATAAAAAGTTGGTTTCTATTCAAATTGGTTTGGTTCAATCAAACTGACAGTTCTGCGTTGGTTCTCCTCACTTTCACAAAGTGGTTCCGACATGAACCGGTTTTTTTAACTAGTTCGGGACTGGTTTTGACCATTGGAAAAATATGAAAGTTAATATGGCCATTAAACTAGCCGTTGGACTGTTGGAGCCTGGAGGTGTATTTAGACTATTTTTTGTGTTTTGTTTTTATTATTTTGTCGTCTAATTAACAGGTGGTGGACGTTTTGATTAAATCATAATAAAATAAAAACACTATCTACTCTCTTAAATCTTAAAAACACTCGATATTCTCTTAAAGTCTTAAACGTTCAAATGGTTTCAGCATCTACCGTTGATGCCTCTACAAACGTTGTCGTCGTACTTCAAGTTCTTCTAGTTAAAAGAAACCAAAGAATTTTGGTGTAATTTTGATTTATGTGTGATGGTCACCGGGAACAAAGCTCATTGTAAATTATTTGGTAATTTATACACAACACTGAAAAACCATATTGAGAAATTTCTTTGCCCGATATTGAAAGGTGAACTAGTGATTGCAATGGGTCAGGTTTGGAACGGGTTTGATTAATCTCAACCCCATACCTAGTTATAATAGCTTTTTCCATACCCAACCCAAACCCCCTCTAGTAGCGCTATTTAGGAAGAAAAAAATCATAGAATAGTAACCAAGTTTAATAAGTGTTCTAATTAAGTCGCTCTTATTTTTTTGCATGCATAAAAACCACTAAACATTATATTTGTGTTCTAATTAAGTCACGCTCACTTAATTATAATTTATCAGATTTGTGTAATTTATTACAAGTGTTAGTATTTACAATATAAATTTTGTTTAACCGTGTTAAGTTTAATTTGAATATAAATTGTGTTTAACATCTAACCTTGTTGAGTTTAACTTGATTATAAATTTTGTTTATGCCGCCGTAACGCACAACACGGAAACATCCCTAGTTTTTTAATTTATTTTGTAATTGTAATCATGTTGCTTTAAAAGTTGTATAATGTAAAGTGGTCAAACACGAGAATGCGTGTCTTAACAACCAACACGTGTTTATACCACTTGCATTTGATGCACTTAGTTTTCTCGCACATGAGACCGTTAAACTACATGGCAATGTGCAACGAGTCATGCACAACAATGTTATGACACCAAGATCTATAAATTCGGCTTTTAAACGTCTTAGTTTTGCGATACAAAAATGATTACCGGCGCAACTTGTTGTCTGTTTGTCTTCTATTTGCATGTAAACTTTTGGATGTTATTTCAAGCAGTGAATAAATGCCATTACCAAGACTAGTTTAAAAAACTAGTTTGCACCAAATCGGTTCCATCCTGATCCCAATCGGTCCCTTCAGCGTCAAGATATCTTCTTATGAAACCGAATCAAAGCACGAACCGGTTTCTAATTAAACCAAATTTAACCAAGTTTGATCGATGAGGTTTGATTCCAAACCGGGTTCTAAAGAGAAAAAAAAAACGTTTCGTACACTAAGATAGTGAAAAAAGCCCAAATATCGATCCGCATCCTGCTATGTAATTTCCGAAGGAGCCCATTAGTTTATCCAAAATTCTTTATGTCTTTATCACTTTATTGTTTTTATTCAATTCAAAATCTAGTTTCATTTTCAAGAAACCATTGTTTGTATTTTATGTTTTTATCCTTGTAGTTTAACTAATATTTTTTTATAACTTTATATTTTTTTATCTCTTTCACTCACAATCACTTTAAAAAATATTAAAAAGATATAGGTTATCTACAGTGTTTCCTTAATCATAGGGATGGACAATAACTTTTTCTCTCTCACTCACAAAAATTTAAAAAATTTATTGTGAATGCTCTGAACATTCACAACCTATTACCCACAAATATATGAGCGTAAACCCTAATATTTAAGGTTTAATTGTGAGTAGCTGTGAGTAGAGGAAAGAAAAAAAATTATTATTCACCCCTATATTTGATAAAAAACTGTTAATTCCCTAAAATTTGAGGTTTGGTTGTGAGTGAATGATGTGTTATAAACACATCTTATATTTTCGTGTATTTTGTATATCATTTGAGTCAGTTTTGGTCCCAGTTTGTGTCATTTTTAGTTATTAAGTCTTTATTTATGCTTTTTGTAGGTAAACTATAAATTCCCGAGGCTACATGAATATTGGAGAGAAGCAGAGAAGAAATACAAGAAAAAAAATGAAAAAGTGCTCAAAAGTAAGGTCTAGGCGTATCGCCTAGACCAGAGGAAAGAGCAAGCGATACGCGTGCAGGAGAGAAAGTCAAAGGCGGCTATCGGGTCAAATCCCGACTATTTTGTCGTATTACAGGCTTCGCGCGTATCGCCTACAAGTTTCAGACCTCAAAGCGATACGCGTGGAGGTGATTAATCCGCAAACTTAGCCGGTTCGATATAAATTAAAGTTTAGGTCCAATTCGGCACTTTACGACCTGTGGCCGATTCCAGACGAACTTGGCGCGAAATTGAGACGTGGAGAAGAGCTTGGACCAAGGAGAAACATCGGGGGATCAAGAATTCATCACCAAATAAATCCCCGGTTCATCTGATTTCTTCATAATTCTTATTAAACTCTAGTTTTCCATTATGTTGACTGTTAAAGACTCAATCTTTATTGGGTTTTCTGACTTGAACATGATTGTAGGCTAGGTGTTTAGTATCACCTAGACTGATATGATGAACTATTGATACTTATGACTTCATTTTGGCTATGATGATTTGTTTGATGTCTATGATTCTTTAAACTCCATTATTTTCTGTAGTTGATTCATATGTGTGCTTAATTTAGGGTTTCCATTGATAGTAAATACTTGCTTGATCTGCGGATGTCTTCCGGTTTGGGTGGGTAATTTATTCGTGTGACTTTGTGTTTGCAAATTAATGTGGTTAGCTATATATAGTTGATCATAGGATTGAATATTAATTGTTGCCTTGAATTTTGTGTGATGCTCTCTAATAAGCTTAAAAGGATAATAGTTATCGGGTAGTGTTGGTTAATGAACTAGGGTAGCATTATCTCAAAAGGAAGTGTCCAAGGAATTTGGCTAATCTGCTACCTGTGTCAGTTATAGAAAGTCGGTGGTAGCTCCTGCTAGGTCTAGGGTGCCTTAGATTGTTTCGAGGTAGTTAGGCTTAGCTAAAGTGGGAATGACTTAAAAGATGAACCCTTGTTCGGGCGTTAGAACCATTTGCTAAGGACTTAAAAGGTGAATTAACCTCCAACAGAATTATCATAGTCAGGTAGAGTTGTAGGTGTTAATTGGGATTCTTGGTCTAAGTAGTGCCTCTTTCTCACTGATTGTTTTCCCAAGCTTTCCGGTTTTCGGTTGCTAGTTGTTAAGATGGTTAATTTAGTTTAATCAAATTCCTAAAAAACCAAGTCACTCAAATTTCCATTTCTTATGTCCTAGGTTAGAGTCTAGCTACATAGTGTCTCCAGGGTTCGATAATCCCGGTCTTCCATAAGCTATACCAACAGCGATAGGTACACTTGCCTTTAGGTTCGGTTAGTTTTGAGAAATTCGGTAAATTAGGTGTGTTTAGGTCTAGGAATAGGTCTATGGTTTATTAGTAGTTTTAGTAGTCTTTCCGAACATATCAAGTTTTTTACGCCGTTACCGGGGACACTTGGCAATAACAAATTTAACTTAGGTCGTGATTAGGAAATTTTGAGTCTTTTTAGGTTTTGAGTAAATTACATATTTTGTCCTTTAACTTTACCCATTTTTTAACTTTTGTCCTTTATCTTTTTTTGTTACACTCTCTGTCCTTTAACTTTTTTTTTCTTTCACCTTTTGTCATTTTTAACGGATTCCGTTAAAATCCACCGTTAAGTCAAGGGTATTTTTGACTTTTTACTGTTTAGAGTAGAAAAAATTATATATTTTGTCCTTTAACTTTTCTTGTTTTGCCATTCTTATCCTTTATCTTTTTTTTTGTTACATTCTCTATTCTTTAACTTTTTTATTCCTTCATCTTTTGTCCTTTTTAACAGATTATATTAAAATCCACTGTTAAGTCAAGGGTATTTTTATCATTTTACTTTTTAGGGGTATTTATTATACTTAAATAAAGAGGAATGATTGTTATGTAAATCTGTATTTTTTTCCTTATCACCCCACCCCCACCCTAACCTTAAACCATCACCGGTGAAAACCTCACCCTCACTATCGGTCGGCCGACGACATCCCATCGAACACTGTTGACGACCCTCCGGCGACCTCCCATCGACCTGACATCGGGTTTGTCAGGGGTGGTCGTCGGGAAAGCAGGTGGCCTGGTGACCGCTGACGTTTGGCGAGGAGACGGTGGAGGGTCGTCGGAGGTTTTGTCGGGGTAAAGAGGGCTCAGAGATGAGAGGGAAAAAATACAGATTTACATAACACACCCTCCTTCTTTATTTAAGTACAATAAATACCCATAAAAGGTAAAAAAAAACAAAAATACTCTTGACTTAATGGTGAATTTTAACAGAATCTTTTAAAAAGGACAAAAGGTGAAAGAATAAAAAAGTTAAAGGATTTAAAATGTAACAAAAAAAGATAAAAGATAAAAATTGCAAAACATGCAAAATTAAAGGACAAAATATGTAATATTTTCTACCCTAAAAAGTAAAAAGACAAAAATACCCTTGACTTAACGGTGGATTTGAACGGAATTCGTTAAAAATGACAAAAGGTGAAAGAAAAAAAAAGTTAAAGGACAGAGAGTGTAACAAAAAAAGATAAAGGACAAAAGTTAAAAAATGGGTAAAGTTAAAGGACAAAACGTGTCTAGAGTTCTTAAGATTTCCCTTCTCGAGTCTAGATTTTAGGTTTTTATTTTTTCTAGTTTTTATTTTAGGATTCTAATTGTTAAGTATTCTACTTATACAAAAGCAACCTGGATTTCAATCCTATAATTACCAAATCTGAAATAATTTTTCATCAACTATTGTTTGGTGTTAGATACGATCCGTTTCCATTTAATAAACAAATCATAAACAGAGAGAGCGTAATAAGTGTATGTTAGAATCATGTGGTTGTCAAAACGAGATGAATATCTTTTTATTCAGCTACTTTTGTATTATATTCATTAGTTGTAATCTTTTGTTACTCGCGGTATTTCCGTCACAATGGCTGTACAATTTTTATATTTATAGAAAATAATAATAATATTCTACATTTAAATATTTAAAGTTTACGGTCGATAAAACGTTTATCGACACAGAAACACACCTCTGCGGTATCTAATTTGTATAAAATCGAGCTTTTAACGGATAGACAATACTCCTCGAATATTAATTCCCGGAAAAACTTGAAATATATTGTTGTCCTCTAAAACTAGATATTTAAAAAAAATGAATATCTATTTTTGAGAAAAAAGAAACAAATGGACAAAGATAGAGGTGGGGTGATGAGTCACGTGAGAGGAGTGTGAGCAATGAGTATGAAAGAGTTTAGCAACAATTTACGGAAAAGGCAGCTCATGGATTTTAATGCTCCTATTTTTCTTAACGTTGTCTCTCTCACTTTCACACACACACACCAAGTAACATAGTAAATTACAATATTACCCCACCCCCTTTTTTCCTTCTTATTTTCAACTTTACATTTTCCTACATTTTTCACCAAAATTAAATGGTTTTGACAATATAGTCCCTTACTTTAATTTGCTAACTTTAACCATGTCAAATATAGCATATTGCATGGTTTTCAAGTGAGTATAATATTCCATTTTAGAATCATAATCATTAGAGTTTTAGCTTTATTAAATTAATAAGAATTTCATATTTTTTTCATAAATTCTTCTAACTAATTGCACAACTGGTATCGAATCCGTAATAAGTCATTTTATTATAAGAAATATTTAGATATTTATACTAGTCAAAAGTTTATAAAAAATAGAAAGCAAACAAACAGCGTTCTATAGAATAGACCGTTTACATGCTTTTAATAAAGGAAAATATGGTTTTAAACACTGATGATGAGCTTAATTTTTATGTTTGTATCATAATATGTTTTAAAGTCTTTTTATTTTCTTGGTTTATTTAAGTTATTTAACCCTTTAGATATACTACTATATGTTTGTATCATAATATTTTATATATGTTATACTTTAAAATAAGCTCATTACTAAATGAAAGGAGTCTTTATATTTAAAGTATAACGTATATACAACATTATTATTTTAAACACATAAGTATAAGTATGATATATCAAAGGCCTTGTTTGATGACCACAAAAGTGTAGGAAAACCGTTCGTAAATTTAAATAAAATAAATACTTTAATTTGATTACGATTACAACAAAAGAAACAAAACTAGTCTATTACAATACACTTTGAAAGGAAATTCTACTCCTACTACAATTACAAGGAAATAACAAAGATTACACGGAAATGAAATACAATACAGGGAAATAAATAAGAATTACAACGAAATGAAATTGCAATACAAATGAGATGAAAGCAAAGTTTAACTGCTTGTAAATAAAATATTAATATTTTGAATGAAAGAAAACAAAACAGAGAGTTATAGAAAATGTTTTAAATGACAAAGAAAAGGTTTAAGGAAACACTATTGATATTAGTTTAAGAAAACGATGAAGATTCCAAGGAATCTTTGGCGAAGGATTCGGGTCAAAACCCGGGTCCCTTAAAACAAATTCCGAGTCTACCGAAGATCCGTTTTGTTTCCCAGGGTACAATCGCCTAAACCGTATTGTACGGCCGGGATAACTCTAAGCTTGAAAATACCTTGAAGCTTGAAGAGCAAGAACGATGAAGAAGATGAGAGAACTATTGAGGAGAGGCAGAGAGAAAGAATTCTGTGAATTCTGGTGTGTTTTGCCTCAACTAATGAGGTTGTATTTATAGTGGTGGGAATGACTTGTTGAGCACACAAAAATAATTCGTAGTCAAACTTTGCATTAAACGTCTTTAATGCAAATTGATTTCTAATTAACGTGGAATTACCTTAATTAGCTCAAAACGCGTTTACAGCTGTCAATCCGGAGGAATCTCCGCGTAACAGCTGTTTCCGGAAGAACTGATCTTCCGGTTCAACTTCCACTTGAATTCCAGCGAAGCTCCTTTTCCACTTGAACTTCAAGCTCCTTTTCCACTTGAGCTTCAAGTTCAAGCTCCTGAACTTCAAGCTCCTTTTCCACTTGAACCTCTCTGCCCAGACCACACAGGTCCGCTTGGACTTCAACCGGAACACCTTCCGGTTGAACCAAAAAACAATAAGGCGCCTCATACGCCCACGCCACGCGCGTGTGTGCGGGTGCGGGTGCAAGTTACTAAAGGAAACAATAGTTGGTAAGGTTCCCACCTTATAAACCACTTTTGGTTTCAATCCCCAACCAATGTGGGATGAGTTAACATGCTATACTTTGCATTTTTCTCTCTAATTTTCGCAGCTTCACAAGTTGCGAGACCTCAACTTTGAGCTTCGATATCTCATTCATACGAGCTCGGATTTGGACGTGGTTTGATGCGTTGGAAAGCCCTCACAACGTACTACACAACCCCATTAAATACAGAGGCAACAACCTATGTTATCTGTATTTTATTTTAGTCCAAAGTTGGTGAAAAACTAATTTTCACACTTAGTGAAAAAACTCATTTTCCACTAGTTTTTCTCCCAAAATTCCAACAAAAAGTATCTTGTACTATATGTTGGTATATGATCATTTTTATCTAATAAAAAAAGGTAAAAATAAATCAAAAATATATTCTCTTGATTTTCATCCAAGAGCTTAATCCCAAGTGTTTTTATACCAACCATGAAAGTACATTGATTGATGATTCTATTCTATCTCGAGGGGATATGAATCAAATCTTTTAAAAAAATCAAATGTTAGGCTTTTATAAAATAAATGTAAATAAAATCTTCCCTAATTATGTAATTCATTAATTTATCTAATAAACATGTGTTAGTATAAGGGAATGTTTGGTCATTGGTTTTTTAAAAAGTTAATAAGTTAATGGAAGTTAAATTTGCAGATAAGGTTAGATTCATTTGAGAATCAATTGGTTAGCTGACTCGTTAAAATAAACCTCGACTTCTAACATTTTATAGTCCAAATTAACTTTAATCTTTCAAGCCAAAATCTCCATCATTATTTGATCCAATTCGCATCAAGATCTTGTTTTTCAAGCTCCAACAAGCTAACCAAGCCAAACAAATCCAACTTCAAGTTCAAATTTTCTGTTTGACTTAAAATCCGAGCCAAAATTGAGTTCAAGTTTTCTGCTCCGTTTAGAATTCGAGTCTAGCTAACCTTGTTCACAATTTGAGTCAAGCTCGAACTTATTATAGCTTGGGGGGGGGGGGGGGTAGTATACCCCTCGGGTACCACCCATCGGGTACTTGGGTTGTGCCGGGTAAATCGGGTAACCACTCCCCCTATTTCGGTTTCAACATTCGGGCAGTACCAAACAACCATTTCGGCTAAAAGAACCCAAAAGTAACCAAGCCTTATTTGAGATAATTTAGAACAATCTACCATAACGGTAGTTTTCAAAACCATACCCTCATAAAAAAGTATCATAAGGGTGTGTTTGGTTGTGGAAAACGTTTTCCAGTTTTCCATTTTCAGTTTTCTAGAAAATGAAATGGGTTTTCCATCTCTAGAAAACACATGGAAATTTTTGAAAACGCGTTCTAAACCAAAAGATGGGTTTTTCATTTCTTGATTCCAATAAAAACTTCATAAAACTTCGAAGTGGAGGAGCTAGGTTCACGACGGAGGAGCTAGGGTTCACAATGGAGAAGATGGATAAGCGGCATAGTGTTTTTTGGGGGAGAAACCCTACTTTTGAACGCTTATGAAATTTAGAAAACGAAAACGGAAAATGGAAAACAAAAAAAAAGTGTTTTCCAATTTTAGTTTAAAAGTTAGAAAACACCATTTTCTGTTTTCCTGGGAAATTTTTCTGGAATACTACAATTTGAATGCGTTTTCTGTTTTCCATGTTTTCTTAGAAAACAGAAATGGAAAACAAGGTGTGTTTTCCACAACCAAACACAAAAAGTATCATAAGACTTCAATTTCTTTCAGCTCATTCTCTCTCATGTGTCATAATATCATTGATAAAAAAATATCTTTAGGGTACTTGAAAGGCCATACCCCCCTCCCCCCCCACCCGCAACAACTCGGCTTGTGAATATCCCGTATACAATTGATCAAATTGAAAACTATAATTGTTTTGGACTAAAACTGCAAGTTAACCACTAATTTAAGGGTAGTTTTTGTAACTTTCCAATTAATAATAAAATTAATTTTATTTGTTAATTTTGCTTATTAATTTAATTTTATTTGTTATATGGGGGGTCCTCACATATAAATGGACAGCTACTACAAAATTACTCCCATTGTCCCCACACACTTGCATCTCATTAATGACTCTTTTTCTCTCACCCTCTTCACTCTTCACACCTCCCCTGTTCTATATTCTCCATTTACACCACCTATTTCTCAATTAAAATTCTAAAAATCTTTCTCCAAATTCTTGATTCCCTCTCTTCCATTTTGCATCAATTTCACATTTCTTGAGGTGTGATCAGAACCCATCAAGCATGAGAGAAAGAAAAGCTCAGAAGCTCAATCTCAGGCTGGGTTTCTTATTTCTCCTGATTTTCTGTAAGTTTTCATAAATACCCATCTTAATTACTTACTTTATTCGCCTTTTGTTGTTAATTAATGATTTTCTCATCTGGGTGTTGAATAAATTTCGAAAAGTTCGATTCTTTTCACGATTTAGCTACTGGGGTTTGTAGATTGCCTGATTATGTGCTATGTATAAAGGGTTTTAAAATTGGGTTTCCGATTTAGCTAAGATCAATTCAAGAATGTGAATTGGGATAACCTCAAATTATTGTTTCGAATTCGATGGGTTGCCTGCGTATATGCTGTTTGTTTCCTTTTGTGCTTGTAATTTGTTTGAGCCGTTAATAATCGTTTCCTGTCAATTGGTTGATTCAAGATTTAAGGGGTTTGTTTTGTTTTGTTTGTTGTTGAAGTTTTAGCTGAATATAATAGTTTTATATGTCAAGAAAACTTGGTCACTTTCATGGAGGTAAGCCTGATTCTAGGGTTTTGAATTTTGGAGAAATTGAGAGTAGTGCATTTTGACTTTTAAAGTCAAACCTAGTAATCCTCAACTTCTAAATTTAATAATTAAATCCTTAAAAAATGTAACAAATTGGAATGGTACAGAAATCCCATTTTTGTATGTTGGTTAAAAACACAAAAAATAAGTTCAGGAACGCAATTACTGGTTAAAAAGATTAGAGATGTTATCTTCAATCCTATCTGTGAAAATAAGCTCAATGCAGTTTTCACTTTTCAGTTACAATTATATTTTTATGTTCACTGTGATTTATTCTAATTTTTAGTGACCAATTCTCCAATATATAAAGAGTTTTCTGCAAACAAGATTACCATAAAATCATTAAACAGGCTTGAGAAGCAATTTGTTTCAAACTTTTGGCACACAACTACTTGCAGTTATTAGCATTTATTGAAGCTATTTATTATCTTGGGTTGTTACATACTTTTCACATGGTTGAGGACTTGAGGTGTGCTATTACTTTTTGTCAACTACAAACCCTTATCTGTGTATGCAATTTATAAATAGATAATTTTATATGGAATTAAACACAGCAATAACAAATCTAGTCAAATAAAAATTAGAAAATAGCAAAATCCAAAAGCAAATTACTTGCATAACTAACTACTGCAATCAAGAAAATGTTGTTATTGCCATTATGTGTGTTTATATTGACTCATCATAAATTAGTAAATGTGTAAAACTTATTGCATTGTTCCATATGTTTATAGTGGGAAAAACTGTTACATCCTCATGGTTTATGTAGTGTGTTTGGCTATTAGTCAAATATCTTTGGGATTATAAGCAGTATGATCATTTTCATTCTAGTGACAGAGATGAGCGAATAACTTGTATACATATTTTGCTATTATCAATTGACATGTGAGCTTTTCGACAGGTTTCAGTGACACCGATTGCAGTTCACTGCAAGATTCGGTACTATTTGATACAAAAGTGGATAACATGATGCCCAAGATTTCTCCAACCGGAAATCCTCAACCGCTTTATCCTCTTCTTGCACCATCTCCGTTGTCACCCTTCACTATCACAAATAACACCACTCCAAAGCTATCAGGTTCGTTTCACTTTTAGTCAACGGGTTGAGTTGACGCAGAACACTTCTACTCCACATACCACTGTTTTGTAAACATCTAATATGATTACAAAACTTATGCTCTTTCAGTAATGATATCTTCCCGAATTTAAATCTACTTTATTAAATTTTGTTTCAGGCATGTGTACACTAGACTTTGATGCTATAGATACTATGATGAGCATGACTGCAATCGATTGTTTCACTGTGTTTGCACCCTACTTAGCCAATGTAGTATGCTGTCCACAATTCGAAGCAACTTTAGTGATTCTCATCGGTCAATCCAGTAAAAAAACGAAAAGTCTTTCACTAAATTCGACTCTAGCTAAACACTGCCTTTCTGACTTTGACCAAATTCTCATGGGTCAAGGTGCAAATAACAGTTTGCAGAAGATATGTTCCGTTGGTCCATCAAACCTAACAGAAGCTTCTTGCCCAATCAAAGATGTTGATGGGTTTGAAAAAGTGGTGAACACGTCTAAGATTCTTCTTAACTGTGGAAAGATTGACCCTGTTAACGAGTGTTGTAAGGAAACATGTCAAAATGCTTTAACAGAAGCTGCAAAAGATCTTGCATCGGTTTCTTCTTATGATTTTGAAGCAATGGGGATTCGGCGCCCTTCTGATATCTCAAACCGGGTGATTAAGGATTGCAAAAATATTGTTTTGAGATGGTTAGCAAGTAAACTTGAACCATCAGAAGCTAAAGAAGTTCTTAGAGGTTTAGCGAATTGCAATCTCAATAAAGGTTAGCTAATCATGCTTTATTTGATTTGTTAAATCATTTTACAATTGAGCAATTGATTCAAAATAACCATTACTCTTTTTAGAATCTGGAAAATGAACATATTTCTCCATATTTTCAAAACTTTCCCATTTTGTTCTTGCTTGTATATTTAGCAGTCTTTGCATGCAATTTACATGTTTTGCCCCTGCCCCATCTGCAAAATTTTGTTAGAAAATGCAAATGGGATATTTATTCATTTATTGTGCACAAAAATAACCATTACTCTCTCTGAGCCGGAAAAAGCAATGGGCATTTTGCCGTTAGTTTCCAAGATTTCTTGGTTTTCACTTTTCTTTTTCGCTAAAAATCGGCATTCGAATGAAATCTTTATGTGGTTTCAAGATATCCCATTTTGCATTTGCTTATACACTTCATTGTCTTCCATGAAGTTTATTCACTCTATATCTTTTTCAAAAAAAACTCAAATTAAATATTCATCCATATTACGATCATTGGACAAAAAATGTTGCAAGTACATTAGTTTATGGGAATTTATGAGTATAATGATCATTTTGAAAACAAATGGCAAGAATGATGATCCCAAAAGCCAACCACTTTTTTTAATATTATTGTTCTGTTGTTTTACAGTTTGCCCGTTGGTTTTGCCAAACGTGGGACCTGTCGCACGAGGTTGTGGAGATGAGATTAACAACCAAACATCATGCTGTACTGCAATGGGAGGTTACATATCTCACCTGCAAAAACAAAGTTTTTTAACCAATTTGCAAGCTTTGAATTGTGCAGCTTCACTTGGGAATAAATTACAAAAAGAAAATATAACAAATAATGTTTATAAACTTTGTCATATAAGCCTCCAAGACTTCTCCCTCCAAGGTTTGATTTTTTATTTCAAGTTATTTAATATGATTCTTTGAGTAATAAGACTTTAATCTGATAATTCTATATCATTTCTTGACATGTTGGAATCTACTACTCAATTGCAGCAAATGGAATGCAAGGTAAATAAAAAACAACTCTCATTACCAGTGTCTAGAAATGAATTCTTTTTTTTAAAACTTTATAAGACTAAATTGCCCTTATGCGCGTAACAATTATTACAGTATAAATCGATTGTATTGATTTAGGTACACAAGATTCTTCCAGTTTGTTTATGTATTTTATACATTTGACGGCTAGTCAAACGTGTCCTTTAGATTTAGGCCAAATTAAACATCCAAAAGCTATATTTTTGTTTTTCCATTTTCATCGGTTTGTTGAACATGTGGGGTTCAAAATAGAATCAATTTTAAGTAGAGAACCGCGTGAACAATAGAAAAGCTTTTATACATTATAGGGGAAGAGAGAAAGTGAGGCGGTTATGCGGTTACATAACATCCTTATATATCACAGTTAAACCACTAGGTACAGGTGGTTTATGTGGTTCTCTTAGTTTTGTACTTAAATTAGTTGAGCACTGAAGTTTATATGTAAAAACCACAAATGGATAAAGAAATTGTGAAAGATTTATTTGATAAAAAGGTTGTAGATCAAGTCTCGTTATACATTTGAGCAACACCTAGGAGTCGCGCTTTTTGAACTTAAAGCTAGATGTGTCGTTTGATAAAATTGTTTGACGATTACTCAATTATTTAACTTGTGATACTTGTTTGTTTTATGAAATAGAGTCTGGATGTCTTCTCCCTAGTTTGCCTTCAGATGCAACATTTGACAGATATTCAGGAGTGAGCTTCCTTTGTGATCTCAATGATCACATTCCCGCACCGTGGCCTTCAATTTCACATTTACCCCCTTCATCTTGCAACAAAAGTACGTTTGTGCCCCTAGTCTCACCCTTGTTATATAAACTCCATATCAAATTCATCTTTTTCACCCTCTTTTTGATCATATTGCAGCTATTAAGATTCCTGCACTTCCTGCAGCAGCTTCTGGGCAAAGAGGTAAATTCAAAATTTTCACCTTCCCTTTTCTTTTTGACACAAAATAATATCATTACTCGCGCATGATGCATTTGTAAATGTAATATCAGGTCTGTACAACGAAGATGTTATGTTTCTTCTCTTTATTGTGATGACATTCGTTTTCGTGGCAATTCATTAACCATATAACTGATCAAGTTCTTGCTTGTGACTTTCTTGAAATATAACCCGTCCGCGAAATACCCGAGAACGTGAGACTGTCTAGTGTTCTGGCGGGAAAGTTGGTTTGAAGTTGAAAGTGTATAAAAAGATTGAGTTAGTAGTGGTGGTTAATGTGGTTATGGAAATTTGATTAAGCATTCTTGATTAGTGTCTTGTAATAAGAATTTTGTAAAGAAAGAGGGAATTCATGTAAATAATTGCAGGAAATGCCTTCTACTTTTATTTGATTGCAGTTTAATTTCTATAATTTCAGCATGGAATTTAAAAGTCCTTTGATTTGATTTGTTACTTGTCCCATCAATTCCAAAGGTTTCCTGTCCTTTAATTTCCATTATGATTTATGATACCCTAGGAACTAGGAAGAAAAACATGTTCAAGTCTACTCAGCACCGATCCTGAGAATCTTAAAAAAATTTAGACCGGGGTGAAAAATTTTAGGCCCCCTAACATACAAAGTCAAGGACTTGTGTAAAAAGACCTCTAAACTATAATTTTTTTTTAAAAAATATATATATAGAAAGAAATTTTAAAAATGTTGGCCTTCCAAACTGTTGGCCCGGGTGGTCGTCCACCTGTCCATGCCTTAAAGTCACCCCTATAAATTCTTGAAACTTATAATACCTTTATAAACAAAAAACATATTTCTCTCTGTAGTATCATTTATAAATATATGGGTCGTTTGTGAAAACTAACATTTTTTTCTAAAAATGCTAAAATGGATATGTTACATCTATTTTATAAATCAAGGTGTTACGTTAAACATCCATTTTATAAAGAGTTAACTTCATTTTCGGTCCCTGAGGTTTACCAGTTTTCTCACTTTTAGTTTAATTTTTTTTTAAATGATTTAAGGGCTTAACCTTTGGATTTTTTTTCCAATTTTGGTCACTTTTCAATATTCGTCCAAATTAAAGGTTAAAATGAGAGGCTTCATGTCCAAATTAAACTTTATTCACATTTAGATAAATCGACTTCCTTTTTAAGTTGGTGAATTAGAGTTTTATTTGGACATAAATGCCCTTCATTTTAACAATTAATTTGGAAAGATTTTAAAGGTGACTAAAATTGAGAAAAAAACCAAAGGTGAGACCCTTAAATCGAATTTTTTTTTAAAATAGACTAAAAGTGAAAAAACTGGTAAACCTCGGAACAAGAAAGAAAGTTTACTCTTTTATAAATCAAGGTGTTACGTTAAAGAGGAGAAAAAAATGGTGGAGTATTATTATTAGAAATCCTCTTTTGTTAAATTTTTAGAAGTTTTTTTTTTTTAATTTCAAACATTCATAACATTTTCATATGATGATGTTATTTAAAAAAAAAAATTAAAACCATAAAAATAATATTTTTAATCTTTAAAATGAGTATGGTAGTAATATATATTATGATATTATATCACACACACACACACATATATATATAAATATATATATATATGTATATAGAGGAAGGATAAAATGAAAACCTCTCCGAGTTTGGAAAACCGTGAAAACCAAGCTAAAAAATTCGATTTTTTTTCCGATTTTTTTTGTGGTGATTCTCTAAGTTAAAAAAACCCCCTTTATGCAAAAAAAGTAAAAAAAACGCCTCGGTAAGTTTTTTGGACAGAAAGTTCACAATTGCAATTGAAGAAGAACAATTTTTGGGTTCTATGATCAATCATTCTGACTAGTTCTTTATAGTGTAGCGAGTAATTAGACAAAAAAAACTCAATCAGTAACGTGATCGGCGAATTGGTTTGCAACGATATTCTATGATAAGTACGAAGAATTGATTCAGTCTTCAATGTATTGGAGTCGATTAAGGTTGGAGATCGGATCCTTGCCACCGAATGATGATTGCAGCCCCCTCATTGATTTGCTTCTTTTCAATTCGGTGACAGAAAAAAAACGTGGTCCTAGATCTTTGGACACTGTGTTTTTTTTTCCAACTCAAGCGTGACCAAAGGTTCTGTTATCGTATGTATGATACGACTACATTAAAATATTTGTGGTTGAAGCCACCTAGAATGGTAGCTAAAGAGTACCAATATTTATTGTTTAATCAAACATTTCTTCTTAAGACCGATCGTAATGGGCGGTTTAGGGATTTTTTTTGCCCTAAAACGCCCCGAAAACGCCCCCATAGCGTCGGGCCCCTACCCCCCGGGACGCTATGGCTGTTTTTGAGCTCCAGGGCGTTGCCCACAAAACGCCGGGTGGGAGAGAGAAACTGGAAAAGGAACCAATAAATACTTTTCCTTTGAATTTAGTTTAATTAAATTAAAAAAAAATAATGATGAATCAATGATTGGAGGCGCTTCATGGGGGCTTTATCACTACACACCTTCAACCCATAAAGCCCATTGACACGTCATCCGCCACATGACGCAAAACACCCTAGGGATGGGCTTTATGGGGCTTTATGATTACACTTAAGCTATGTGTAGTCATCAAGCCCCACCATGGGGCATTATATGTCATGTGGCGATGACATGGCATAGGGGGGTTATAACATCTCAAGTGTGTAACCATAAAGCCCCACTAATCATTACCTAATCACATGTGGCGGTGCATTAACGGCTAGTTTGACAAAGTCAAGGGGGAAGAGGGCGCCATGCCCGTCACGCTCACGAACCAAAAATTGCAACATAGCGCCCCGGGGGGTGCCCAGGGGCGCTATAAGGGGCGTGATGTTGGTGTATTTGGGGCTATAACGCTCGATTACACATAGCCTTAGCCTAAAGAGCATTCACAGCAGGTTTCTTATCTTTATCCTTATAATTTATACTTTTATTATTACTTTTTCTCTTTCTTCCACTCACAACCATAATTAAATAATATTTTTTATACCTTTATCATTACATTTTATCTCTCTTCCAATCCTCAAATTTTAGCAAATCACCAAACTTTTTGTCAAATATACAGATTTTGTAAAGTTTTTATCTCCCCTCTACTCACAACCACTCACAACCAAACCTTAAATTATACAAATTTACACTCACATATTTTTTAAAAAAACCTACCGTGAATGCTCTAAGTGTGCCTAAAGGATCCCATAGTTTAAAAAGATAAATTATGAAATAAAGATTGATTTTTTTATCTGAAACTTGTCTGAATCATCATAAAAAATTATAAAATAAATATTTATGTTAAAAACTTGTCAAAATTTATTTATACTCAATTTTAAATATTTATTAAATATATTAAATATATTTATTAAATATTTATTAAATATATTTATTAAGTATTTATTAAATATTACGGATTTAATTTCTTCCGGTAGAAGATTGGAGCAGCTGTGGTAAAAAATGAATTTCTTCCGGTAGAATGAATTTACAGTGGTTTTAAATATTTTACATTTTAGTCGGAAATGGGACAATCTTAACTTTGCCGGTTGAAGATTGGACCAGATGTGGTTAGACAAGGTATATAATTTTCATAGCCAATTATATTAAATTAACTATTATATTCTAATATCCGGGTGAAATTTGAATCGGAAATGACGATAACTTCACGTTAGAATGATGGAATGGAAGCCTATCTACTCCACACTGTTCATCTCTTTATGTGAAAGTTGAAGAAACTATATATATATATAAAAAGATATATTATAATATCATAATTGTGAAGAGTTCGTTTAATTTCTTCTTAGCTACATACATAATCAAAGACTGCTTTTTTTTTAGAAACAAAATAAGCTACCCGCCTACCCGACCCTAACATGGGAAGATCATTATATATTTATTCCCCTTCGAAGAAGTTTAGGATGAAGTTTTTATCGAACCACAATTTACAGTTTTAGAATTGAAATAGAAATAATAGTTATCAACTTAGTTCTCACAATCTCACACTTGCTGTTCGATCACAATTTCAGATCAAAATTATAGTGTTTCTTTTTTCGTTTTTAATTTTGTATGAAATGTTCATCTTTTTTCTTCTGTTTCCATAAATTTACTCGATCTCTTGTCTTCTTCACCTGAAAATTTCAGCATACGCTGTCAGTATGGTCATATCTTTTTTAACAACTAAATCACCACACATGTCTTTTACAGTATTTAAAATCATTATATTTTAACTGAGAAGTCACCAATTTACTAACTAGTAGCGGCAGTTTAATCAATTGCCCGACAATAATCCCAAGTAACGAAATATTTACTATCGAGCCCAACTTTTAATATATTTTTCTACAACGATCCATGACTATCAAAAACTTTGACGTTGGTTTTTTGATGAAACATTGGATTTAAATAATCCTAAGTTTCATCAATTGACTGAGTCTAATCCCAAGTTTTATAAAAATAATCCAAAGTTTAATCAATTGACCTCGGTAGTAAACATTTCGTTACTTGTAATTAAAGTCGATTAATTAATAAAACTTAAGATTATTTAAATTCAATTTGTCTTGTATTAATACTCAAAATAATATATGCATCTTCTCTAAACAGCCCAATTGAATCCATTTTATAAATCCAAAGCCCAAATGTGACCCAAACAAGCTGTTTCTAGCCCAAAGTCCACCAGGTGTGGACCTAATGATGTTGTATACTTGTATAGCTGAAAATCACTTTGGAACTTTAGATCAATTACACTCCTTTATGCACAAAGATAAGTTGTTCCAAAAGTTCTAGCCACTAGATTGAAGCAAATTATTGAAAAATCTTTTGGCATCCACATCCAAAGTTGAGCTTTCTATTTTGCAATAAATGAACTTTTCAGTCAAATGGACTAAATGGATTAAGGGTTATGTGGAATCTTCTAGAACCTCGGTCCTTGTGAGCACACCTCATATCGAAGAATTTCAAGTATTAAAGAGGCCTACGACACGGAGAGCTTTTGTCTCCTTTCATATTTTTCATAGCAATGGAGTCCCTAACTACTATCTATCTTCACAAAGATAGTGTTTGCATTCCAAATAGGGTTTTGAAAATTACCTCGACGTTCCAATCGGTTCGGAAAGTAACCCATAGTAAAATAATTGTTTGCATTGTCATACCGCCTAGCATGCCTGACCATATTCCCTGTGTTTCATTAAAAACATAAATATGAATAATCACAACTTTCACCATAAAGCACTGAACCCAAACTCTTTTAAGTGGAAAACACATTATTTACCAACATGATATCTTATTTGGGACAAATGTTACTAGGTACCAGAAGACACTTAACATTAAAAAAGATAGTTTCAGATAAACTTCATATCTAATATCAAGATTAAAAGATTTGAAAAATAAATAAAAAAGATGTTGTACCTTAACACCAAGGTCAAATTTGAAGGCCAACAAAGAGCCCAGTGGCACTCCTACCACATAATAACATCCAACATTCACATATGCAACAAATGATTGCCATCCACATCCAACAGCAACGCCTATCAAGTCTCAAATTAGTCATAAAAATATGGACTAAATTTTCTAAATATGAAGTTATGAAGTTATCTGGAAGTACAAGTTTGCATGGATTGATTGGGTTCGGTTTTGGGCTAAAACCGAACCTAGAAAACCGTTTGGTTTTGGTGGTTTTCGGCTTTACGACTGGTTCAGTTAGAAATGAAAATATGTGCCTTGATTTATGGTTCGGAACTTCGGATAAATATCCCGATTCGATTTTTTTTTTGGTTTTTAATCACCCCTACCTGAAAGAACGGGTTGAATGCCATTAAGGATGACAGAAGCCGTAAGCAATGGGGTAAGTTCCGAGACCGCATTTGCGACAGTCTCTCCGCCGGTAAAAGCATAACTTATAATGTGTCGTAGCGCAAATAGAACAATAGCACACATCAAACAGATCACAAACGAGCAGAGAGTCACCACTCCTACAGCAAATGCAGCTGATTTAGGATGTCCAGCACCTAACTCGTTGCTCACTCTCACACTGTCAGTAACAAAAATTCAACCATCACTAAGCACGGATAAATAAACCAATAACTAATTAGTAGAGTCCAATGTCTCATGCATAGTACTGTTATCCAAAAAAGGTTAGTGACGCTATCTATTGCTCGTTTGCCTTCATTTTTCATATAAACGTTTATTACGAATGATTCCTTATCGTATAATAAAATAATAAATAAATAAATAACATTGTCACTAATTAGTATTTTTATTGGAAACAAACCTCGCGGCAGCATTAAACCCAATTGAAATCAGCCTAACCCATCCAACTACCGTAGCACACACAGCCAACGAGTCCAATGCTAATTCAGGATCCTTGAGTAAACCTGTGATCAACACCATTATCTGAAAGTACCACACCTCTAGACACAACATAACCGCAGACGAAATCGACAACTTAAAGAAATCCCAAAGTCCCGAAAACGCTTGTACGCTAAACCCGGTCCATGTCTCCTTAAACCGATCACTCGTCAAAATATACACAAACTGCGCCACAACAATCATCCACCACGAGAAACTCAACACGAGTGAGCCGCCCAATAAGCCCCAACCCCACACAAACAACGCGAGCCATGTCAACGAAAGATGGACCACGAGCATCACGACCGCAATATAGGCGCTTGGGTTCACAATTCTTTGGGCTTGAAGGAACTTTTGTATCGGGAAGTTGGCGGCATAGGCGAAGATTTGAGGGATGAGGCCGTAGATGAAGAGGGAAGCGGCGGTCGCGGTCTCTCGCGATTGGCCGAGTAAAAGCAATAGCGACTTGGAAAAGATGTAGAGAAACATAAGGGGGATGGCGGTGGCCATTAAAAGAAGGGTGGATCTTTGAAGATAAACACCAAGCATTTCATATTGGTGTGCTCCATATGCTTGCCCACATAGTGTCTCAACTGCACTTCCCATTCCAAGCTACAAAGAGTCGAGGTGTAACAATTAGTATTCTATACTACCTTTTAAACTTATATGCAAAGTAAAATTATTTTTTATTATTTTGATTTTTAGGTTTTTATGGACGTGTTCTTAAAAACCATTAGACCATTACCTAACTTAAATACCCTTTAAGATGGGGCTCACATTATAAAACATAAACAATTTTGAAGAAAATATAAGTTAGTTTTTGGCTAAATTTTTCATTAAGCTCGATCCCATCCAGGGTTGCCGTCCCTTGAACCCCGCTCTCTCAACACTAAAACATTTGATAGTACCCTTTAAAAAGAATTATAGTTTCTCGACCGATCGTAAGATAGTTAAAGTTGAATAAATAAATACATATTAAAAAATCTTGTTTCTTTCTGGCTTATTATTCCATAAATCATTAAACTTTATGTATATAAGGCTATTTGTAATGGGGCTTTGAAACTCTCTTTCTCACCTCGATAGCGCCCCCACCCACTACGGTGAGGCGCGGAAATGGAAAAAAAAGGGAGGAGGCGCTGGAAGTTTCATGCTGCAACCGGGGGGGGGGGGGGGGGTTGTGTGGATTGGGTAATGATGCTGGGGCTTTAAAGGGGTTTTATCACACTACACCTCTTTTGTTTTCAAACCCCGTGCCACATAGGATGCCATATGTCGTGAAATACCCACATGAAGAAGCTTGAAAACCTTTCACCACTACACATTGGTATGAGGTATACCTCTAGCCATGTTAAAATTTAACACCATCACGTCAGCGATGACTAGACTTCAACACCACAAACACACATGAGGTATACTCCATGTTATGTGGTGTTATGTTAATATTATTTTATTATTATTTTTTCTTTTTAATAGGGAAAAAAATGATATTTTTTTTAAAATCTTGATATCTGATAACGCATCAATTGAAGGCGCGAAAGATATGACGCACAACCATCACGCCGCTACATGACGACATAGAAGGATGGTATTAGCGTCGTTTAACGCCAAGAAAATATAGAATAACGCCACTTACCACCAGTATACCAAGTGCTCTAAGAATTAATTTGAACACTCAGGTCACTCCCACTCCCACATTTGTAGGACCAATCATCATGTCAATTACTAAACCGATAGTTACAAATTGTTTAAATAAGGCAGAATTCTATTTATATTTCTCTTGGATATTCTTTTAGAGAAAATCATTATCTTGTAAACAAAACTAAGAAAACTTCTCTCAGTCAATTAAAAAAATTTCTTTATTCTTTATATTATTTTAATTAAAATTTTAATTATATAATTTTAATATTATCTTAGTTTTTTTAATTTCGTTAACTCTCTTCTCATTAATTTGTCTATTTGACTAATAATTCCCTTTATTCTTTCTCTTGTCTCTACAATTAATAAAAAAACATGAAGCCTACAAATTAATAAAGGTGTGTGATTTCAATATTTTCACTAGATCATATTTTTTTAATTTCAGTTTGTAGCGGCTCTAATGATCATCACTTTAATTTTATGTGATTACACATGTGTAATCTCAATATGATTATATACATACATGTCAATTAGATCCCTACGTAACATTAGAAGGAATATGAACAAGCTATCACACACCTTTACAAAATATGATTACAGATATGTAATCAAATAGATATATATAGGGTTAGGTTCATTTGAGAACTTTTTATTTTGAGAACTTTTAAGAAAACCCACCACGTACTTGAAAAAATCCCACTGAGTCAGGTTTTAAACTTGGGATCTTAAGGATCCCAAACCATCAACCATCATCCATATGCCAGTCCCCTCTAGGAGGAATAACTTGCATGCTATATACTTATATAATATAGTAAATAATAAATCATGAGGACTTGTTCCGGTGATTGGTAACATGTTTGATCCATAAGCTCCCATGTTTTATAACTTAGTTGTTCACAGATCTGAGTTTTTCATGGAATAGGCTCAACTAGTGAGCTTTG